>CAXITT010000389.1:7913-17913 GCA_964033795.1 Lymnaea stagnalis | reverse complement strand
AGCGATTATGATGTTTTTTCTTTTTTTTTCAAGTCGCAACTCTTTTATATTTTTGAAATGAAGGTTCACAAAAATTTCGACTGCTGTGAGGTGTTACCACCAAGGAACACTTTGTTTGCTACAATCTTCCATTTACTGTAAGATTTTACCGTTATGTAACACTTGTTGGTAACAATCTTCCGTCTACTGTGAGATGTTATCTTTATGGAACACTTTGTTTGTTACAATCTACCGTTTGCTGTGAGATGTTACCTTTATGGAACACTTTGTTTGTTACAATCTACCGTTTGCTGTGAGATGTTACCTTTATGGAACACTTTGTTTGTTACAATCTACCGTTTGCTGTGAGATGTTACCATTATGGAATACTTTGTTTGCTACAATCTACCGTTTGCTGTGAGATTTTACCTTCATGGAACACTTTGTTTGTTACAATCTACCGTTTGCTGTGAGATGTTACCTTTATGGAACACTTTGTTTGCTACAATCTACCGTTTGCTGTGAGATGTTACCTTTATGGAACACTTTGTTTGATACAATCTACCGTTTGCTGTGAGATGTTACCTTTATGGAACGCCTTGTTAGGTACAATCTACCGTTTGCTGTGAGATGTTACCATTATGGAACACTTTGTTTGCTACAATCTACCGTTTGCTGTGAGATGTTACCTTTATGGAACACTTTGTTTGCTACAATCTAACGTTTGCTGTGAGATGTTACCTTTACGGAACACTTTGTTTGCTACAATCTACCGTTTGCTGTGAGATTTTACCTTCATGGAACACTTTGTTTGTTACAATCTACCGTTTGCTGTGAGATGTTACCTTTATGGAACACTTTGTTTGCTACAATCTACCGTTTGCTGTGAGATGTTACCTTTATGGAACACTTTGTTTGATACAATCTACCGTTTGCTGTGAGATGTTACCTTTATGGAACGCCTTGTTAGGTACAATCTACCGTTTGCTGTGAGATGTTACCATTATGGAACACTTTGTTTGCTACAATCTACCGTTTGCTGTGAGATGTTACCTTTATGGAACACTTTGTTTGCTACAATCTACCGTTTGCTGTGAGATGTTACCTTTATGGAACACTTTGTTTGCTACAATCTACCGTTTGCTGTGAGATGTTACCATTATGGAACACTTTGTTTGCTACAATCTACCGTTTGCTGTGAGATGTTACCTTTATGGAACACTTTGTTTGCTACAATCTACCGTTTGCTGTGAGATGTTACCTTTATGGAACACTTTGTTTGCTACAATCTAACGTTTGCTGTGAGATGTTACCTTTATGGAACACTTTGTTTGCTACAATCTACCGTTTGCTGTGAGATGTTACCTTTATGGAACGCCTTGTTAGGTACAATCTACCGTTTGCTGTGAGATGTTACCTTTATGGAACGCTTTGTTTGTTACAATCTACCGTTTGCTGTGAGATGTTACCTTTATGGAACACTTTGTTTGCTACAATCTACCGTTTGCTGTGAGATGTTACCTTTATGGAACGCTTTGTTTGCTACAATCTACCGTTTGCTGTGAGATGTTACCTTTATGGAACGCCTTGTTAGGTACAATCTACTGTTTGCTGTGAGATGTTACCATTATGGAACACTTTGTTTGTTACAATCTACCGTTTGCTGTGAGATGTTACCTTTATGGAACGCTTTGTTTGCTACAATCTACCGTTTGCTGTGAGATGTTACCTTTATGGAATGCTTTGTTTGCTACAATCTACCGTTTGCTGTGAGATATTACCTTTATGGAACGCATTGTTTGCTACAATCTACCGTTTGCTGTGAGATGTTACCTTTATGGAACGCCTTATTAGGTACAATCTACCGTTTGCTGTGAGATGTTACCTTTATGGAACACTTTGTTTGTTACAATCTACCGTTTGCTGTGAGATGTTCCCATTATGGAACACTTTGTTTGCTACAATCTTCCATTTACTGTAAGATTTTACCGTTATGTAACACGTGTTGGTAACAATCTTCCGTCTACTGTGAGATGTTATCTTTATGGAACACTTTGTTTGTTACAATCTACCGTTTGCTGTGAGATGTTACCTTTATGGAACACTTTGTTTGTTACAATCTACCGTTTGCTGTGAGATGTTACCTTTATGGAACACTTTGTTTGTTACAATCTACCGTTTGCTGTGAGATGTTACCTTTACGGAACGCTTTGTTTGCTACAATCTACCGTTTGCTGTGAGATGTTACCTTTATGGAACGCTTTGTTTGCTACAATCTAACGTTTGCTGTGAGATGTTACCTTTACGGAACGCTTTGTTTGCTATAATCTACCGTTTGCTGTGAGATGTTACCTTTATGGAACGCTTTGTTTGCTACAATCTACCGTTTGCTGTGAGATGTTACCTTTATGGAACGCTTTGTTTGCTACAATCTACCGTTTGCTGTGAGATGTTACCTTTACGGAACGCTTTGTTTGCTACAATCTACCGTTTGCTGTGTGATGTTGCCTTTATGGAATGCTTTTTTGGCTCTGAACCGTTTACTGTAATATCTTCTTTAAACCTGTTGCAGTTTTATTTTGTTTCTCGCCCCACAACATAATCTCTAGCATTTCTTGTTTATACACGAACAGTGTTCCATTACTTCTGGTTCTGAGCGCCCGACTCCTAACCCACCAATCTATCCACAAAGTCCCCCATCCCAACCTCAATCCAGCTTTCTCCTAACAACTCATTGAAAAAAAAACGCCACCGCTATGGTGTTTCCAGCGATCTTCAACCCTCCACTATAACACTGTCCCTTGCCGTCACCCTCCACTATAACACTGTCCCTTGCCGTCACCCTCCACTATAACACTGTCCCTTGCCGTCACCCTCCACTATAACACTGTCCCTTGCCGTCACCCTCCACTATAACACTGTCCCTTGCCGTCACCCTCCACTATAACACTGTCTCTTGCCGTCACCCTCCATTATAACACTGTCCCTTGCCGTCACCCTCCATTATAACACTGTCCCTTGCCGTCACCCTCCACTATAACACTGTCCCTTGCCGTCACCCTCCACTATAACACTGTCCCTTGCCGTCACCCTCCACTATAACACTGTCCCTTGCCGTCACCCTCCAATATAACACTGTCCCTTGCCGTCACCCTCCACTATAACACTGTCCCTTGCCGTCACCCTCCACTATAACACTGTTGGTGTTTCAGTATTTCAAAGTATCGCCAAAAACTGGACAGATCTCCCCACTATCCTTCTCTATAACCTTACCGGCGCCCACACCCGTTGACCACTGAGTCCACTGAGCTATTGCATGAACCAAGTCTTGTCCTCAGACCAAAACTCTTCCACTGCTCCTAAGCCCCAGA
Source organism: Lymnaea stagnalis (assembly GCA_964033795.1). Lineage (NCBI taxonomy): Eukaryota > Metazoa > Mollusca > Gastropoda > Lymnaeidae > Lymnaea > Lymnaea stagnalis. The sequence continues at coordinate 14,563 of CAXITT010000389.1, read as the reverse complement.
CTACCAGCTTACGCAAACCACACGATGGTCATCTCATCAGTCAGTCTTTATCCCGTTGTTTTCCCACATTTGGTCCTCGCGTTTCTTTTAAGGAAATCGTTCATGTAGATTATTTAAGAATGTAATTGAGGGTGGCGTTTAAGCATGTCATTTCGATGGAGTTTTGAGAATGTCGTAGTGTTGGACATTTAAAGCTTGTCGTTTAGGTGGACATCTCGTTTTGTTGGATTTTCAGCATGTCGTTTGGGGGGACATTTATAGCATGTCGTCTGGAGAGACCGCAACATCTGGCCAAGGTGAGAAAAGTCCGGCTGTTTCGAGAACTGGCGAATTTTGTGCTTTGGCCGTAACATGTATATATACATTTGAAATCTCAAAGACGTTCGTTATACTTTTCTAGTATTTGCGGATCTTTCAATGTAAATGCAACTTGGTTCGTTAGGTCAAGCTTTTGTGAGGTAGTCAAATCTACATTACTTTGTGTACTCTAATGGAATGTTATGTTTTGTGAGGTAGTAAAATCTACATTACTTTGTGTACTCTAATGGAATGTTATTTTTTGTGAGGCAATTAAATCTAATTGCTTTGTGTGCTCTAATAGAATGTTATCATGTTTTTCTTCTTTTTTTTTTTAGAAGTACTCAGCCATAAGGTAAAAGTACTCTGCCCGAAAGTAACTATGGCGCCGTACACGTCTACTTACAGGATAGCGACAATTGCCGTCCGGCGGTGCTCCACTGTGAAAAGTCTCCTGGTGATCTCCGCCTTCTCGCTGTTTGTTCTTTTCCTCAGCAACTTCCGCATTGGAGACATACTGCTCAGGCGAAGTCTGGCGGCTAAATCTCTGTTCTTTAAAGGAGAGTCTTTGAAAGCCGGCAACTACCCGGAGCAGAAATGTTTCCTGCCCAAGCTTGAAGTCGACGACCCCGTCATGAAGAAGTTTTTCCGCCGTCCGAGACCAGGCCGGTGTCCGATCGACCCGGACTGGGTTTACGTTGAGAACGGGACGCTGAAGTTCTCGAAGGACGCCATCAAGAGAAACGGCGCATTCTCGTGTGATCTCCTCCAGATGAGACGCGGAGCCAACGACGACACGATCGTCTGGACGGGTCAAGTCCTCGGGGTCAAGGACGGGTGGAGACTGACGTCTGACGTATTCAAGGTCAACTGCACGACGCTTGCGGCGCCGCACAAGAATTACACGGATGTCCACCTGGGGGTCGCCCAGAACCCCGGGGTCGAACAGAGATTCGCCGAGGTGAAGCCCCCTGCCAACGGGCTGAACGGACTGTCCCTGCTGGTGCTCGGGTTCGACTCGATGTCGAGGATGTCCTGGCTGAGGCGGATGAAAGAAACGAGGGCCTACTTCGTCTCACAGCTCGGGGGCATCGAACTGGAGGGCTACAACATCATGGGCGACGGGACACCGGCGGCACTTTTTCCCATGCTGACTGGTAAGTGAAAACCTTGTTGGTTACCGTGCATTAATTCCGCCAGGCCCATTCAATGCCCCATAGACCACGGTAAAACAACATGACCACTAACAACGTCATTTTAAAAAAAAAATCATTTTTTTGTTTCAATCTTTTATTATTTTTATCTTTCTCTGCAAATAAATTAAGGCTGAGGGTACGAAGCTGTTCTTACGATACACCTTAATGATTTTTTAATGATATTTATTCGGCTATTTTTATGATATAGAATTCTTATCAGTTGTTGAGTTTTTTCGTCGCCGTTTTCTTGCTGCGCACAAATTTACGAACGGTTGACAACCCGGCCGCATGCGGTAAGGGCCCTTATGCTTCGAGCTTCTTTCGGGCCCTCGAAAATGTCGAATTTTTTTATTATGCGTCATAGCCATGGCACGGCTAGAGGCTGCATGGGCCCCAAATCTTGGTGTGCCCTATGCTTCAGCCTAGTCATTCTTATGGGATCTAAGGCCATGTGCCTACCGAAATGGGATGTTCAAATGTGGTGACAAGGGTTGTGTGAGAGGAAGCTGAATAAAAAAGTAAGATGTGCAAGGAAAAGTGAATACTTTCCTCAAAGGTGTTGGACTTTCGGGAAGTTGAGTGGGTTCCTTTGATATTTGTTTTCATGTTATCGCAGAATTAAAGAAATAGAAATTTATTCCGCAGAAGTTCCAAAGAGTGCGTGTATTTCTACCGCCTTGCACCGTCGGCCTCGTGATAGTGTTATATCGAATGGGCTCAGAAAATACTTAACGGAAGGAACACACATGAAATGTCTGTGTGATGTTCGCTTGTTAGTGACTTTTAAATTTCTTGTGGTCTTGAACTTGTCCAGTCACATTCAGATCATCTTTTTTGTCCGTGATTATCAAACGTTCACCAAGACTGCCCAAAACAAAAGGGTGTTTTTCCTTCACTTTTCGTCAGTCAGCCTTTAACAGCCTCCAGCCACGTCTTATGATTCAATGGCTTTCTTCGTTGGGATTAAATTCAAATATTCAAGAGCTACACTTGACACATTTGCAGCTTTTGCCGCCTGTCTTCCAAACCCAGTTCATAAAACCCGTGCTGAGTAGCCCTTGAAACCAGTGAAGTGTCCCCTTGAAAACCATGCACAGTAACATCGTGAATCCCTCTGAAAAATAGGAGCCAGAATGATCAATCCATTGATCGTGGGCCCTCAAAATATAGAAGAAGAGGAAGGTCACTGAATTTTTTTAACAAATCGTCCACAATATGTCGAATATGTGAACTATGTACCGAGTGCCACAAGGCTGCGTTCTCCCCCTTGTCCTGTATACAATATATACCAATGATATCTAGAGCCCAGGCGACTCTGTTTCAATCATAAAATTTGCAGATGATACTGCCATTGTTGGCTTAATATCTGAAGGGGAAAGCTTATACCACCATTTAGTTTACAGGCTTTATCATTTGGTGCGATTAAAACTTTCTTCAGTTGAATGTCCGGAAGGGGAAAATCACCCAATTTGCAGATCTCAAAATAAATAATCAAAGCATAGAACAAGTAGAGGGCTATAAGTACCTAGGTGTCACCATATAGAACAAGTAGAGTCATATAATTACCTAGGTGACACCATTAACTATTAATAATAACCTGACATGGCACGAACACGGCCAAATAGTGTGTAAAAGAAATTCAATCAAACAAAATCTACGTTAAAAAATTGTACAATTTTAAGAGTCAACAAACACGTTTAAAACCTTGTCTGCAGTGCAACAGTTGGATGTCTCATAAATTTCAGAATTACCTGCTGGTGTGGGATTTCATCGTCTGACATAAAACATGTATTAAATAGACTGATCAATAAAGGTAGATGCGTCACCCAAGCTAAACATCATTCACTTGAGGAACTATTTGATGAAAAATACTGTTGTAAAGCTAAGCTGTTAATTTATTTTTTGGACGATTCATTCCACCCACGTCATCACAGATACCTAAGATCACATCCCACCCACTTCATTGCACACGCCTAAGATCACATCCCACCCACGTCATCACAGATACCTAAGATCACATCCCACCCACGTCATTGCACACACCTAAGATCACATCCCACCCACGTCATCACAGATACCTAAGATCACATCCCACCCACGTCATCACAGATACCTAAGATCACATCCCACCCACGTCATCACAGATACCTAAGATCACATCCCACCCGCTTCATCACAGATACCTAAGATCACATCCCACCCACGTCATCACAGATACCTAAGATCACATCCCACCCACGTCATCACAGATACCTAAGATCACATCCCACCCACGTCATCCCAGATACCTAAGATCACATCCCACCCACGTCATCACAGATACCTAAGATCACATCCCACCCATGTCGTCACAGATACCTAAGATCACATCCCACCCACGTCATCACAGATACCTAAGATCACATCCCACCCACGTCATCACAGATACCTAAGATCACATCCCACCCACGTCATCACAGATACCTAAGATCACATCCCACCCGCTTCATCACAGATACCTAAGATCACATCCCACCCACGTCATCACAGATACCTAAGATCACATCCCACCCACGTCATCACAGATACCTAAGATCACATCCCACCCACGTCATCCCAGATACCTAAGATCACATCCCACCCACGTCATCACAGATACCTAAGATCACATCCCACCCATGTCGTCACAGATACCTAAGATCACATCCCACCCACGTCATCACAGATACCTAAGATCACATCCCACCCACGTCATCACAGATACCTAAGATCACATCCCACCCACGTCATCACAGATACCTAAGATCACATCCCACCCACGTCATCACAGATACCTAAGATCACATCCCACCCACGTCATCACAGATACCTAAGATCACATCCCACCCACGTCATCACAGATACCTAAGATCACATCCCACCCACGTCATCACAGATACCTAAGATCACATCCCACCCACGTCATCACAGATACCTAAGATCACATCCCACCCACGTCATCACAGATACCTAAGATCACATCCCACCCACGTCATCACAGATACCTAAGATCACATCCCACCCACGTCATCACAGATACCTAAGATCACATCCCACCCACGTCATCACAGATACCTAAGATCACATCCCACCCACGTCATCACAGATACCTAAGATCACATCCCACCCACGTCATCACAGATACCTAAGATCACATCCCACCCACGTCATCACAGATACCTAAGATCACATCCCACCCACGTCATCACAGATACCTAAGATCACATCCCACCCACGTCATCACAGATACCTAAGATCACATCCCACCCACGTCATCACAGATACCTAAGATCACATCCCACCCACGTCATCACAGATACCTAAGATCACATCCCACCCACGTCATCACAGATACCTAAGATCACATCCCACCCACGTCATCACAGATACCTAAGATCACATCCCACCCACGTCATCACAGATACCTAAGATCACATCCCACCCACGTCATCACAGATACCTAAGATCACATCCCACCCACGTCATCACAGATACCTAAGATCACATCCCACCCACGTCATCACAGATACCTAAGATCACATCCCACCCACGTCATCACAGATACCTAAGATCACATCCCACCCACGTCATCACAGATACCTAAGATCACATCCCACCCACGTCATCACAGATACCTAAGATCACATCCCACCCACGTCATCACAGATACCTAAGATCACATCCCACCCACGTCATCACAGATACCTAAGATCACATCCCACCCACGTCATCACAGATACCTAAGATCACATCCCACCCACGTCATCACAGATACCTAAGATCACATCCCACCCACGTCATCACAGATACCAAAGATCACATCCCACCCACGTCATCACAGATACCAAAGATCACATCCCACCCACGTCATCACAGATACCTAAGATCACATCCCACCCACTTCATCGCAGATACCTAAGATCACATCCCACCCACTTCATTACACAAGCCTAAGATCACATCCAACTTACTTTATCACAGATCTCTAAGATCACATCCAACCCACTTCATCACAGATACCTATGATCACATCCCACCCACTTCATCACAGATACCTATGAATACACCCCACTCACTTCATAACAGATACCAAAGATCACATCCCACCCACTTCATCAAAGATACCTAAGATCACACCCCACTCACTTCATCACAGATACCTAAGATCACATCCCACCCACTTCATCACAGATACCTAAGATCACATCCCACCCGTTCATCAAAGATACCTAAGATCACATCCCACCCAATTCATCACAGATACCAAAGATCACATCCCACCCACTTCATCACAGATACCTAAGATCACATCCACCCACTCCATTACAGATACCTAAGATCACATCCCACTCACATTTGATCACAGATACCTACGATCAGCTCGATCAGGGCGAATATGCCTTCACTTACAGGTAGAACCGAAAAATAGAAAACAAATTATTTTGCACCCCAATGTTTAGGAATTGACCATTAGTCATCAAATCTTATTGATCCCTAATTAAGACGTTATCGTCAATAAATCAATGTCATGTAAATAGTCGCTCTAAAAGCATTTAGAATTTGAGGAAAAGATATCAGGAAAGTGGAAGTGGTGAAAAATATTGCATTTTTAGACGTTTCTTTGTTTAAAATGTTTGACGGATAACAGCAAGCCAAAGGTTGAGATCAATTGATTGGCACTAGTTCATTGTCAACGAGACCAATATTGTTACGGAATTTTTTTAGACTTAAGATTCTAGAAAAAACACCTCCAAAAGACAAGATGGTAGGGTGTATCCGTTAGTAGATGTGTCGTGAAAGTAGTGGGTATTTTTCTGTGGTCAGATTCTGGATGTAGCGATTCGGAAACAGTCCATGCTTCGGCACATGCTGTTGTCTATTATTGAAAAACCCCTTTGCTCAGGTCAAGGCGAAATCCTTTTGAAAAAAAAAAGTTTCTTTTAAAAAGGAAGTTTAAATCAAGATTGAGTTTCTAAAAGTTATAAATTCCTCAAACGACTTGATTTTCTTAAAGTAACAGTTTAAACACGACCCCCACACCCCCCCCCTTTTTTTTAAGGTCACAGTACACACACGACCCCCCACTTTAAAGTCACAGTACCAACACAATCCTTATCATGACTTTATGGTTTAGTCGTC
>CAXITT010000388.1:722463-743806 GCA_964033795.1 Lymnaea stagnalis | reverse complement strand
CTGGTTTTTTAAAAAAAAAAAAAAAAAAAAAAAAAGTATCTATTTTTGTTTTTCTCCAAACGAGTCTTTAAACATTACCAAATGTAATGTTAACCTCCCTGCAATGTTAACCTCCCTGCAATGTTAACCTCCCTGCAATGTTAACCTCCCTGCAATATTAACCTCCCTGCAATGTTAACCTCTCTGCATTGTTAACCTCCCTGCATTGTTAACCTCCCTGCATTGTTAACCTCCCCCACTTCTTCATTTTAAAGAGAAAAAAATGTGGCCCGTGAAAAGAAAAAAATAATATATCTGTCTCTATCTCTATCTGTATCTGTATCTGTATCTGTATCTCTATCTCTATCTAGACATATCATTGATATTAAGTTTAAAAGGGTCTGGAGGAAAAGAACAAGACGATGTTTTGGTGAAAAATGAACAAATACTTCATGGGGGTGGGTGTAAAATCAAGTGTTCAATCGCTCTACCACTAACGGCACACAATCACAATCACCCATGATTCACTACTTAAGTAATCGGCGTCTTTAGCCCCCCCCCCCACATCACCTCACCTCACCCCTACTCCCACCCCACCTTATTACACTTTTTGAAAACTCATTTTTTTGGGGAGGTGGGGGGGGGGGTACATTCCACAATAAGTCAGACACAATTTGTACAAGATCCTCCACCCTCATTTAGCCCCCCCCCCCACATCACCTCACCTCCCCCCTACTCCCCCCCCACCTTATTACACTTTTTGAAAACTCATTTTTTTGGGGAGGTGGGGGGGGGGGGTACATTCCACAATAAGTCAGACACAATTTGTACAAGATCCTCCACCCTCATACCCTCCTCTCCTACCCCCAAAGATCCCCCCCCCACCCTATTAATAAAATATCCTCATGATTTGTATTCCGCAGCTCCCTCACTCCAAACAGATTACTGTGACATGCGAGAGCGTTTGAAATCTCATTTCCCAGAAGCCCTCAAGGTCATTGTGCGCTAGCGGCTAAGTGCCATCTAGGTCACTGTCACCGCACAGGTTCGAAAGCACTCCGGCGTCATCGGTCCACACCACTCCTGCGGTACACGTCAATGTACAAGTATTCCCCCCCGTACCCGTCACCATGACGAGTCACGTGACGTACTCAAGGTCACACAAAGGACGGACCTGTGGGGGGGGGGGGGGGAGTTATAATATATATAAAATGCTTGAAAGGAACTCACGGGCCGGAAATTTAGTTTGGATGTTACGGTCAGTAGTTTGGATGTTACGGTCAGTAGTTTGGATGTTACGGTCAGTAGATTGGATGTTACGGTCAGTAGTTTCGATGTTACGGTCAGAAGTTTGGATGTAACGGTCAGTAGTTTGGATGCTACGGTCAGTAGTTTGAATGTTACGGTCAGTAGTTTGGATGTTACGGTCAGTAGTTTGGATGTTACGGTCAGTAGTTTGGATGTTACTGTCAGTAGTTTGGATGTTACAGTCAGTAGTTTGGATGTTACGGTCAGTAGTTTGGATGTAACGGTCAGTAGTTTGGATGTAACGGTCAGTAGTTTGGATGTAACGGTCAGTAGTTTGGATGTAACGGTCAGTAGTTTGGATGTAACAGTCAGTAGTTTGGATGTAACAGTCAGTAGTTTGGACTTAACGGTCAGTAGTTTGGATGTTACGGTCAGTAGTTTGGATGTTACGGTCAGTAGTTTGGATGTAACGGTCAGTAGTTTGGATGTAACAGTCAGTAGTTTGGATGTAACGGTCAGTAGTTTGGATGTAACGGTCAGTAGTTTGAATGTAACAGTCAGTAGTTTGGATGTAACGGTCAGTAGTTTGGATGTAACGGCCAGTAGTTTGAATGTAACAGTCAGTAGTTTGAATGTAACAGTCAGTAGTTTGAATGTAACAGTCAGTAGTTTGGATGTAACAGTCAGTAGTTTGGATGTTACGGTCAGTAGTTTGGATGTTACGGTCAGTAGTTTGAATGTAACAGTCAGTAGTTTGGATTTAACGGTCAGTAGTTTGGATGTAACGGTCAGTAGTTTGAATGTAACGGTCAGTAGTTTGGATGTAACGGTCAGTAGTTTGGATGTAACAGTCAGTAGTTTGGATGTAACAGTCAGTAGTTTGAATGTAACGGTCAGTAGTTTGAATGTAACAGTCAGTAGTTTGAATGTAACAGTCAGTAGTTTGGATGTAACAGTCAGTAGTTTGGATGTTATGGTCAGTAGTTTGGATGTTACGGTCAGTAGTTTGGATGTAACGGTCAGTAGTTTGGATGTAACGGCCAGTAGTTTGAATGTAACAGTCAGTAGTTTGAATGTAACAGTCAGTAGTTTGAATGTAACAGTCAGTAGTTTGGATGTAACAGTCAGTAGTTTGGATGTAACAGTCAGTAGTTTGAATGTAACAGTCAGTAGTTTGGATGTAACAGTCAGTAGTTTGAATGTAACAGTCAGTAGTTTGGATGTAACAGTCAGTAGTTTGGATGTAACAGTCAGTAGTTTGGATGTAACAGTCAGTGGTTTGGATGTAACAGTCAGTAGTTTGGATGTAACAGTCAGTAGTTTGAATGTAACAGTCAGTAGTTTGGATGTAACAGTCAGTAGTTTGAATGTAACAGTCAGTAGTTTGAATGTAACAGTCAGTAGTTTGGATGTAACAGTCAGTAGTTTGGATGTAACAGTCAGTAGTTTGAATGTAACAGTCAGTAGTTTGAATGTAACAGTCAGTAGTTTGAATGTAACAGTCAGTAGTTTGGATGTAACAGTCAGTAGTTTGGATGTAACAGTCAGTAGTTTGAATGTAACAGTCAGTAGTTTGGATGTAACAGTCAGTAGTTTGAATGTAACAGTCAGTAGTTTGAATGTAACAGTCAGTAGTTTGGATGTAACAGTCAGTAGTTTGGATGTAACAGTCAGTAGTTTGAATGTAACAGTCAGTAGTTTGAATGTAACATTCAGTAGTTTGAATGTAACAGTCAGTAGTTTGGATGTAACAGTCAGTAGTTTTGATGTTACGGTCAGTAGTTTGGATGTTACGGTCAGTAGTTTGAATGTAACGGTCAGTAGTTTGGATGTAACGGCCAGTAGTTTGAATGTAACAGTCAGTAGTTTGAATGTAACAGTCAGTAGTTTGAATGTAACAGTCAGTAGTTTGGATGTAACGGTCAGTAGTTTGGATGTAACAGTCAGTAGTTTGGATGTTACGGTCAGTAGTTTGGATGTTACGGTCAGTAGATTGGATGTAACAGTCAGTAGTTTGGATGTAACGGTCAGTAGTTTGAATGTAACGGTCAGTAGTTTGAATGTAACAGTCAGTAGTTTGGATGTAACGGTCAGTAGTTTGGATGTAACGGTCAGTAGTTTAGATGTAACGGTCAGTAGTTTGGATGTAACGGTCAGTAGTTTGGATGTAACGGCCAGTAGTTTGAATGTAACAGTCAGTAGTTTGAATGTAACAGTCAGTAGTTTGAATGTAACAGTCAGTAGTTTGAATGTAACGGTCAGTAGTTTGAATGTAACAGTCAGTAGTTTGGATGTAACGGTCAGTAGTTTGGATGTAACGGTCAGTAGTTTGGATGTAACGGTCAGTAGTTTGGATGTAACGGCCATTAGTTTGAATGTAACAGTCAGTAGTTTGGATGTAACGGTCAGTAGTTTGGATGTAACGGTCAGTAGTTTGGATGTAACGGCCAGTAGTTTGAATGTAACAGTCAGTAGTTTGGATGTAACGGTCAGTAGTTTGGATGTAACGGTCAGTAGTTTGGATGTAACGGCCAGTAGTTTGAATGTAACAGTCAGTAGTTTGAATGTAACAGTCAGTAGTTTGAATGTAACAGTCAGTAGTTTGAATGTAACGGTCAGTAGTTTGAATGTAACAGTCAGTAGTTTGGTTGTTACGGTCAGTAGTTTGGATGTAACGGTCGTTAACCAGTAGTTTAAACTGATCCCAGCATAAGGTCTGAAGAAGTAAAGTCAATTAGAAAGAGCTGGAATGAGACTGTGACAGATTCAGGTGGTCAGAACTGTTCCATGACATCTGGTCAGCAAGGTTGTCAACAAGGGGTAGGACAGTATTGTTTTTACTGAGTGGTTGGCTAGATCTGTGAGGATGTGTGTATGATTAGATGTATTATTGGATGTATCATTCGGTGTATCATTGGATGTACCAATAGATGTATCAATGGATGTATCATTGGATGAATGGGTGGCCGAGAGCATCGGTTAACTATAGAGTGTATCCGGTGGCTGATCAGATCAGCGGACATTCTAAATGGAGAAGCAGAGCAGGACAACTCAAGGAATCCTTGAATTTTCGGACAGATGTTTTGACTGCCTATATCAGGCCTGCACAACTCAAAATGTAAGTCAGGCCGTAATACTTTATGAAAAACTTGTGCGGCCTAAAGAAAATTGGTCAGGGTTTTTTCATGATTGGGTTTTCCTTTAACTAAATTTGGTTTTAACAATAATTTTCCATAAAAACCATTTAAAAAAAAGGGGGGGGGGGGGGAGAGCTAATGTCATGTAACTAATTTAATTCCAACTAAAAAAAACTAACCTACGTCTATTTCACAATAAGACCCTTTGAAGAAGTAAAAAAAAAAAAAAAACTTAATTCCCCCTTCCTCCATTGTTTGTTCACCGTATGGGCTGCATCAGGACTGTGAACACTGATAGTGCAGTGGATGATGAAAAGCAAGTGACCAAAATTCTTTTCCGCGTTTCACCATTAACAAATTACGACATTGATCCCACCCCCCCTCCACAGGGCCAATCTCACCCCCACCCCACCCCACCAACACGAGCGTCTTTTCGGCAGGTTGATACAACGTCCACCGGCTCAGAAAAGAAGGGGGAGGTAATGGTCCTTTCACCCTCCTTGCCTGACCGCTCAAACACGCGGCTCAACACCGGTGAACGCCTCACGAGGGCCGTTTCTAAAGGGCTCTTTAAGTCCAGGGACACGGGCCGCTTCTGCTAAATACCCTAACCCATATCTGTCACGTGCTTTCTCGCGCCAATTCTCGCAGCCATCATGGCTGACATGCCCTTTAAAGCCGTATTTTAATTTGAAATGTCTTTTGCATTAGATTTTTTTTTTTTTCATTGTGCGATGGGAAGAAGACGAAGTTTCAGAAATGAATTCCAGCCCCCCCCCCCCCCCCCCCCCCCCCCCCCCTCCCTCCCCCCAAACACGTTTGGGAATTTCTTGTCGGATTCTGGGTCGGTTGCAACTCTTACTCAACAAATCTGGGGTTTTCCTTGGTTTTTCTCTTTCAGGAAATTAATCTCTTCAAAGTATACTATTTTGTTCCATCTCAAGTGCCGCAAAATTTCAAGATATGATGCTACTGTCCTACACTGTCCACTTGGTTTGTGAGGGATGCATTCTCTTGTCGTCTATGGACGCTCACTGCGACAGTCCCCACCCCCACACCCGTTGTTTCCCGTGACCTTGAGATGAGCTATGTGCTGAGTTTATTTCCCTTGCTGTCCCCTTTCCTGCGACACAAGAAGAAAGTTCACCAAAAACTCTAGAAGCTTCTGGCTCTCTTTCGGTGTGGTGTAGCACTGTCTAGCATCTTCTTTATGGGCGTGTATTACAATTGTTGAATAGCTAAAGCTGGATTTATTTATTATAATGTAAAATTTAAATACTGATTAATGAAGTTTGTTTCTATGTTATTCCGGCGAAGGCGTTTGTCCGAAACGTATAAATATGTACTTTTAAAATCTTATAATTACAGCTGAAGTTTACTGTTTTATCTACACAAATTGTGTCTCATTAATCTCATTAAAAGCCTTATGGCATTCAAACCCTCCTATCATTACAACGGAACAACCAGGAAGACTGCAAGATACCCTCCCCACTCCCAGAGAGACCCCACTCCCAGATAGACTCCAAATCACAGAAAGACTCCACTCCCAGAGAGACTCCCCTCCCAGAGAGACCCCACTCCCAGAGAGACCCCCCCACTTCCCGGGGGATCCACTCCCAGAAAGATCCCACTCCCACATATACTCCACTCCCATAGAGATCCCACTCCCATAGATACTCCACTCCCATTAGACACCCCACTCCCATATAAACTCCACTCCATGAGAGACCCCACTCCCAAAGAGACTCCACATACAGACTGACGGCGTTGGCTGGTTGGGTGTGATCGTACAGGTAACTTATTTACCACACACCATTTCTTTTATTATTCTACTGTATCAACTTCTCTGATGTACCGGGGCTTAAACTTAACTGCAGTTGCGGTTGCACATACTAGTACAAATAAATTGTACTGTGTAAATACCACTTGTTTGGGTATCGTTCTCTTTGCATCTATTTCCTGCCTAGTGTTGTAGAAGCCCTGTCTTTGTGACGTATTGTTTAGTAAACGAGCTATTGGCTAAACGAACTAACTTGTTAAGTTATTCTCTTCTACGTAAACTAAAGAGACGGGGACAAAAGTGCGATTTCCAATATTCAGCAATTGTTTGACTTTTGAGAACAGTGATATCAATAAACATGGTTATTTGAGAATCCTTTATTATCGGAAAAAGGGGGGTATAAAGGGAGGGGGGAGGAGTGCACATGTGAAGAGAAGCTCTAGGGAGACAGGATTCATCTCCCCCAAGGGAGACATAAAAGGCAATCAAGATTAAATCATGGAGAATGTGAAGAAATGAATATTTTTATCTCCTAAATCACATCACATTAAAACAATTGCATAATATTGATACAGCATTGGCAAGATTTGAGATTCAGTCGCAAGTGGAAAGAAAAAATCACAATATGCAGGACATTGTCATAGCCGTGGGAAAGACGGGCGAGAAACTGGGCCTCTGATGTCATCAGATGCCCAGCAATCACTAATAGGCATTACATAGTGGACATGTGGTGATGCACATTACATGGTGGAGATTACAAGATGGTCATTTCAGGGTGGACATTATATGATTGATATTACATGGTGGACATTACTTGATTGATATTACATGGTGGATATTACAGGATGGTCCTTACGGGGTTGACATTACATGGTGGACATTATATGATTGATATTCCATGGTGGACATTATATGATTGATATTACATGGTGGACATTATATGATTGATATTACATGGTGGACATTATATGATTGATATTACATGGTGGACATTATATGATTGATATTACATGGTGGACATTATATGATTGATATTACATGTTGGACATTATATGATTGATATTACATGGTGGACATTATATGATTGATATTACATGGTGGTCATTATATGATTGATATTACATGGTGGTCATTATATGATTGATATTACATGGTGGACATTATATGATTGATATTACATGGTGGACATTATATGATTGATATTACATGGTGGACATTATATGATTGATATTAAATGGTGGACATTATATGATTAATATTACATGGTGGTCATTATATGATTGATATTACATGGTGGACATTATATGATTGATATTACATGGTGGACATTATATGATTGATATTACATGGTGGTCATTATATGATTGATATTACATGGTGGTCATTATATGATTGATATTACATGGTGGACATTATATGATTGATATTACATGGTGGACATTATATGATTGATATTACATGGTGGGCATTATATGATTGATATTACATGGTGGACATTATATGATTGATATTACATGGTGGACATTATATGATTAATATTACATGGTGGTCATTATATGATTGATATTACATGGTGGACATTATATGATTGATATTACATGGTGGACATTATATGATTGATATTACATGGTTGAAATTATATGATTGATATAACATGGTGGTCATTATATGATCGATATTACATAGTGGACATTATATGATTGATATTACATGGTGGACATTATATGATTGAAATTACATGGTGGACATTATATGTTTGATATTACATGGTGGACATAATATGATTGATATTCCATGGTGGACATTATATGATTGATATTACTTGGTGGTCATTATATGATTGATATTACATGGTGGACATTATATGATTGATATTACATGGTGGACATTATATGATTGATATTACATGGTGGACATTATATGATTGATATTACATGTTGGACATTATATGATTGATATTACATGGTGGACATTATATGATTGATATTACATGGTGGTCATTATAGGATTGATATTACACGGTGGATATTATATGATTGATATTACATGGGGGACATTATATGATTGATATTACATGGTGGACATTATATGATTGATATTACATGGTGGTCATTACATCAAGAAACAGATTACCCCTGAGTGGATTGTGATCTTCTCGACCAGTGATTGGACTGTGTTCCTCTTGACCAGTGAGTGGACTGTGCTCTTCTTGACCAGTGAGTGGACTGTGTTCTTCTTGACCAGTGAGTGGATTGTTTTCTTCTTGACCAGTGAGTGGACTGTGTTCTTCTTGACCAGTGAGTGGACTGTGTTCTTCTTGACCAGTGAGTGGATTGTGTTCTTCTTGACCAGTGAGTGGACTGTGTTCTTCTTGACCAGTGAGTGGACTGTGTTCTTCTTGACCAGTGAGTGGACTGTGTTCGTCTTGACCAGTGAGTGGAATGTGTTCTTCTTGACCAGTGAGTGGATTGTGTTCTTTTTGACCAGTGAGTGGATTGTTTTCTTCTTGACCAGTGAGTGGACTGTGTTCTTCTTGACCAGTGAGTGGACTGTGTTCTTCTTGACCAGTCAGTGGACTGTGTTCTTCTTGACCAGTGAGTGGACTGTGGTGTTCTTGACCTGTGAGTGGATTGTGATCTTCTTGACCAGTGAGTGGACTGTGTTCTTCTTGACCAGTGACTGGACTGTGTTCTTTTTGACCAGTGAGTGGATTGTGATCTTCTTGACCAGTGAGTGGACTGTGTTCCTCTTGACCAGTGAGTGGATTGTGATCTTCTTGACCAGTGAGTGGACTGTGTTCCTCTTGATCAGTGAGTGGATTGTGATCTTCTTGACCAGTGAGTGGACTGTGTTCTTCTTGACCAGTGAGTGGATTGTGTTCTTCTTGACCAGTGAGTGGATTGTGTTCTTCTTGACCAGTGAGTGGACTGTTTTCTTCTTGACCTGTGAGTATACTGTGTTCCTCTTCACCTGAGAGTGGACTGTGTTTTTTTTTCTTGACCAGTGAGTGGACTGTGTTCTTCTTGACCTGTGAGCATACTGCGTTCCTCTTCACATGTGAGTGGACTGCGTTCTTCTTCTTCTTGACCTGTGAGCATAATGTGTGCCTCCTCACATGTGAGTGGACTGTGTTCTTCTCTGCGATTAATGGAGTCAGAAGGATAGTCGAGGGGTAGAGAAGATAGTGCCGGAAAGTTAAAGATGTTGTTTGTTAGTTTTTAGGGACAAAAGTGGTTTGGTGAGGGGGGGGGGGCAGAAGGAAGGGGATTAGATTCGATGAACATCCTAAACAAACGTCCAAATTTTGTGTTACAAAGATGCCAGGAGTGAGGAGTCAAGAGTGATGAGTCAGGAGTCAAAAGTAAGAAATAAGGAGTCAGAAGTGTGGAGTCAGGAGTCAACAGGGATGAACCAGTAGCCAAAAGTCAGGAATGGGGAGTCAGACGTGAGGAGTCGGGAGTGAGGAGTCAAGAGTGATGAGTCAGGAGTCAAAAGTCAGGAGTGAGGAGTCAAGAGTGAGTAGTCATAAATCAGGAGTGAGGAGTCAAGAGTGATGAGTCAGAAGTCAAAAGTCAGGAGCCACGAGTCAGGATTCAGAACTTCATGACAGGAACACACAACAAATATTGACTTGCCAACTGTTGACTTAAACTCAGCTACGGATTCAAGCAGCCTTGCCATAAAAAAAAAAAAACAGACGTCACATATATATTTTTTTAATCAAAGAAAACCAAGTAAAATACATCTAAAACTGCTCGTAACAGCCCACCCCCCACCCCACAACCCTGTTACAATCAAACTCTCCATCAGACTATGTATTCTGGTAACTCCCCCAGCACACTCCTCTCCTGCACTATCGCCCGCCCCACCCCATCCATCTCCGTATCCTTCCATCTTACAGTGCAGGTAAGAAATACCCCCCCCCCAACCCCCCCCCCGGGGCCTCTCTCCATCAGACTATGTATTCTGGTAACTCCCCCAGCCCACTCCTCTCCTGCACTATCGCCCGCCCCACCCCATCCATCTCCGTATCCTTCCATCTTACAGTGCAGGTAAGAAATACCCCCCCCCCAACCCCCACCCCGGGGCCCAGTAACTGCTACCTGGACCGAAGTTTGCAATTAAGCTACGATTTCGGTGCCATTCTTAACCCGCTCCACGATTCCATCGAGAAAATATGAATAAAAGTTAACGATTCGGCCCGTGCCAAATTGATTTGCCATGTTACTGGTAGCGGCCGGCCTTTATGACAGAGTTCTGCGGGATAATGCACTTCCGCCTGCGCTAAGAGGCGACTGTGCATGGGCCGGAAGTGGAACTTCGACTAGAGAGAAAGAGAAGGAAAAAAAAAATACGGAGTACACTCCAACGGCCCATGCGCCAACGTTCAAAACAAACCGACGGGGCAAGAAGCGCGTGCTGCCTCGATTTGAAAGCGCCATCAGATTAAACCGAGCATATACGAAAACAGGGATCGGAGGTCTGATGACAGGCCGATCTGTTTTCTCGAGGCATGCCCAGAAGCGGTTTCATTGTTCAAATAGGTGGTGAGCGGGTCGCCGTGGAGTCAGTCCGCCCGCCTCTATGATGTTCAGTCGAGTACAGTTGGGTGAATGTTTGGTTGAATGCAGAGGGGTAGCTAAGAGTGTTTGGCGCCCGGGGACAAGATTCATTTTGACGCCCCCTTCAACTAACTCTGAAACCCATTTTTTTTGCATTAATAAAATACCACCAGAACACACGTTGGCGCCTCTACCAATTAATTCGCCCGGGGTCCAGTGCACCACCTTAGCTACGCCCCTGGATGCAAAGTTGAGTGGAAGGCTGTGTGAATGGTTTGGTTCATGGTTGATTGATGCCTTATGATGGAGAGTTGCAAGTGGTCAGTTATGGTGAGTGATGAGTTATGACAGTGCGTGAGTGATATGAATGCTGACGTATTTTTAGGTATGCATGAATGATTTTTGAGTTATAGAACGAAGAGTGGGGTGCAATGGAAACATAATGTGAAAGGATCAACTTAAATATCATGATGGTGAGTTTATCATGATAATGATTTTATCATGAGGTGAAAGTTTACCATGAGGGGAAAGTGTATCCTGATGGAGAGTTTATCATGATAATGAGTTTATCATGAGGTGAAAGTTTATCATGATGGTGAGTTTATCATGAAGAATAACTTATTTTATGGTGGATCATCGATACGCTTGCTTGAGTCCGGGGAGTGGATTATGGGTGGAGGGAAATGTTCCGGATTAACAATGTAACATCAGTGATTCTCAAAATGTTTTAATTGAATTGTAGGGCGTATCCAATATCCGACTGGTGGTAGGAATAAGGGATGGAGTGGGGGGGGGGGTAGGGGCGGCATTCTTGGATCACTGTCTAATATCTTTAGGTGCATCTTGGGGGGGGGGGGTGGGGAAGGGTAGTACTCTTNGGGGGGGGGGTAGGGGCGGCATTCTTGGATCACTGTCTAATATCTTTAGGTGCATCTTGGGGGTGGGGGGTGGGGAAGGGTAGTACTCTTGGTTCACTGTTTAATCTCATATGGCGTATCTGGGGGGAGGGGGGGGGCCTTTTCGATTCACTTTATGTAACGTCATTATATGGCGTACCTTTTGTTGATGGTTTCTGTGAATTGGGATTGGGAGGGGGGAGGGACGGGGTAGTCACTTATCTCCATGGGGCTCATTTATCTCGACTTCCTCAACTGCTTTCAATACATTGTCATTAAATACGTTGGCATTAAATACGTTATCATGAGATGCGTTGTAATTACATACATTGTCATTAAATACGTTGTCATTAAATACGTTGTCATTAAATACATTGTCATTAAATACGTTGTCATTAAATACGTTGTCATTAAATACGTTGTCATTAAATACGTTGTCATTAAATACGTTGTCATTAAATATATTTTAATTAAATACATTGTCATTAAATACGATGTCATTAAATACGTTGATATTAAATAGCCCTGAAAGAAACGAAGAAGCTTATCAGCTGTTCAGTGACTGGGCTTTCCGGTCATCTACCATAGGTGAGACTGTCTGTCTGTCTCTTAGGCTGGCAATCCGATATGCATTATTGCTCGACGTCTTGCTGTCATCGTATGTTATATGGCTATTACTCTGCGAAAGCTGCTCACAGCTGCATGATGACCTACTTGTCCTTTATTTCCAAAAAAATTAAATTTTAATTAGGCCCATGCAAATGTAATCAGTTTTGTGGAAGAAGAACTAGTGGAATGGTCATATTTTATATCATTATTTTTGTTTTATTTGTTTCAAAAATAAAATTTGGAACCCTAGGTTTATTCAATTCCTTCATTTGTGATAGTCATTTTGATTTATCATTATCATGCGCATCAATTTTGTCATAGGCAAAGGGGAATAATATTGCATAATCCTAGGGAATGGTGATATTTCTCCTATTATTTTTGTTTTATTAAAAAAAATTCAGGAAAGCTAGGCTTTTTCAATTCATTCATTTCTTGAAATTCATCATTATCATGCTCATACAAATTGTTATCGACGAAATAACATGTGTGTGCATGTATCACTGGATTGTGTTATAATGATGTAGTAGGGCTACTGCAGACATGTTTACTTTTATGATTTAGGCGACCTATTTTATTATTTTGGGATGTATTTTGCGTTTCTCCGCGTCGAGACCCGTCAGAACAACACTTTTAATGGACCCGGTTCAAAAATATTTCTCCCTTACCAATGAGGGGCAAGGGAGTTTGGTCGCCAAATGAGAGAGCTACGTCACCAGCACGAAATAACTGAGCTAAATATTAAAACGGCGATATCTTGTCAGCTGTTTGTGAAAACATAAAGCATTGGTATGACGATAGCCGCGAAATATTATGGTAATAATTGTATAGGCTTAATAACAGAAATTTAGTTGACAATAATATTTATTGTAGATAAATTTCTAGGTTGAGTTATAATTATATTATTAAAGTAAAGGGCACTCAAGGCTTTATTTTGCATGAGTTTTGCCCCCCCCCCCCCGGCAAAATGTTCTCTTCCCATCCTACTTTAAAATACATTTTTTAGAAATTTAAATTACTTTTTAATTAAATTGTTAAAAGCCAATCAGAAATTTAGTTGACAATAATATTTATTGTAGATAAATTTCTAGGTTGAGTTATAATTATATTATTAAAGTAAAGGGCACTCAAGGCTTTATTTTGCATGAGTTTTGCCCCCCCCCCCCGGCAAAATGTTCTCTTCCCATACTACTTTAAAATACATTTTTAAGAAATTTAAATTACTTCTTAATTAAATTGGTAAAAGCCAAAACATTAATTATTTATTAATATTCACGATGATCACATTTCTTTAAAAAAGAATGTACATAGTGATACTTTCCCCCCGTCATTTTTCGATGTATGCAGAATGTATGCGTGAACAAATAAAAAAATATCTAAATCTTTCGGTTTCGGCCGAGAGTCTCGTTAAGCTTTTGGTTTCGGCTTCGGACGAAGGTGATTTTTAACTTTCGGGCTGGTTCCGGTCGAAATCACAAAATCACTTTCGGTCGGTCTCTCAATACAAATTTTTATTTTTACAAACACTTCTGTGTTTTACTTACTGTACTTACTTGATTAGTGTGCGTGCGTGCATGTGTGTGTGTGTGTGCGCGCGTGCACAAAGTATTTGTGTGTTCCTGAAAGAAGTATTTTCAAAATATTTTTAATAGACTCCTGGTTCGGGTCCAACTTGCTATTATACATCGTTAATAAAAAAAGAAACTGGCCTCCCTGTTATTTAAAACTGGCCTCCCTGTTATTTAAAACTGGCCTCCCTGTTATTCTAAACTGGCCTCCCTGGCTCTGGCTCAAGTCACAAAGTTGTGTGGGTTGAGAAAATGTTTTTTTAAATGTTTTTTTTTTTCCCCTAATCAAACCACAACAAGGAGATGATCACTCAAGCAAACTTTTAATATCACACAATTGCTTTATTCAAGCGGAGACGGTTTCACACCACAAAATAGTCAATGATATAATCATCAGTCAATCACGTGACTTAAAGGACGGATTGATTGGCTACCACTAAAACAATGCTGGCGCCCAATTAAAAAACAACAACATCACATGTCTATAAATAAACCAATGGGTTTATGCTCGGTGCGAATAAATGCGCCGATAGCAGTGTTTCTCAAATTATGGACGGACCGGGTCAAGAAATATAAAAAAAGAAGAAAAAAAAAAAAGGTCAAAATTAATTAAGTAATAAATTTATAAAATGTATATGAATATGAGATTTGATACATAGGAGATGACTGACCAACTGGACAATGGTGCACGCCAACGTTTGAGCAAAATACATCATATAAACAAAGAAATAGATTTTCTTTCAGTGAAGCAGGCAACTGAACATTCTTGACATCCCACATTGAGCTAAGAAATCACTCCTGCTCCAGCCAATGACGCCACAACGGAATTTTTTTTTTATAGCAGTTTGTTATTAAATTTTTATTTTATTTTGCAGGGGGGGTAGTGCAATCAATTCTTCCCAGCATTTGATCAACTCATTATTACATTCGTTTAATCCACAAATCTCAAGTCTACTAGCACTCCAGTAAAAGCATAGCCGGAAATGGGAAAGAACCCAACTTGCACCAATAAGAATGCTGTTCAAACGGAAGTGTTTTTAAACGGAAGTTTGTTTAAACGGACTTAATGAAGAAACAATTGTATCTTTCTTTACTGAAGTTTAAAATTTCCCAAATGTCTCAAACACCCCCCCCCCCCCCCCCCCGACATTCCCTTTCAAAAAAAGTTCTTCATTGAACAAATTCCATTTCGAAAAAAAACTTAAGTTTCAATTAACTTACGTTCAAACAAAATACCTGGGTTATTATAGGTTTCAAACAACATTCCTAGGTCCTAGGTACAAATAGGTTTCAAACAACATTCCTAGGTCCTAGGTACAAATAGGTTTCAAACAACATTCCTAGGTACAAATAGGTTTCAAATAACATTCCTAGGTCCTAGGTACAAATAGGTTTCAAATAACATTCCTAGGTCCTAGGTACAAATAGGTTTCAAACAACATTCCTAGGTCCTAGGTACAAATAGGTTTCAAACAACATTCCTAGGTCCTAGGTACAAATAGGTTTCAAACAACATTCCTAGGTCCTAGGTACAATTAGGTTTCAAATAACAAACCTAGTTCCTAGGTACAAATAGGTGTTGAACAACATACCTAGTTCCTAGGTACAAATAGGTTTTGAACAACATACCTAGTTCCTAGGTACAAATAGGTTTTGAACAACATACCTAGTTCCTAGGTACAAATAGGTTTTCAACAACATACCTAGTTCCTAGGTACAAATAGGTTTTCAACAAATAAGATTCAGACTAATTCCTGGTAATCACTGGAATGCGATAAGTTTCAACACGACCGACGTGCATGACAGTGGCAATCAAATAGTAATAGCGACAATGACATAATATAATTATATGTGCAAAATTTACAATGTTATATGTAACAGTGACACATGTACCAGTAACACATGTACCAGTAAGACACGTGACAGTAAGACACGTGACAGTAAAACATATACCAGTTACACACGTGACAGTAGCACATGTACCAGTGACACGTTTAACAGTAGCACATGTACCAGTGACACGTTTAACAGTAGCACATGTACCAGTGACACGTTTAACAGTAGCACATGTACCAGTGACACGTTTAACAGTAGCACATGTAACGGTGCCAGTGACATCATTATTATGAGTTGCCGAAAGAGTCGGTGTAAAAAAAAAAATGTCCTCATGATAATGCGAGAAATTTGAAAGGGAATTCGAATATCGTGATGGGTAAGACAAACAAAACGACAGTGGATTGGAAGGTGACCGAAACGCCAACCAGACGACACGATGAATGAACAACAAAAAAAACCCACACAAAACTGCATTTAATACTGATATTCACCGATGTTACGG
This sequence comes from Lymnaea stagnalis, assembly GCA_964033795.1. Classification (NCBI taxonomy): domain Eukaryota; kingdom Metazoa; phylum Mollusca; class Gastropoda; family Lymnaeidae; genus Lymnaea; species Lymnaea stagnalis. The sequence goes on along the minus strand of CAXITT010000388.1, from coordinate 727,692 downwards.
CAGGTCTTGTTGGCGGCCATCGCCACGCCAATACCATACACGGCTGATAGGTCAGTGGGGGACGAGATCGAACCTAGCCAGAACATTGTAATAGTTTAATTACTAAGTCTGCAAAGTCAGCAACAGAAGGTTTTGGACCATGGAAGACTACAAATGTGTACACGATGGAAATGGCTCAGACGGGACTCACGCTGTGGGATTAGGACCCCCCCCCCCTCCCCACCCTCTTGTTGTATCCAGGCGAACGCTGGAGACAATTGTGTTTTTTTTTTGTTTTTGTGTGTGTGTGTGGAAAACACCTGATTGCGGCGATGCTTTTGACAGGCATCTCATGCGGCACAACTATTGGTGGCTCACCGTTTGGACAACACTTCCGCCGGGAAATCTGTTCACAACCGTTGAATCTTTTATCTGTAACTCCGTTTTTTGCCCGGTACACGACGTCCCTTCTCCCCCCCCCCCCTCCCCCCCTTTTTTTTACCCCCTTTTTCTTCCCTCTTCCCGTTGAGAGTTTTAAATTTGTATTTAGTTTTTGAAACCCACACAGGAGTTCAAATGAAAAGAGAGAATTAAATTAAACAACTTATCAACCTAGTAGGCCATTATAATCAAGAGCTACCAATTCATGTCACAGAGAAGGGGTGCTACTGTCGACCTAATCAGGAATCATTAGATTCAGTACACACATTATTGTCTCCCCCAGGAAAGGGCCATTACAACGAATGTAAGTATTTGTAAGCTTAATCCTGGCGATAGCACCAGAGACGAAGCAGCTCGTACTCTTCGAAATCTCTCTTGACGCTCTCAGTAAAAGTCCAGCCTCCGCGCCAGGAAGGTCCGTTTGATTGACAGTCGAGTCTGTGTTGAGTTAGTCCGTTGCCGATGTTTGCTGGTGGTTGACCGCGACCGCACACGGGGCGGCGTGACTGGTCTCGACGCCGGACACACCGGTTGGTGACGTACGCAACCGGCGGGTGGAGTCGGCCGAGTGGTCAGTCGATGGAAGCGGGCGGTCAGACCGTGGCCGGATCGTCAGCTGACTGTCGGGCATCAGATGGTAAAAAAAGAAAGCCAGAAAGCTGTTGGACTGAAAAAAAAAAAAAAAGAAAAAAAAAAAAGGAATAAACAAAAAGATGAGTTAGGACGATCGTTACTTAGATGACCACGTTAATTTTACGTCAGTTGCACCTTAACAGAACAAGGGACAAGTAGGCGTATATTGACGCAAAATGAACACCGATACGTCTGCGAGAGTCAAAAGTCCCACCCACTGAACTACGCCTATGGCCATTGGTCAAGGGGGGGGGGGAAAGCCATGACAAAATTGCTGACCGCTGGCATTGGGGGTGGGTGGGGGGCGTACGGTGACCCGCCCACCGGGCAAACGGACTGGTCAAGGCACGAAACGACGACCTCCACAAAACCAAAACCAGTTACCCAAATGATCTGCGAGAGTCAAAAGTCCCACCCACTGAACTACGCCTATGGCCATTGGTCAAGGGGGGGGGGGAAAGCCATGACAAAATTGCTGACCGCTGTCATTGGGGGTGGGTGGGGGGCGTACGGTGACACGCCCACCGGGCAATCGGACTGGTCAAGTCACGAAACGACGACCTCCACAAAACCAAAACCAGTTACCCAAATGACAAGGGCCGGTAATTCATTGTTTGGTCGCCATGGGGGAAGATAACCTTATAATAGCAAGCGAGGAGAGATTGGTTCCATTTAACACTGTCAGGTGAGTGGTGATCCATTTCTTTGACGGATGATAGGGTCAAGTCGAACTCGCCGGCCCCGGCATCCGTCATTTTCATCTTTCTGCATTTGTTTCAGCACTGACCTCTGCCCGTACCTTGGTTTTTTTTTAATTCGGCGAGAAATTCTGGGAGCTTTCCGCCATTGGCGGTGCACGCAACCTAAAGAAACCTGAAATATGGGCCGCTCCTTTGATTGTATTGCATTCTAGAGATGGTGGCACTGCACGGGACTGCTTGATCGAATGATCACAACGAACTCGGCAATCGTACGGTCTTGCAGAGCGAATAAGAAAACACTGCATGTTCGTTGTGTCGTCATTTTTTGTTTTATTTATGTGAGAACGGAGTCATCAAACCGTGCACAAATCCAGTGATAACCACAAGCATGAGTGTCCCAGCAGTGATAACCACAAGCATGAGTGTCCCATCAGTGATAACCAGAAGCATGAGTGTCCCTGCAGTGATAACCACAAGCATGAGTGTCCCAGCAGTGATAACCATTAGCATGAGTCTCCCAGCAGTGATAACCACAAGCATAATTGTCCCAGCAGTGATAACCACAAGCATAAGTGTCCCAGCAGTGATAACCACAAGCATAATTGTCCCAGCAGTGATAACCACAAGCATGATTATCCCCCACCAGTAATAACCACACCTATGATCATTACATCCATAACCACAACAGCTGTAACAATCTCGACCGTAACTTCCGTCAGGTATGATTATGACAGTGGAACAATTCTAACCGCACAACCTGACCCCTTTCAACAACACCCCCCCCCCCCCCCAAAAAAAAAAAAGCGATGCGCCACGACTTTTCTTTCTCCCAAATCCCCACACAATGAATTTTCCCACCAAATAAACCAGCGCGCCCCTTCACCCAGTGGTTTATCCCAATAAAGACGCATCACTCCAGATGTCTCTATTCGCTTGTCGTCTGCAGGTCACACTGACCTTGGTCTCCATGACGATTTAAAAAAAAGGGTTAAACCACATTTCTGTTCATTTTATCAGCTGTTGGGTTCAGATCATGAACATTTTTTCATATGAGTATGGCAGAAGTATCTTGACGCTGTAGATCAGGGGTGTTTAAAGCCTGGACAGCGGGCCAAATCTGGCCCTAGAGGTCATTTCAACTGCACCGTCGTCGTCGTGGACGGGGCTCACTCATGCGTAGCACTCCAATAGAACTGAACCCTTCAATGAGCTGGGATCTAGGCATGGCTAAGATCAGCTTTTTGGATTATTGAAATATTTTTAGTGTGTGTTTATTTAGGGGTAATCGGCATTTACCGGCCCATTTAATCGGCTGAATGTAAGCCTACCGAAAAAGCTCTCTAGCTGTGAGATGTCAATTTGCATAAGTCAAAATATGCCCTTTTCATGGGACTTAAATTAAAATTGTATCAAACTAGGTATGCCCAGGACTCTATGCGTGGTATTATATACTCAAAACGCCTTCAATGTCTGCCTTTTCCGTGACGTAGACAGCGTTTTAACACATACACCGCGGGCACTAAATAAAATGTAACACCCCCCCCCCGTGCTTTGTCTTGCTACTTTAGCTGGACGGTTGCCAGGCTGTACTAGCTGCACGGTTGTCAGGCTGTTCTGTTCTAACTGCACGGTTTTCCGGCTGTACTAACTGCACGGTTGTCCGGCTGTACTAGCTGCACGGTTGTCAGGCTGTTCTGTTCTAACTGCACGGTTGTCAGGCTGTTCTGTTCTAACTGCACGGTTGTCAGGCTGTTCTGTTCTAACTGCACGGTTGTCCGGCTGTACTAGCTGCACGGTTTTCAGGCTGTTCTGTTCTAACTGCACGGTTGTTCGGCTGTGCTAACTGCACGGTTTTTCGGCTGTACTAGCTGCACAGTTGTGCTGTTCTGTTCTAACTGCACGGTTGTCAGGCTGTTCTGTTCTACCTGCACGGTTGTCAGGCTGTTCTGTTCTAACTGCACGGTTGTCCGGCTGTACTAGCTGCACGGTTTTCAGGCTGTTCTGTTCTAACTGCACGGTTGTCCGGCTGTACTAACTGCACGGTTGTCCGGCTGTACTAGCTGCACGGTTGTCCGGCTGTACTAGCTGCACGGTTTTCCGGCTGTACTAGCTGCACGGTTGTCAGGTGATATGAGCTGCGCACCTGCTATCAGACCATTTTTTGGGGGAGAAGAAAATCTACGAATCCTGGCATGGCCGTTATTTCTATGGGGAATATTTCAAATGATGAAAACCGTCTGACGTCAACTTGACTGACGTAAATGACAGTGATGGCGGCCGGTAACCAATTTCTCCGCTACAGCTAACTTTGACAAACTCTCCACACCACGACATCAATAGGAACAGGGAGACGATCCCGCCGGCCATGAGTAGTAATTGGCTCTTGCCAGATGGCACCCCAATAATCAGACGGTGTCTGCTTTCAAAGGCAGATAAGCGAGGTTGCATCGCTTTAAGTGATTGGTCAGAGACGAAGCCACCGTGAAAGAGGAGGGGGTGGAGGTGGAGGGGGTGGAGGTGGAGAGAGGGAGGGTCGGCTTGCACTTTGGCAAGGTCGCGCCTGTGGACATGGGGAGGACATAGTCCTGTAGCCTGTAGTTTTATCCGTCAGCCTCGAGAAGAAAAAAAAAACAACAGCTGTTGACCAGATCTTAGATCGATACAATCATTTTCATCAAATCCCAATCGCGTTGGAATGGCTCATCTGATGAGAATGGGGTGCATTGACACCTGAAAATAACGCCAAGCCCCTGGGGCCGTACCAAAAGTCGTGCCACTTGCGTTTGCAGGGATTGTGCTATTTGCAGGTTCCACCAGTGTGATGACCCTGCCCAGAAAATCGATCCGTTCCCGGATTAGCTAGAGCCTACGCTATTTCAGGGAATCACACCATTTCCAGGTTTAAATGTGCAGGTATCATTGTGCAGGTTTCATTGTGCAGGTTTCATTGTGCTAAAGTTAATTTTAGATCTATATCATGAGATTGAGAGGGAAAATATCACCCCACCCCCTCACCCCACCCCCTAAAACCCACCCCCTCACCCCATCCCCTCCCAAATTAAAAAAAAACAATAAGTAGAGAGTTGCGCACAATCCGAGTTCAAACTAAAAACATTCACAAACAAATACAAACACATACACACAATATTGCTTAAACACGCACACACAATATTGCTCAAACACATGCAACGCATTGCTTTACTCGGTCCAACATCTTGTTGTCATCTCGTTGCTCCACACACACACACACACAGACTTGGCAACTCACTCGTTTCTTGCAATGGCGCCAATTGGCTTTACTTTTATTGGGAAATTGAAAAAAAAGATAGGGTGGAGAAAGTTGTTTTTTTTTTATGAAACAAACTTGAAAACAAACGATGTAAAAAATAAACTTAACACTCCCCCCCCCCAACCCCAACCCCATGAATAGTGTTAAGCGTCAATAAAATCCTAGATGTCATGGACAAACTTGAAC
>CAXITT010000388.1:695001-706758 GCA_964033795.1 Lymnaea stagnalis | reverse complement strand
AGGAAAAAGTGCGTGTGTTTGGGGGGGGTGGAGGGGGGGTGTGCCTCTATAAAGATCAACAAATATTTAGGATCTTTGAGATTGTTGTATATATTAAGGGACAAAAATTTGCAGGGTGGAACAAGGACACATTGTTAATTACCCAGTACAAACATTGGATCCACACATTGTTAATTACCCAGTACAAACGGTGGATCAACACATTGTTAATTACCCAGTACAAACAGTGGATCAACACATTGTTAATTACCCAGTACAAACAGTGGATCAACACATTGTTAATTACCCAGTACAAACGGTGGATCAACACATTGTTAATTACCCAGTACAAACGGTGGATCAACACATTGTTAATTACCTAGTACAAACGGTGGATCAACACATTGTTAATTACCCAGTAAAAACATTGGATCAACACATTGTTAATTACCCAGTACAAACATTGGATCAACACATTGTTAATTACCCAGTACAAACATTGGATCAACACATTGTTAATTACCCAGTACATACATTGGATCAAAATATTTTTGATGGGCATTTAAATAAGCGTTTAAGAACAATTGTAAAAAAAAAGTCACCATTTATATTACGGAGACTGATAGAGATTCTACAGTCGTTTTATACATGAAACTGATGTAGAGTGTACAGTCGTTCTATTTATACGTATGACAGAAACTGGTGCAGATTCTACAGTCGTTCTATACACGTATGACAGAAACTGGTGCAGATTCTACAGTCGTTCTATACACGTATGACAGAAACTGGTGCAGATTCTACAGTCGTTCTATACACGTATGACAGAAACTGGTGCAGATTCTACAGTCGTTCTATACACGTATGACAGAAACTGGTGCAGATTCTACAGTCGTTCTATACACGTATGACAGAAACTGGTGCAGATTCTACAGTCGTTCTATACACGTATGACAGAAACTGGTGCAGATTCTACAGTCGTTCTATACACGTATGACAGAAACTGGTGCAGATTCTACAGTCTAGATTCTACAGTCATTCTATACATGTATGACAGAAACTAGTGTGGATTCTACAGTCATTCTATACATGTATGACAGAAACTGGTGTAGATTCTACAGTCATTCTATACATGTATGACAGAAACTAGTGTGGATTCTACAGTCATTCTATACATGTATGACAGAAACTGGTGTAGATTCTACAGTCATTCTATACATGTATGACAGAAACTAGTGTAGATTCTACAGTCATTCTATACATGTATGACAGAATCTGGTGTAGATTCTACAGTCATTCTATACATGTATGACAGAAACTGGTGTAGATTCTACAGTCATTCTATACACGTATGACAGAAACTGGTGTAGATTCTACAGTCATTCTATACACGTATGACAGAAACTGGTGTAGATTCTACAGTCATTCTATACATGTATGACAGAAACTGGTGTAGATTCTACAGTCATTCTGTATACGTATGACAGAAACTGGTAGAGATTCTACGGTCATTCTATACATATAGGAAATGTGCACACATTCTGTGCGAGAGTAACTAATGCATTTAACTTGATACAGTGCACGTCAAGGGCAAGACAAAGGGAAGCCATTAGAATAAAAACTTCTAATTATAAGAGGCAAATGTAATAGTCTGAATAACAAACAAGTCCACGTACTCAGGGGAGATCAATAACAGTATTGCGCAAACTGCAAAGGGAGGTCACCTCGTTAGTTTCCTGTAAAGTTTAAAGAAGGAAAACCATTTATCTATGTCCACAACACTAATTATTCCCCCCCCCCCCCAATGTGACGCACTAATCACCGCTATAATTAGACGCGGAAACATCCACTGCGCATGCGTCTATGACCAGCAACGACACGCGACCACCTAGGACCTAGATCAAATGTTTGTGTCATTTTGTCCAAGATGTAGAGGTACCGCTGTACAACTTGGTCCTTTATTGGGTATGTACAAGTGCCCAAGCAGAAATGGTCCCCTCCTTGGAGATTTTAAAAGTGCATCAGTAGAGATGAGCCACTCATTGGGAATTTTTAAATGTCCTAGTAGAAATGGGCCCCTCAGTGGAGATGTAAAAGTGTCCCAGTAGAAATGAGCCCCCTCATTGGAGATGTAAAAATGTCCCAGTAGAAATGGGCCCCTCACTCGAGATGAAAAAGTGCTCCAGTAGAAATGAGCCCCCTCATTGGAGATGTAAAAATGTCCAAGTAGAAATGAGCCCCCTCATTGGAGATGTAAACATGTCCCAGTAGAAATAGGCCCCTCAATGGAGATGTAAAAATGTCCCAGTAGAAATAGGCCCCTCAATGGAGATGTAAAAATGTCCCATTAGAAATGGGCCCCTTCATTGGAGATGTAAAAATGTCCCAGTAGAAATGAGCCCCCTCATTGGAGATGTAAAAATGTCCCAGTAGAAATGGGCCCCTCAATAGAGATGTAAAAGTGTCCCAGTAGAAATGGGCCCCTCAATAGAGATGTAAAAATATCCCAGTAGAAATGAGCCCCTCAATAGAGATGTAAAAATATCCCAGTAGAAATGGGCCCCTCAATAGAGATGTAAAAATATCCCAGTAGAAATGGGCCCCTCAATAGAGATGTAAAAATATCCCAGTAGAAATGGGCCCCTCACTAGAGATGTAAAAATATCCCAGTAGAAATGGGCCCCTCAATAGAGATGTATAAATATCCCAGTAGAAATGGGCCCCTCTTTGAGGATTTTAAACAAAATATATCTCAGCTACAGGAGGAACCTTTTCATTTAAAAATTTTATTATGGGATACTTCCAGTCAAGATATTAAAATTGTTCATCACTCATATGACGCATTTGTTGCCATATAAAGAAGTTTTGTTTTTTTTCTGTTTTTTTTTTTTTTAAATTGCAATGTCTTTCATAACAAAAATCTTTAACAGTGGGCAAACAGGTCCACAGTCGAACATTCCCGCAATTAGCCGGCTCCTTACAGTCGAACATTCCCACAATTAGCCGGCTCCTTACAGTCGAACATTCCCACAATTAGCCGGCTCCTTACAGTCGAACATTCCCGCAATTAGCCGGCTCCTTACAGTCGAACATTCCCGCAATTAGCCGCTCCTTACAGTCGAACATTCCCGCAATTAGCCGGCTCCTTACAGTCGAACATTCCCGCAATTAGCCGGCTCCTTTCATGTGTCAGTTAATTGCGGTTCGATGTTGATCGCGGGGAGGTAGAGGGTGCTGTGCACGCATACTAACTTCTCTCTCCCTCCTCCTGCCCTCTTTCTTTTCTGGACCCCCTTCGTTTCAGGTAACCGCGCACGTGTTTCCGCCTGAGACGCGGGGAAGCAACTCTCCTCCTGTGATCAGACGACCGGCACCGACGTCCTGGACCATGTCAATTTTTAGTTAGAGGAGTCTGCCAACAAATACAACGTCAGAGATGACGTAGAGCATTTCTCGGCGTCAATGCAAAATTACTTGGAGTGTACACACATGGGTCAGAGTGTACGCACATTGCTCGGAGTGTACACACATGGATCACGGTTTGCGCACACCGGTCAGAGTGTACGCACATTGGTCGGAGTGTACACACACCGGTCAGAGTGTACGCAAATCGGTCGGAGTGATCCGAATGGAAAGCACTGAAAAAAGAGCAAGATGAGCTGCCACCATTGCCTGACCACAGGATAGGTTGCCACCATTGCCTGACCACAGGATAGGTTGCCACCATTGCCTGACCACAGGATAGGTTGCCACCATTGCCTGACCACAGGTTAAGTTGCCACCATTGCATGACCACAGGATAGGTTGCCACCATTGCATGACCACAGGATATGTTGCCACCATTGCCTGTCCACAGGATGGGTTGCCATCATTGCCTGCCCACAGGATGGGTTGCCACCATTGCCTGACCACAAGATGGGTAGCTACCATTGCCTGCCCACAGGATGTGTTGCCACCATTGCCTGACCACAAGATGGGTTGCCACCATTGCCTGCCACAGGATGGGCTGCCACCATTGCCTGCCCACAGGATGTGTTTCTGTTGCCACCATTGCCTGACCACAGGATGGGTTGCCATCATTGCCTGCCCCCAGGATGGGTTGCCACCATTGCCTGACCACAGGATGGGTAGCTACCATTGCCTGCCCACAGGATGTGTTGCCACCATTGCCTGACCACAAGATGGGTTGCCACCATTGCCTGCCACAGGATGGGCTGCCACCATTGCCTGCCCACAGGATGTGTTTCCACCATTGCCTTCCCAAAGGATGGGTTTCCACCATTGCCTTCCTACAGGATGGGTTGCCACCATTGCCTGCCCACAGGATGGGTTGCCACGATCGCCCGGTCATGTAAGTCATTCTTTCATACCGGTCCCCAGATCACCCTGTTGGCCGCTCCCCTGGTAATTACACCCTAGTTGGCCCTGGTCTGGCAGTCACCCCACCGTAGGGCCGCTACCATCAATGAGGGAACCTCTTGTCAACATCGTGGCGTATCAGTGCTCACCAACAGCAGCACAAAGGGTCGGGGGTGGAGGGGGGGGGGGGGGGGGGGGGGGGGCGGGGGAGGGGGCAGTGGTGTTAGGACCTGGCAGCGAGCCTCAAAGTACGGCCCCGAAGAAAACTATGGCGAGGTCCTGACAGTAAAGGAGAAAACTATGGCAAGGTCCTGACAGTAAAGGAGAAAACTATGGCAAGGTCCTGACAGTAAAGGAGACAACTAAGGCAATGTCCTGACAGTAAAGGAGACGACTATGGCAAGGTCCTGACAAAAAAGGAGAAAACTATGGCAAGGTCCTGACAGTAAAGGAGACAACTATGGCAAGGTCCTGACAGTAAAGCAGACAACTATGGGAAGGTCCTGACAGTAAAGGAGACGACTATGGCAAGGTCCTGACAGTAAAGGAGACAACTATGGCAAGGTCCTGACAGTAAAGGAGAAAACTATGGCAAGGTCCTGACAGTAAAGGAGACAACTAAGGCAATGTCCTGACAGTAAAGGAGACGACTATGGCAAGGTCCTGACAAAAAAGGAGAAAACTATGGCAAGGTCCTGACAGTAAAGGAGACAACTATGGCAAGGTCCTGACAGTAAAGCAGACAACTATGGGAAGGTCCTGACAGTAAAGGAGACGACTATGGCAAGGTCCTGACAGTAAAGGAGACAACTATGGCAAGGTCCTGACAGTAAAGGAGACGACTATGGCAAGGTCCTGACAGTAAAGGAGACAACTATGGCAAGGTCCTGACAGTAAAGGAGACAACTATGTCAAGGTCCTGACAGTAAAGGAGACAACTATGGCAAGGTCCTGACAGTAAAGGAGACAACTATGTCAAGGTCCTGACAGTAAAGGAGACAACTATGGCAAGGTCCTGACAGTAAAGGAGACAACTATGTCAAGGTCCTGACAGTAAAGGAGACAACTATGGCAAGGTCCTGACAGTAAAGGAGACAACTATGTCAAGGTCCTGACAGTAAAGGAGACAACTATGGCAAGGTCCTGACAGTAAAGGAGACAACTATGTCAAGGTCCTGACAGTAAAGGAGACAACTATGGCAAGGTCCTGACAGTAAAGGAGACAACTATGTCAAGGTCCTGACAGTAAAGGAGACAACTATGGCAAGGTCCTGACAGTAAAGGAGACAACTATGTCAAGGTCCTGACAGTAAAGGAGACAACTATGGCAAGGTCCTGACAGTAAAGGAGACAACTATGTCAAGGTCCTGACAGTAAAGGAGACAACTATGGCAAGGTCCTGACAGTAAAGGAGACAACTATGTCAAGGTCCTGACAGTAAAGGAGACAACTATGGCAAGGTCCTGACAGTAAAGGAGACAACTATGTCAAGGTCCTGACAGTAAAGGAGACAACTATGGCAAGGTCCTGACAGTAAAGGAGACAACTATGTCAAGGTCCTGACAGTAAAGGAGACAACTATGGCAAGGTCCTGACAGTAAAGGAGACAACTATGTCAAGGTCCTAACAGTAAAGGAGACGACTATGGCAAGGTCCTGACAGTAAAGGAGACAACTATGGCAAGGTCCTGACAGTAAAGGAGACAACTATGTCAAGGTCATAACAGTAAAGGAGACGACTATGGCAAGGTCCTGACAGTAAAGGAGACAACTATGTCAAGGTCCTGGCAGTAAAGGAGACGACAATGGCAAGGTCCTGACAGTAAAGGAGAAAACTATGGCAAGGTCCTGACAGTAAAGGAGAAAACTTTGGCAAGGTCCTGACAGTAAAGGAGAAAACTATGGCATGGTCCTGACAGTAAAGGAGACGACTATGGCAAGGTCCTGACAGTAAAGGAGACAACTATGTCAAGGTCATAACAGTAAAGGAGACGACTATGGCAAGGTCCTGACAGTAAAGGAGACAACTATGTCAAGGTCCTGGCAGTAAAGGAGACGACTATGGCAAGGTCCTGACAGTAAAGGAGACAACTATGTCAAGGTCATAACAGTAAAGGAGACGACTATGGCAAGGTCCTGACAGTAAAGGAGACGACTATGGCAAGGTCCTGGCAGTAAAGGAGACGACTATGGCAAGGTCCTGACAGTAAAGGAGACGACAATGGCAAGGTCCTGACAGTAAAGGAGACGACTATGGCAAGGTCCTGATTATTAAAGCAAAAAAAAAAATACAGAGTAATCTTAAAATTTTATTAAGGGATACTTCCAGTCACGATATTAAAATTGTTCATCACTCATATGACGCACACGACAAGAAATCTTCAATTTATACCTTATACGTTAACGTCCGTTTAGTTTTTCCATCGCCAGGAAGACACGCTGGGATGGTGCGGACCACTTGGTCCCTTTGAGAACCGCTGTGATTAATAACACGGACGAGGACGAATGAATATCTGCCAGGAGAGGACGGCGAAGGTAGAATTGTATCTGGAAACTGGACCCCGGGCTGAGAGGGGTGGGGGTGTTGGGTGGGAGGTGAGGGTGGAGGGTGGGGGAATAAAAGAGCTATCGGAACCAGAGCCGTATCACGTGACGGGTTCCCCTTGGTCCAAGATGCCATCAAACTCGTTACACATCGTATCGTGGGATGAGCTAAGCCATCAGTTGATGACCCCAGGCCCCCCCTGCCCCCCCACACACACACACGCACAAATCCCCTGCCCCAAGCTGTAAACTCCGGCACTCTCCTCTTCCCCCCTCCCCCCCCCCTGCTGACCCGTTTTTGTCATCCAACCGTCTTTGGGATGAGCTCAGCCATCAGTTGATGACCCCAGGCCCCCCCTGCCCCCCCACACACACCCCCGCACAAATCCCCTGCCCCAAGCTGTAAACTCCGGCACTCTCCTCTTCCCCCCTCCCCCCCCCCTGCTGACCCGTTTTTGTCATCCAACCGTCTCTGATCCCTGCTCTCGCTACCTGCCGACCGTCTCTTGACGACAGCCACAAGCCAGGGTGACCTGGCTACAGGTGACAATGCGTAATTAGCCTCGTTTAGTGTGTTCATCATTATTATCATCGTCATTTTCAACGTTGGCGCTAATGACAAGTGCGGGCCGAGGCACCGGTCCGTGATCATTATGGAGAGCCAGGATCCCAGCACAGGAGGCAGACTGTGTGATGTGTGTGTCACGGGACGGTTGTGTAACAGGAAGGTTGTGTTACAGGAAGGTTGTGTTACAGGAAGGTTAAGTTACAGGAAGGTGGTGTTAAAGGAAGGTGGTGTTAAAGGAAGGTGGTGTTACCGGAAGGTGGCGTTTTACAGGAAGGTGGTGTTACAGGAAGGTGGTGTTAAAGGAAGGTGGTGTTACCGGAAGGTGGTGTTTTACAGGAAGGTGGTGTTACAGGAAGGTGGTGTTACAGGAAGGTGAGGTTTACAGGAAGGTGGTGTTGCAGGATGGTGGTGTTACATGAAGGTGGTATTTTACAGGAAGGTGGTGTTACAGGAAAGTGATGTTACAGGATGGTGGTGTTACATGGAGGTGGTGTTTTACAGGAAGGTGGTGTTACAGGAAGGTGATGTTACAGGAATGTGGTGTTACAGGAAGGTGATGTTACAGGAAGGTGGTATTTTACAGGAAGGTGGTGTTACAGGAAGGTGATGTTACAGGATGGTGGTGTTACTTGAAGGTGGTGTTTTACAGGAAGGTGGTGTTACAGGAACGTGATGTTACAGGAAGGTGGTGTTACATGAAGGTGGTGTTTTACAGGAAGGCGGTGTTACAGGAAGGTGTTGTTACAGGAAGGTGATGTCACAGGAAGGTGATGTTACCGGGAGGTGATGTTACAGGATGGTGGTGTTACATGAAGGTGTAGTTTTGCAGGAAGGTTGGTGCTACAGGAAGGTGATGTTACATGAAGGTGATGCTGCAGGACGGTAATGTGAGCAGATATGTTAGCCCTATCACTCTTGTGCAATCAACAATTGTTGAAAAGAAGAATAAAATAGGAAAACACTTGAGGAAATGTTGGACCCTTTCCCCCCTCGGAAAACCGAATAATTATGGTACTCTACATGGGCTGGTATTGTAAGCAAGGTAAACGTTGTCAATAGTTAGTGTTATCCTTAAAATAAGTTGCACAACCCACATCACTCAGCGGTATAGGCGGAAAGTTCTGGGCATTCATTTGTACAACCGACATCACTGAACGGAGCCGTCTTACACGTTTTTTCTCTCTCTCTTTTAAGTAGAACAGAATTGTAATTTTAAAAATCATTTTGTGTGTGTTTCAAACCAATGTTCCCTTTAAGCTGTGCGGCTGCGCGGTCACGCAGCTGTCTCACAGACGCCGCGCAGCAGTTTTGAGTATCCGCGCAGCAAATTTCCAAGCAAGTGTCTGTGTTTGTGGGCTGTAAAATGTTGCACTCAAAAAATATTGATGCTGTAAGACTTTGCACACAACTGTAGGATTTTGTACACGAACCAGCAAACCTTAGAGGGAACATTGTTTCAAACTGTTCTTTACGCCGCCCAGTTCTTCCATCTTTTCACGCATGTGATACTTCGTTATACCGCTGTTGGAGATGTCAGTTACTCCACCAATCAGGACATTGTTCCAATACATTTAATACAATTTAAACCCAATTTTTTAGAAGTTCTATATTTCGTCCAGTTTTCTCTACCCAGATGTTCCGTTCAACTGCAAAGCTCCGAACATCGCGACATTGTCAGTTCAAGGTCAAGGTTAGTTCTTTTATGAATTTGATGCATCAGCCTCTCCTAACCACAACCCCTCATCCGGATGGGGTTTTTGTCTAACGAGATGGGGGGGGGGGGCGCGAGGGTCTGAATTTCACAGAGGGATTTTGTTATCTGATTTACAAATCGACCACTTCGACCAAGTGACTAAACTCACCAACAGTACCAATGATTNAGTTCATAAGTTAGCCTCATGGTAATATTTCAGTTCATAAGTTAGCCTCATGGTAATATTTCAGTTCATAAGTTAGCCTCATGGTAATATTTCAGTTCATAAGTTAGCCTCATGGTAATATTTCAGTTCATAAGTTAGCCTCATGGTAATATTTCAGTTCATAAGTTAGCCTCATGGTAATATTTCAGTTCATAAGTTAGCCTCATGGTAATATTTCAGTTCATAAGTTAGCCTCATGGTAATATTTCAGTTCATAAGTTAGCCTCATGGTAATATTTCAGTTCATAAGTTAGCCTCATGGTAATATTTCAGTTCATAAGTTAGCCTCATGGTAATATTTCAGTTCATAAGTTAGCCTCATGGTAATATTTCAGTTCATAAGTTAGCCTCATGGTAATATTTCAGTTCATAAGTTAGCCTCATGGTAATATTTCAGTTCATAAGTTAGCCTCATGGTAATATTTCAGTTCATAAGTTAGCCTCATGGTAATATTTCAGTTCATAAGTTAGCCTCATGGTAATATTTCAGTTCATAAGTTAGCCTCATGGTAATATTTCAGTTCATAAGTTAGCCTCATGGTAATATTTCAGTTCATAAGTTAGCCTCATGGTAATATTTCAGTTCATAAGTTAGCCTCATGGTAATATTTCAGTTCATAAGTTAGCCTCATGGTAATATTTCAGTTCATAAGTTAGCCTCATGGTAATTTTTCAGTTCATAAGTTAGCCTCATGGTAATATTTCAGTTCATAAGTTAGCCTCGTGGTAATATTTCAGTTCATAAGTTAGCCTCATGGTAATATTTCAGTTCATAAGTTAGCCTCATGGTAATATTTCAGTTCATAAGTTAGCCTCATGGTAATATTTCAGTTCATAAGTTAGCCACATTGTATACAATTACAATTCACTGATTTCAATGGTTTAAGAGACGGGGCTGAGCGCCCTACATCCGCATGAAATGTTACCCAACAGCTAACTTGACACTAACTTGACACTAACTTGACACTAACATGAACAGAGAACCGAAGAATGACTTGGGAATGATTTTAATCCCAACAATCTTAATTTATTTCAAACAAATGAAATAAAGGGGTAAAACTTCGGGGAGGGGGGGTAGGCAGGGGCCGGCCCTAAAAATTGTGGGGCCCTTTGCGAAACGGATTGCGCGGGGCCCAGTCTGGGTAGGGATAAGGATAGTAAGGGAAAATTAAGATTTTGTATTAGAAAAAAAAAGTGCGCGGCCCACTGCGGCCGCATAGGTTGCAGTGGCCTAAGGCCGGCCCTGGGGGTAGGGAACAAAGTTTAATTAAAAAAAAAAAAATTCGAGAAGCTTGCGGGTAGGAATTTTAAAAAAAAACACAAAAAAAACACCTCCAATGTCTTTTAATGAAAATTTAAAGGGTTTTGATAGGGTGGTTCTAATCAGTACTACAAACAGCGGGGGTTCAAAGCCCTCGCTCAAAGGGGGGCACGGGTTAATACAGGTCGAGGGAACCTCAGAGTGAGAATCCAGGGGGTTTAATCAATGTAATTTCTCCCGAAGCTCATCACCGAAAGTATGACCATTTCCTCTTCCGGCATGTCCATGTTTGGGCATGCAAGGACACGCCACTCTGGGCCACGGTGGTCAATGCCCAAGCCAAA
Source organism: Lymnaea stagnalis (assembly GCA_964033795.1). NCBI lineage: Eukaryota > Metazoa > Mollusca > Gastropoda > Lymnaeidae > Lymnaea > Lymnaea stagnalis. The sequence goes on along the minus strand of CAXITT010000388.1, from coordinate 695,788 downwards.
AAAAAATCCCAGAGTTTCTTTTATTTCCCGTTAACCGATTGACCCCCCCCCCCCCCCCCCCAAACGCACAAACACCCCCCACCCACCTCCCAAAATCACACGGAGAGCCACTCAATCAATTTCATTAGAGATTCCGTTGTTCCTGAGGTATTACGCAACCACGAGAAATCGAAGACGTGAAGGAAGCAAATATAGAGGAAACGTTGAATTGTAACAATGATGCCCGATAATCAATGGGGAAAAAAATGTTTTAAATAATTTAAATTAGGAGATTGAAAGATTGGGAGATGAAAAGATTGAGAGATTGAAAGACTGAGAGGTTGAGAATTTGAGAGTTTGAGAGAAGTTTTGGTTTGTTTCAAAAGAAAAGTTTACGGGACGGAGGACTAAGGCAAATTTTAGATTGCATTAACGTTTAGAAAAACAACAACACTTTAGAAATATCACCAACAATAACTTTAAACATATCAACAACAACATTGAAATATAAACAGTTGACTCAAAAAAATCTTGCAAATTGTAAATACATGTTGAAAAAGGTTTCCATCTCAGACCTTGGAACTGGCCATGATTGACATCTGACCCAACATTGAATCGGGGTTCGCATTAAACGCTCGAACCCCCCTCCCCCCTCCACGCTTCCTCCTCCCCCTTCAACCCTGGGCTTAACAACTATAACAACCCCCCCCCCCAACCGGGGACGAAAGTCCCACCAACGGAGTGACAATCCCACCCCTGGAGGTGACAATCCCACCCCTGGAAGTGACAACTCAACCCCTGGAGGTGA
>CAXITT010000388.1:675019-692235 GCA_964033795.1 Lymnaea stagnalis | reverse complement strand
ATGAGTGTTTTTCAGGGTCTGAAATCCTGACAGAATGTACCGATGATGAGTGTTTTTCAGGGTCTGAAATCCTGACAGAATGTACCGATGATGAGTGTTTTTCAGGGTCTGAAATCCTGACAGAATGTACCTATGATGAGTGTTTTTCAGGGTCTGAAATCCTGACAGAATGTACCGATGATGAGTGTTTTTTCAGGGTTCATAAATCCTGACAGAATGTATAAATAATGAGTGTTTTTCAGGGTCTGAAATCCTGACAGAATGTACCGATGATGAGTGTTTTTCAGGGTCTGAAATCCTGACAGAATGTACCGATGTTGAGTTTTTTTCAGGGTATGAAATCCTGACAGAATGTACCGATGATGAGTGTTTTTTTCAGGCTTCATCAATCCTGACAGAATGTATAAATAATGATTGTTTTTCAGGGTCTGAAATCCTGACAGAATGTACCGATGATGAGTGTTTTTCAGGGTCTGAAATCCTGACAGAATGTACCGATGATGAGTTTTTTTCAGGGTCTGAAATCCTGACAGAATGTACCGATGATGAGTGTTTTTCAGGGTCTGAAATCCTGACAGAATGTACCGATGATGAGTGTTTTTCAGGGTCTGAAATCCTGACAGAATGTACCGATGATGAGTGTTTTTCAGGGTCTGAAATCCTGACAGAATGTACCGATTTTGGGTTGGTTACAGGAAAATTTATTTTCTATTATCTGGCTGCATTCGATGTCGTCATTTTGTAAAATTTTGTTCTTTTTTTTCTTCAACATTCTGGCTATCAAAAAGCAGAGACAAAGTCTCTCTCTCCCCCCCCCCCTCCTCCTCCTCAATTTTTAAAAATGTTTCCCTGAAAAATATTGGTCGAACGCTATCATGAGGAATTCCAAGACCGCCGTGTCTTAGGGGCCCTCTCGCCTTCCGTCACACACGTTCGCACACACTCATACAGTTGTGAGTGAGCTCTCGGCCCCCGTCCACATGCCACCACACACACACACTCGTGTAGTGGTGTGAGTTGGGCAGTTAAGTCTCGGTGCTGGCAAAACTGGCCACGCGAAAGCCTGCTTGCTTCATAGTCTTACGTCACGTGAAAGTTGGGTCGACCTGACCACTGGGCTGTTTGAATATCATCAGCCGTGTCAGGGTCACTCGGGGGGGGGGGGCTAAAGCATGCGTAATGACACAACAGACCGCCCCCCCCCCCCCACGACTCGGGTGTCATCTACCGGGATCAGATTCATCCAACGGGATAAGAGTCATCTACCGGGATCAGATTCATCCAACGGAATTAGTCATCTACCGGTATCAAAGTCATCTACCGAGATCAGATTCATCCAACGGGATAAGCGTCATCGACCGGTATCAAAGTCATCTACCGGGATAAGAGTCGTCAACCGGGGTCGGGGGTCATCTACCGGGATCAGAAGCACCTATGGGAATCAAAATACGACTGAATAGTGTTTAAAGAACTTATCCCAGGAATCGGAGTAAATTCTCAAGCAAATCAGAGCCGAACAATGGTAGTTGGTGTCATTCGCTTACGTCATTTCCTCTTCACGCTAACCACCGCATGTCGTTTCTATGGTAACCGTAAACATCAACTTGAACATGCTGCATTACAAAAACTGAAATTAATCTTTAAAAAAACAAAAAAAGTATTTTACCATAATTAAAAGCCAGGTAAAAATGAAATTAATGATGGGCATATTTTATGGACGCGAGTTGGAAAAATAGGAAGAAGATCATGTGGATATATGGATTATTAGCGAAATGTCTGTCAAGGTCTGAAATTGTGAGTGAGTGAGTGAGTGAGTGTGTGTGTCTGTGTGTATGTGTGTGTGAGAAAGAGAAAAAGAGAGAGAGAGAGAGAGAGAGAGAGAGGGGGAGAGAGAGTGCCAATAATGAGTGTTTTTCAGGGTCTGAAATCCTGACAGAATGTACCGATGATGAGTGTTTTTCAGGGTCTGAAATCCTGACAGAATGTATAAATAATGAGTGTTTTCAGGGTCTGAAATCCTGACAGAATGTACCAATGATGAGTGTTTTTCAGGGTCTGAAATCCTGACAGAATGTATAAATAATGAGTGTTTTTCAGGGTCTGAAATCCTGACAGAATGTACCGATGATGAGTGTTTTTCAGGGTCTGAAATCCTGACAGAATGTACCGATGATGAGTGTTTTTCAGGGTCTGAAATCCTGACAGAATGTACCGATGATGAGTGTTTTTCAGGGTCTGAAATCCTGACAGAATGTACCGATGATGAGTGTTTTTCAGGGTCTGAAATCCTGACAGAATGTACCGATGATGAGTGTTTGTCAGGGTCTGAAATCCTGACAGAATGTACCGATGATGAGTGTTTTTCAGGGTCTGAAATCCTGACAGAATGTACCGATGATGAGTGTTTTTCAGGGTCTGAAATCCTGACAAATTTTACCGATGATGAGTGTTTTTCAGGGTCTGAAATCCTGACAGAATGTATAAATAATGAGTGTTTTTCAGGGTCTGAAATCCTGACAGAATGTACCGATGATGAGTGTTTTTCAGGGTCTGAAATCCTGATAGAATGTACCGATGATGAGTGTTTTTCAGGGTCTGAAATCCTGACAGAATGTACCGATGAGTGTTTTTCAGGGTCTGAAATCCTGACAGAATGTACCGATGATGAGTGTTTGTCAGGGTCTGAAATCCTGACAGAATGTATCAATGATGAGTGTTTTTCAGGAAGCGAAATTGTGACATACTTATAACAATGATAAGCACTCTCCAGTAGCAAGCCCCCATGCAGGGTGAGCAGAGGCCTCCTTAAAATGATTGGGGGTACTTTATGTTTTGACATGTGTAGTTATAGTTGTGGTGACATGTGTAGTGACATGCGGTAGGGATTCGAAAAGGGGAAATGGTATCAGCGCACATCCAGAAATCAGGAGTCAAGGTCGCTGTGTCCGGGCAGCAACTAAACGATGACCAATCCGCACGCAATCTCAGGGGGGTCAGCGTGACCGATGAAGGTGGGGGTTATCTGGGATTAGAATCTGCAGTTCACCATAGCAAGTAATCTCTCTTCCCTACTGTACTCCATATTGGATCGTCACGAAGGTAGTGTTGCAATAATGTCAAGGGAATGTTACATGTACTGGTACAATGTAGTGTTGCAATAATGTCAAGGGAATAAAATGGTACAAGGTAGTGTTGCAAAATATCAAGGAAAGGTACTGGTACAATGTAGTGATGCAATAATGTCAAGGAAATGTACTGGTAGAATGTAGTGTTGCAATAATGTCAAGGAAATGTACTGGTGCAATGTTGTGTTGCAATAATGTCAAGGAAATGTACTGGTACAATGTAGTGTAGCAATAATGTCAAGGAAATGCACTGGTACAATGTAGTGTTGCAATAATGGCAAGGAATGTACTGGTACAATGCAGTGTTGCAATAATGGCAAGGGAATGTTCTGGTACAAGGTAGTGTTGCAATAAGGGGAGGGGGGGGGGAGGAGATCTGAAATGGAAGTCACCGACTCAAGAAAGAATATTGTTCGAATGTCACACATTTCAATGGCAGAGTCGTACGACAAAAATGTTCACAACAACATTATTAAAGATTATTACTTGAACAAATAGAGTTGGTTTGTTTTTTCTGTTGTTTTTTTTAAAATCATTTTCTTTTTCTTTCTGTATTTCAAATTGAAACCCTTTTAGCAACAGCAACTAGATTTTTTGTTCATTTCTTTCCGGTCTTTGTGGGGGGAAAAGACCAATGATTGCTATGTGTAAAAATTCCACATGGAAGAAATTCTTCGTTTTATGGAGAAAAAAAAATGTGTTCTAGTTTCAGCTTCAGCATCGAACCCCCCCCCCCTGACGACACTGGCATAACGCATTTTTAAAATCAAACAAATATATAAATTCTACAACCAAGACTGCAAACAAGTATTTACACTATCCCCTTCAGAACTAGGTGTTACATTATCCCAATTGTAATGGGAAAAGACCAATGATTGCTATTGGTAAAAAATACACATTGAAGAAATTCTTCGTTTTATGGAGAAAAAAAAATGTGTTCTAGTTTCAGCTTCAGCATCGAACCCCCCCCCCCCTGACGACACTGGCATAACGCATTTTTAAAATCAAACATATATATCAATGCTGCAACCAAGACTGCGAACTAGTAGTTACACTATCCCCTTCAGAACTAGGTGTTACATTATCCCAATTGGAACCAGTTGTTACACTGTCCAAAATAGAACCAGTTGTTGCACTATCCCACTTGGAATCACTTGCTACAAACAAACGATCCCTCGGGTAGAAACGAGTCTAAGGTTGCCGTACGAGAACTTAAGCCGGAGAATCAACTTCATCATTACCAGTAACAGGGTAAGATGCGGACGCAGTCTTGATGATCACAAGGTCACGAGGTATAACAGACGGTCAAATCAAAACTCTGTGAATTCTTCATTGGTTTCCTTGAGTTCAAATGCCTGATATATTAAGCACGGGATAAAAAAAAACCCCCCCCCCCCCCAATGGTACCACAGGGCAACAGGGCAACATCCCAGGCCCACAGCTTGACATTCGGGGACCCCGTTGTTTCAGTTACATCAGTGATACGGTTGCGAGTTCCACTTGGACGGCCATTTACAAAACACTGCAATGCACGAGAGGTCGAGATGACGTACTGCAGCAACCAATCGCCGCGGAGATATGGAAAAATAACATCTCGAGGGAGGCGAGGGGGGGAGAATTGTAAGCAAGCATGCCAAGAGTAGTAAGGGGGAGGTCACCAGCGATGAGTCACAGAAAGCCGGAAGGATTTTTATTGTAAAGGAACGTCATAAATAAATAAATAACCCATAAACAATGACAAAGTTCTTTTGTCATGGACGATTAAAAAAACAAAACAACAATGATTCTCAACCAGTTGCTAACGTCCACGAAAACCAGACGGCACGCATCTGATGAAATAAGTTTGCTAATGCTGTGTTATAAGGTTCTAGTGATCGAAAAGGAATACCCTATAGAATTAACTGAACGACTTTCACATCTTTTAAGACCAAAGCTACACAGAAGGGGAGAGGGGAATCCATAAATGACGTCACGCATAGTTAAGACGTGCGGGTTGTAAGGAATTTGTGACGATGTATCATGAGGGAGTCTAAATTTTGTGACCAATTTGTGACGATGTATCATGAGAGAGTCAAAAGTTTGTGACTGATTTGTGACGATGTATCATGAGGGAGTCTAAATTTTGTGACTAATTTGTGACGATGTATTATGAGGGAGTCTAAATTTTGTGAACAATTTGTGATGATGCATCATGAAGGAGTATACATTTTATGACTAATTTGTGACGATGTATCATTAGGGAGTCTAAATTTTGTGATAGTGTCTAGATTTTGTGACAAATTTATGACAAAAATGTGACGCAATATTATGAGGGTGTCTTTGATTGATCGATTGATTTGATATTTATATAGCGCCGGTATCCATGCCACTCTAGCATGCCATGCTCACTGCGCTCTGGTCCTCCGAAATCTAAACAAAAAAGTTTTAAATTGTTTCTTAAATGATTTTTTATCATTGACAATTCCCCTCAAAGATTGAGGCAAACTGTTCCATAATTTTGGCGCTATCGCTTCAAAAGAGCGCACTCCGTACAACTTTTTTCTGTGTTTATCCACACTAGGAACACTCAGCAAGTACTGTGATGAAGACCGCAGGCTCTTCAAGGATACGTGTTTATAAATTAGCTCCTTGAGATATTCCGGTGCTGAGCCATCTATGCAGCTGTACGCCAGGGACAGAATTTATGTAGTTAATGCGCTCACCCACAGGAACTCAATGTAGATGTCCAGATTTTGTAATAAATTTAAGACAAAGTTGGGACGAAGGTAGCAAGGAAATTGAAAAAGTGTGTGTTCGCACGTCGTCAGTCCACCAATCCAAGGTACGAAGTACTCCAGCAAGCATCCAACGTGGATCATAGTCGCACGTCGTCAGTCCACCAATCCAAGGTCAGTGTTGTGGGTAACGGGTCGCGGAGATCCACACGGACCACTCGTGCTATGTAGCAATGACTTGAGTCAAGGCACAGAAGTGGAGATTCTTGCTACAGGGTGCACTGGCGCATTCAATGGTTAGTTTGTGGAGGGGCCCGGGGTGGGAAGAAGGAGGGGGGTGGTGTTGGGTTGTGATTGATACACGCGGTTCCGAAAATTTTTCGACTCTCGGAACCCTCAGCCTTGACATGTGCAGTGTGACACCATTTGTGGATCGAGTCTTATTATTACTTAATCGGATTATTCCGAAGTAGGATTTTAATGGATTAATATTTTAGATGGATTCTGTAACTACCGATTGTGTCACTATGGGCCGTGAAAGTCGTAGATAAGAAAAACTTTGCCACTTTTCGCCTTGAACTATTAACAACTTAGCAACTTGGTACAACTTCCTCAAAAAAAAAAACAACACACACAAACAAATCTCTTTTTTTTCTCGAGATAAATCATAACAGAATTGTGAGTTGTGATCTTTTAGTACCAGCCCTGAGTAGGGCAAATTGTGTGTTATGATTTTTTTCTACCAGCCCTGAATAGGGCAAATTGTGTGTTGTGATCTTTTAGTACCAGCCCTGAATAGGGCAAATTGTGTGTTGTGATCTTTTAGTACCAGCCTTGAATAGGGCAAAGTGTGTGTTGTGATCTTTTAGCACCAGCCCTGAATAGAGCAAAGTGTGTGTTGTGATCTTTTAGTACCAGCTCTGAATAGGACAAATTGTGTGTTGTGATCTTTTAGTACCAGCCCTGAATAGGGCAAATTGTGTGTTGTGATCTTTTAGTACCAGCCCTGAATAGGACAAATTGTGTGTTGTGATCTTTTAGCACCAGCCCTGAATAGGGCAAAGTGTGTGTTGTGATCTTTTAGTACCAGCCCTGAATAGGACAAATTGTGTGTTGTGATCTTTTAGCACCAGCCCTGAATAGAGCAAATTGTGTGTTGTGATCTTTTAGTACCAGCCCTGAATAGGGCAAATTGTGTGTTGTGATCTTTTAGCACCAGCCCTGAATAGGGCAAATTGTGTGTTGTGATCTTTTAGTACCAGCCCTGAATAGGGCAAATTGTGTGTTGTGATCTTTTAGTACCAGCCTTGAATAGGAAAAACTGCCTATGAGTCAAGCAATTCTCTTCTCTTGAGAATTAAATAAAAATAGCAAGAAGTTTGCCCCTTCCCTTCATCATCTAGTTTGCATCCATTGTCGCCACTTATAAAACCAGTGTTTAACCAATTTTAATCTAACGATGCATTTTTACGCACGCCAATTAAAAAAAAAAAAAAATTAAAAAAAAAAAAAAAAATAAAAAAAAAAAAAAAAATCCCGTGAAAGTCCAAAAGTCCCCTATAATGCCTAGGTATACGTCTTACCCCTGCGATCTAAGGTCTCAAGTCATCAAGGCTCTTTCAAAACAGCAGGGCATATTCTGTTCATGCAACAGACAGAGGTGCGGACTACTCTCAAGTTACGGGAACCCCTGATAGAGTGCAGTTGTGGGGACGGGGGGAAATAAACAACGAAGAGAAAGTCAAGCTGATCCGATTATGTCACAATGCCGGGTTGACCTAGTCAAGGTGAGAGGATTAGACGGTAATATCTGATTGGCCTGGCCGAGGCGTCATGTTAAACTGTTGAAGGATGGTTTGACAACGAAATAAAGAGGAAAGCGCCCGAATGAGAGGGTTCGCCGGGCCGAATCGTTATTAGAGCATACTCGATGCCGGGCAGAATAGTTATTAGAGCATAATCGATGCCGGGCAGAATAGTTATTAGAGCATAATCGATGCCGGGCAGAATAGTTATTAGAGCATAATCGATGCCGGGCCGAATAGTTATTAGAGCATAATCGATGCCGGGCCGAATAGTTATTAGAGCATAATCGATGCCGGGCCGAATAAGTTATTAGAGCATAATCGATGCCGGGCAGAATAGTTATTAGAGCATAATCGATGCCGGGCCGAATAAGTTATTAGAGCATAATCGATGCCGGGCCGAAAAGTTATTAGAGCATAATCGATTTCGTTGTTGCCTGAACCGAATAGTCAGATCTCTACAGAAAACAAAACAAAACAATAATTTCCTGACAGTTTTCGGGTTATTACGATCGATTTATCCCCATAAACTAATATAAATACCAACACTAAAGACGGACAACACGGCTTTCCCAATAAATGAAGGTAGCTATAGGAGAAATAAGACCCGACAGTCCACAGTCTGTGCAGGTCCGAAGCCTGTGTGCGTTGAAAAGATCAAGTACGAGAAGATCAGCACTGTAACTCAAAGGATCTCTCCGCTGGTGAAACTCTGTCGAGCGTTATGGGCCCTATTAATGCATCTTGTGTTCCGCTGTCATAGTGTTCCGGTATTTTAACATGGGTTAACTGAGACCCACTAAGTGTGCTACCACTACGACCACAATACGACGCTGTCAATTTTAAGATTACACCAGATTCGGATACGCCCCAAAATATTCTGGATTCGATCGGAAAATTGGGAGGGAATTTTTAGTTGTTGTGGTGGTCGGGCGTGATTAGTCAGTACAACAAACACCATACGTCATACAACACATACTCTCAAAGTAGTTTTTCTTGACAGAGTTATTTGAAGTAAAACATACGTCACCACTCTCTTATGATTTGACCTTTCATGGGAAACGAGATGCAGGTCAATGCCCATGCGTGTGTTGACACAGATCGCACGCATTAATTATGCATGTCTGGTCAATGTTTTCCTACAGAAAATATTGCAAGGATGGCGTGAAGAGTACAGACACTGAACAAAGTTTCTTTCTTTTGATTTGGGTGGACGTAAGGCGATGAGAAAGTAGGTGGACAGTGGTCATTATCAAGGGGGGGGGGAGTCGATTGGAGGGTGGCCAGTTTGAATGGTTGGATGGTGGCCGGTCTGAATGGTTGCCAGTCTGAAGGATTGAAAGGAAGCTAGTCTGAATAACTGGAGGGTGGCCAGTCTGAATGATTGAAGGGTGGCCAGTTTGAATGGTTGGACGGTGGCCGGTCTGAATGGTTGCCAGTCTGAAGGATTGAAGGGAAGCTAGTCTGAATGATTGGAGGTTGGTCAGTCTGAATGGTTGGATGATACCCATTCTGAACGGTTGGAGATTTGACAGTCTGAATTGTTATAGATTGGCCATTCTGAATTGTTATAGATTTGCCATTCTGAATATTTTGAGAGTGGCCAGCCTGAATGGTTGGAGAGCAATATCGAACACAATTGATCATATAACACAGAACATACAACCAGAGTTCAGGTGTAAAGAAAAAAAAAAAACACTCTTTCTACAGCAGGTCTCAGAATACTTCTTACATCATTAACTGCCCCTAGTACTGAGCGTGAAAGCTAAATAAGAGTTATCTTTAAACAAATACACTATGTTGAAAAAGTCCTTGCCTTCGTCAAAGTTCAAAGGTTAAAGATCCGTACAGACAACAGTGCATTTAGTCGACACTCCCCGACCCCCCAACCCACAGCCCAAGTTTTGAAGCTCTGCGACACTGAAATCAGTCGGTCTACTTTATGTATGTGTGTTCAAGGTACGACGTACTCCAGCAAGCATCCAACGTGGATCATAGTCGCACGTCGTCAGTCCACCAATCCAAGGTACGACGTACTCCAGCAAGCATCCAACGTGGATCATAGTCGCACGTCGTCAGTCCACCAATCCAAGGTACGAAGTACTCCAGCAAGCATCCAACGTGGATCATAGTCGCACGTCGTCAGTCCACCAATCCAAGGTACGAAGTACTCCAGCAAGCATCCAACGTGGATCATAGTCGCACGTCGTCAGTCCACCAATCCAAGGTACGAAGTACTCCAGCAAGCATCCAACGTGGATCATAGTCGCACGTCGTCAGTTCACCAATCCAAGGTACGAAGTACTCCAGCAAGCATCCAACGTGGATCATAGTCGCACGTCGTCAGTTCACCAATCCAAGGTACGAAGTACTCCAGCAAGCATCCAACGTGGATCATAGTCGCACGTCGTCAGTTCACCAATCCAAGGTACGAAGTACTCCAGCAAGCATCCAACGTGGATCATAGTCGCACGTCGTCAGTTCACCAATCCAAGGTACGAAGTACTCCAGCAAGCATCCAACGTGGATCATAGTCGCACGTCGTCAGTTCACCAATCCAAGGTACGAAGTACTCCAGCAAGCATCCAACGTGGATCATAGTCGCACGTCGTCAGTTCACCAATCCAAGGTACGAAGTACTCCAGCAAGCATCCAACGTGGATCATAGTCGCACGTCGTCAGTTCACCAATCCAAGGTACGAAGTACTCCAGCAAGCATCCAACGTGGATCATAGTCGCACGTCGTCAGTCCACCAATCCAAGGTCAGTGTTGTGGGTAACGGGTCGCGGAGATCCACACGGACCACCCGTGCTATGTAGCAATGACTTGAGTCAAGGCACAGAAGTGGAGATTCTTGCTACAGGGTGCACTGGCGCATGCAATGGTTAGTTTGTGGAGGGGCCCGGGGTGGGAAGAAGGAGGGGGGTGGTGTTGGGTTGTGATTGATACACGCGGTTCCGAAAAATGTTCGACTCTCGGAACCTTCGGTTGACTCCAGGTTTACCCCCAAAGGCGCCCTAACGTTGTGGCAAAGTCTAACAAGTACACAAACTACGAAATAGCAAATAACCCCCCCCACCAAAAAAAAAAACAAAAAAAAAAACAACAACAAAAAAAAAAAACATTAAAAAAAATAATCCACAAACATAATTACTGTAAAACACTTTCTGTTAATTACGTTTAGATGCCTTCCTCAACTAGTTATTAATAAGTGACATACTTGTTTGCACCAGGTTTCCCTAGGGATATCAGGATCAATCCCGATTAATGGACAAAAAAATTACGAATATTCTGTAATAGTCGCGGCGCCTCTGTAAAGGAGCCGCCGCTCCCCCAGGGCGCCGCGGTGCGAACTTTGGGAACCACTCGTTACGGGGACACTAACAGTGCATGTGTATTTCATGAGGTGGGCTGGGGTGGGAAAGTGAGCACGTCCGTCCAGTCCCAGCCCAGTGAATCCAACGCGGTTGAAAAGTTAAAAAAAAATATAAAAAAATCGATTCAATAGATATTGTATAAACTTGCAAAACAAAGTAATCGAATATTTTGTTGTTTAAATGCCAGTGTAAAGACAAGGCCCGGGGAGAGGGGTGCATAGAGGTAGGTCTGTGACCTACCGGGCCACGTGACCTCACGGTGATGTCACACGTGACATTATCGGGTTGAGTGCGCGCGTCGAGCGGATGTAGATGGAACTGTTGGGCCAGGTGACATGGGAAATGCATTAGAGGCATTCGCGATGTTTCGATCTTACGGGATGGTTGGGCAACAGCGGCCATCTTAGAGTTCCTAGTCATATTCGATCTTACGGGATAGTTGGGCAACAGAGGCCATATTAAAGTTCCTAGTCATATTCGATCTTACGGGATAGTTGGGCAACAGAGGCCATCTTAAAGTTCCTAGTCATATTCGATCTTACGGGATAGTTGGGCAACAGAGGCCATCTTAAAGTTCCTAGTCATATTCGATCTTACAGGATAGTTGGGCAACAGCGGCCATCTTAAAGTTCCTAGTCATATTGGATCTTACAGGATAGTTGGGCAACAGAGGCCATCTTAAAGTTCCTAGTCATATTCGATCTTATAGGATAGTTGGGCAACAGCGGCCATCTTAAAGTTCCTAGTCATATTCGATCTTACAGGATAGTTGGGCAACAGAGGCCATCTTAAAGTTCCTAGTCATATTGGATCTTACAGGATAGTTGGGCAACAGCGGCCACCTTAAAGTTCCTAGTCATATTCGATCTTACAGGATAGTTGGGCAACAGCGGCCATCTTAAAGTTCCTAGTCATATTGGATCTTACAGGATAGTTGGGCAACAGAAGCCATCTTAAAGTTCCTAGTCATATTCGATCTTACAGGATAGTTGGGCAACAGCGGCCATCTTAAAGTTCCTAGTCATATTCAATCTTACAGGATAGGTGGGCAACAGAGGCCATCTTAAAGTTCCTATAGTCATATTGGATCTTACGGGATAGTTGGGCAACAGCGGCCATCTTAAAGTTCCTAGTCATATTTGCTGACAATCTTAGAGGGTTTTTTTCCCTCAAATTTTCCCACAATCTTTTTGTTCCTTGTCACTTTTTCCTATTTTGGGTAAACACGGGAGAAATTAGCTGATTCTGTAGGCATGATAGTTTTCTGCAAAAAAATAACCCATCGAATTGACAATCATGTCATTCCAAAGTTATCCGTTTAGCTTAATTACATGTATGATAACGGGATGATTCGTAATGTCTTATAGCTTAATTACATGTATGATGACGGGATGATTCGCAATGTCTTATAGCTTAATTACATGTATGATAACGGGATGATTCGCAATGTCTTGTAGCTTAATTACATATATGATAACGGGATGATTCGCAATATCTTGTAGCTTAATTACATGTATGGTAACGGGATGATTCGCAATGTCTTGTAGCTTAATTACATGTATGATAACGGGATGATTCGCAATATCTTGTAGCTTAATTACATGTATGATAACGGGATGATTCGCAATGTCTTGTAGCTTAATTACATGTATGATAACGGGATGATTCGCAATATCTTGTAGCTTAATTACATGTATGATAACGGGATGATTCGCAATATCTTGTAGCTTAATTACATGTATGATAACGGGATGATTCGCAACATCTTGTAGCTAAATTACATGTATAATAGCGGGATGATTCGCAATGTCTTATAGCTTAATTACATGTATGATGACGGGATGATTCGCAATGTCTTTGACGACTAGAATTGGGGATCTTACATGTATCACGATTACTGCAACGGTGTTTCCCCACGACCAGACTTCCGTAAGGGGTTAAAAACAACAGCAAACAAAGCCACCAGCTTTTGTTACGCCACTGCCCCCACTAAGCCACTTCTTTACGGTTTCTATTTCCCCGGCTGATTACTTCGACATCTCAACTCTTTAAACACCGCCCTTGCCTCCATAGAACGACATCTAGCGTTTTTTTCCCCCTCCTTCTTTAAAAAAAAAAAAAGTATGTATAGAAAAAAATCAATTCACAGGCGACACAGCAGCAACAAATCGTAAAATCAAATCATCGTGGTCCACAGATCAACAAAACATCTTCGATGGAATCATTTATTCAAGAGGTAGCTCTGAACGCTCGGCTGGTGAGTCGGAACAGCGGGCCCGAGGCTATTTGAGGAGGTCGGGGGGGGGGGGTGCCGCATTTAATATTCTCATCAACAGAGAGGGAAAAACCTCCACGAATCAGTATCACTGGCAGGGTCGAAAAGGAATAGTACTCCGTGATGGGCCCGAGGCTATTTGAGGAGGTGGGGGGGGGGGGGGTGCCGCATTTAATATTCTCATCAACAGAGAGGGAAAAACCTCCACGAATCAGTATCACTGGCATGGTCGAAAAGGAATAGTACATCGTGATGTATTGAGTTATTTCTTAATGTTTGAGTCAATGTTTTACTCAATGTTTCATTTCAAACAGTATTTCATTTCATCCGATGCTTCATTTCACTCAATGTTATGTTTCACTCAATGTTTAATTCACTCATTGTTTCACTCAATGTTTCATTTCACTCAATGTTTCATTTCACTCAATGTTTCATTTCACTCAATGTTATGTTTCACTGAATGTTTCATTTCACTCATTGTTTCACTCAATGTTTCATTTCACTCAATGTTTCATTTCACTCATTGTTTCACTCAATGTTTCATTTCACTCAATGTTTCATTTCACTCATTATTTCACTCAATGTTTCATTTCACTCAATGTTATGTTTCACTCAATGTTTCATTTCACTCATTGTTTCACTCAATGTTTCATTTCACTCAATGTTTCATTTCAATCAATGTTATGTTTCACTCAATGTTTCATTTCACTCATTGTTTCAATCAATGTTTCATTTCACACTCAATGTTTCATTTCACTCAATGTTTCATTTCACACTCAATGTTTCATTTCACTCAATGTTTCATTTCACACTCAATGTTTCATTTCACTCAATGTTTCATTTCACACTCAAAGTTTAATTTCACACTCAATGTTTCATTTCACACTCAATGTTTCATTTCACTCAATGTTTCATTTCACTCAATGTTTCATTTCACACTCAATGTTTCATTTCACACTCAATGTTTCATTTCACTCAATGTTTCATTTCGCTCAATGTTTCATTTCACTCAATGTTTCATTTCACACTCAATGTTTCATTTCACTCAATGTTTCATTTCACTCAATGTTTCATTTCACTCAATGTTTCATTTCACTCAATGTTTCATGTCACTCAATGTTTCATGTCACTCAATGTTTCATTTCACTCAATGTTTCATTTCACTCAATGTTTCATTTCACTCAATGTTTCATCTCACTCAATGTTTCATCTCACGCAATGTTTCATTTCACACTCAATGTTTCATTTCACTCAATGTTTCATTTCACTCAATGTTTCACTCAATGTTTCATTTCACTCAATGTTTCATCTCACTCAATGTTTCATTTCACGCAATGTTTCATTTCACACTCAATGTTTCATTTCACTCAATGTTTCATTTCACTCAATATTTCATTTCACTCAATATTTCATTTCACGCAATGTTTCATTTCACACTCAATGTTTCATTTCACTCAATGTTTCATTTCACTCAATGTTTCATTTCACTCAATGTTTCATTTCACTCAATGTTTAATTTCACTCAATGTTTCATTTCACTCAATGTTTCATTTCAATCAATTGTTCATTTCACTCAATGTTTCATTTCACTCAATGTTTCACTCAATGTTTCATGTCACTCAATGTTATGTTTCACTCAATGTTTCACTCCATGCTTCATTTCGCTCAATGTTTCACTCAATGTTTCATTTCACTCAATGTTTCACCCAATGTTTCGCCCAATGTTTCATTTCGCTCAATGTTTCAATCAATGTTTAAATTCACCCAATGTTTAAATTAACCTAATGTTTAATTTCACCCAATGTTTCATTTCACCCAATGTTTCACTCAATGTTTCATTTCACTCAATGTTTCACCCAATGTTTCGCCCAATGTTTCATTTCGCTCAATGTTTCACTCAATGTTTAAATTCACCCAATGTTTAATTTTACCCAATGTTTAATTTCACCCAATGTTTCATTTCACCCAATGTTTCATTTCACCCAATGTTTCATTTCACTCAATGTTTCACTCAATATTTCATTTTACTCAATGTTTCACTCAATGTTTCATTTCACTCAATGTTTCACTCAATGTTTCGCCCAATGTTTCATTTCGCTCAATGTTTCACTCAATGTTTAATTTCACCCAATGTTTAATTTTACCCAATGTTTAATTTCACCCAATGTATAATTTCACCCAATGTTTCATATCACCCAATGTTTCACTCAATATTTCATTTCACTCAATGTTTCACTCAATGTTTCATTTCACTCAATGTTTCACCCAATGTTTCATATCACTCAATGTTTCACTCAATATTTCATTTCATTCAATGTTTCACTCAATGTTTCATTTCACTCAATGTTTCACCCAATGTTTCGCCCAATGTTTCATTTCACTCAATGTTTCACCCAATGTTTCGCCCAATGTTTCATTTCGCTCAATGTTTCGCTCAAAGTTTAATTTCACCCAATGTTTAATATCACTCAAAGTTTATTTTCACCCAATGTTTAATTTCATCCAATGTTTAATTTCACCCAATGTTTAATTTCACCCAATGTTTAATTTCATCCAATGTTTTATTTCACTCAATGTTTCGCCCAATGTTTCATTTCACTCAATGTTTCATTCCATGTTTCACCCAATGTTTCACCCATTGTTTCACTCAATGTTTCATTTCACTCAATATTTCACTCATTTCTCCACTCCATGTTCCGCTCATGTTTTCTATCATATAATAACACGACTAGATGAGGTATAACAAAAAAGATTAAAGTGATAGTTTATGTTTCTAGACCAGTCCAGAGGTGCTTTTGTTTATGACGTAAGGAATCACTGGGGGGTCAATGGCGTGGACAAGACAGGCCGTCGCCTGGGTGACTGGCGAGGGAATAATGAAAGATAATAATGATCAGAAGCAGGCCGCCTGTCCGGTCTTTGCGCATTTTAACAGCGATGACCACTGGGGAGTTCCAGGCACCAGGGTATCTGGTCTACTGTATACAACAAGGGCACACGGCAAAGTAAACTGATTGGGAGATTAGGAACTTTGTCTCCTCAAGAACTCACTCAAGAACTCAATCCAATCCACGATATTCTACGAGAGTCTTGTTACTTCCGGTTGCAGCTTCCTTTTTCCACTTCCGCACTTCTTCGTTTTCGAATGTTCTGTGTTATTGTTGGTGGCAGAGGAGAACTTCATCGCGTCGCTCATTCGTTCTAATGTATTTGTATTGTTATAATCAATTTGATTGATTATTATAGATCTATACCGTTGATGATTACTCTATAGTAAAGTGCCGCATGTGATTAAACTAATAATATATCGTAGGCCATAACTTCTTTAACCAAACATATTCGAGGGAGTGTTCGGTTATCCGAACGACTTCCAGTCCACAAGTTGGTTCGGATAATCGACGCTCAATCGCATCTCCAATGCGGAGTCGGTAGCGTCACATGTCTGCGTATGACGCAAAATTGTAAACATTATATGTCAATATAAAACTAAAATCATTCAGGTCATCTTCATTCCCCCCTCCCCCACACATACATACTACCGGCCAATTTGATATAGTTTTCACAGACCGATGTCGTCAATAGCACCCCCCCCCCCGGTCCTGCCTCCCCACCCCCAAATTCCCTGCGCACCTCCCGGGAGGGACTGAAGAGCGTCACATGTGTACCCATCGCCCTCTGGAGCATGCCCCGTGTCCAAAGGGAAGCACTGACAATGCACGGGGGCCCTCCCAGGCAGGTCCGACAGCGTGGCCACCGTGTCCCAGAACAAAGGAGGATATTAACGCAAAAATTAACGAGGGTTCAATAACGGCCTCAACCCTCTCCTCCCACCCCTCCCACCAACCCCCACCGCATGCTGTAATCCTCGTAGCTGTCGTGTGTGTCATTGCATGCTAGAGATTGGGGGTGGGGGGGGGGG
>CAXITT010000388.1:587562-654196 GCA_964033795.1 Lymnaea stagnalis | reverse complement strand
TTCGGTTTCGGCCGAAAGTCATTTTTAAACTTTCGGCCTTTTTTCGGTTTCGGCCGAAAGTCATTTTAAACTTTCGGCCTATTTTCGGCTTCGGCCGAAATCAGAAAATCACTTTCGGTCGGTCTCTAGTTGCTATTGGGGATCTCTGGTGTAGTTGCTATTGGGGATCTCTGGTGTAGTTGTTATCAAAGAATTATTTACATTGTCTTAAAGTTTATAACTTATAAATCATTTCCTTGAAGGCATAAGCAGGCTCCTGGGGTTGAGACCCTTGGTACAAACAGTCTGAATGTAAGATCTACCAGTTACCAGACCGAGGTACAGTCTGAATGTACTCATAGCTAATTGCCGAACTTGAGTACAAACAGTCTGAATGTACCGTCTGACAGTTTGCGACCCTTGTTACAAGCAGTCTGAATGTGTCATCTATAACCAGTTGCCAAAACTTGGTACAAAAAGACAGAATGTACAGTACACATTCACGATGAGATTCACGATGAGATACACTTCTGCTCTCTACGGCTAGGAGGTGGAGCTTATGCCAAAAAGAGTCACTCTCACTATTCTTCTCCACTCGTGTTAGATCAATCTTCCATTGACCGCGCCTGGAAACGAATGCCTCTAATCACCAGATACAATATTTTCATGGGATTACATGAGAGGACATTAGTTATCCCACTAAGACGGCCCGGATGGTCACATTTCTCAAACAGGATTATTTGTTTAGCCTCGCCAACTCGGGTCTCATCTGCAAAAGACCTGGCATGGAAGTCGTACTGCCGGCGGCGGTTGGGGGGGGGGTGGTGTTGTTAGTTGGGGAGCTCTGCAAGAGACCTGGTATGGAGTTTTAGACTTAAGGATGGCGATATTCGAGGCGATGTTTTCATTTCAGAGCCCCTAAAAAATCAGCTGGTACACAAAGGCCAACTATCAATGGCCGACTGTCAATGGCCGACTATCAAAGGGTCAACTGGCTATGGCCAACTATCAAATGGTCAACTGGCTATGGCCAACTATCAAATGGTCCACTGGCTATGGCCAACTATCAAATGGTCCACTGGCTATGGCCAACTATCAAATGGTCAACTGGCTATGGCCAACTATCAAATGGTCCACTGGCTATGGCCAACTATCAAATGGTCAACTGGCTATGGCCAACTATCAAATGGTCAACTGGCTATGGCCAACTATCAAATGGTCCACTGGCTATGGCCAACTATCAAATGGTCAACTGGCTATGGCCAACTATCAAATGGTCAACTGGCTATGGCCAACTATCAAATGGTCCACTGGCTATGGCCAACTATCAAATGGTCCACTGGCTATGGCCAACTATCAAATGGTCCACTGGCTATGGCCAACTATCAAATGGTCAACTGGCTATGGCCAACTATCAAATGGTCCACTGGCTATGGCCAACTATCAAATGGTCAACTGGCTATGGCCAACTATCAAATGGTCCACTGGCTATGGCCAACTATCAAATGGTCCACTGGCTATGGCCAACTATCAAATGGTCCACTGGCTATGGCCAACTATCAAATGGTCCACTGGCTATGGCTAATAAGCAATGATGAACAATGGCACGAAGTCGGTTATTTTAATTGAAGACTATAGTGACTAGAGTTACATTCCGAATTTCGACATAGAATCTGACACAAAATGTGGATAGCATTGGGTTGTGGGGTTGGGGGGGGGCGTAATGTAGGCGCTGTGTTAGGGGACACTGGAGGAGTAAGAAATATAGTCTGCTGTAAGGACCCATTATTTCCAGCATACCATGGCAGTGATGACTACCCATTATTTCCAGTATACTATGGCAGTGATGACAACCCATTAGTTCCAGCGTATCATGTCAGTGATGACCACCCATTATTTCCAGCATACTATGGCAGTGATGACGACCACCCATTATTTCCAGCATTCCATGGCAGTGATGACCACCCATTAGTTCCAGCGTATTTTGTCAGTGATGACCACCCATTAGTTCCAGCGTATCATGTCAGTAATGACCACCCATTAGTTCCAGCGTATCATGTCAGTGATGACCACCCATTAGTTCCAGCGTATCATGTCAGAGATGACCACCCATTAGTTCCAGCGTATCATGTCAGTGATGACCAACCATTAGTTCCAGCGTATTTTGTCAGTGATGACCACCCATTAGTTCCAGATCATGGCAGTGATGACCACCCATTAGTTCCAGCGTATCATGTCAGTGATGACCACCCATTAGTTCCAGATCATGGCAGTGATGACCACCCATTAGTTCCAGCGTATTTTGTCAGTGATGACCACCCATTAGTTCTAGCGTAACATGTCAGTGATGACCACACATTAGTTCCAGATCATGGCAGTGATGACCACCCATTAGTTCCAGCCCATGTACAACAAGAAGTTGTCAACTGGGGAGCACATCTGACCCAGATCGTTTGGTGTGTGTACTTCCTTCAAAGTGAATTGCATGGCGTGTTGTGTGTACTTCCTTCAAAGGGAATTGCATGGCATGTTGTGTGTACTTCCTTCAAAGGGAATTGCATGGCATGTTGTGTGTACTTCCATCAAAGGGAATTGCATGGCATGTTGTGTGTACTTCCTTCAAAGGGAATTGCATGGCATGTTGTGTGTAGTTCCATCAAAGGGAATTGCATGGCATGATGTGTGTACTTCCATCAAAGGGAATTGCATGGCATGGTGTGTGTACTTCCATCAAAGGGAATTGCATGGCATGTTTTGTACTTCCATCAAAGGGAATTGCATGGCATGGTGTGTGTACTTCCATCAAAGGGAATTGCCTGGCATGTTGTGTGTACTTCCATAAAAGGGAATTGCATGGCATGGTGTGTGTACTTCCATCAAAGGGAATTGCATGGCATGTTCCTCACGGCAAAAAGAAGAGTGGGAGAAAAAACATGCTTGGGGGTGAATCATAATAATAACGGTTGATGAGATGCACGCGTCCAAAAGCCACCCCTCCCTCATGCTTGGCACATGCACCCCCCTCCTTGAAATAGAGCCCCGCCCCACCCTCTCCTTCAACATGTAACTAAATGACGTGAGCACATCTCCCCCCCCCCCTTTTTCTGCATATCAAAGGACAACTCCNGGTTGATGAGATGCACGCGTCCAAAAGCCACCCCTCCCTCATGCTTGGCACATGCACCCCCCTCCTTGAAATAGAGCCCCGCCCCACTCCCTCCTTCAACCTGTAACTAAATGACGGGAGCACATCTCCCCCCCCCCCTTTTTCTGCATATCAAAGGACAACTCCCACAGCCCCAATGCATTAGTTGAGTGAAGAGCTACTTGCCCTTGTCCCAACTGACCTCTCTACTCCCTCACCATCCTCCTTTTTTTTTCCTATCCTCCTTTTTCACCCCCATCTTTCATTACATTCACCGCCCCTTTTCTCTTTTCTCCCCGCAGCTAACATAACATCTCCCTTGTCCATCCAACCAGTTTCTTTCCCGACCCAGGCTTCTCTCTGAATGTTCCGGTGCGGTGGCAATTTTCTTGACCGTCCTCGGAAACAAGGGCAACCCTAAATCTGTGACTTGAGTTATTTTCCCTTGCGCCACTATTTAATAGTGATTTTTTGATCCACGAATGGGCGTATTCCGTTCTGGCGAGAATCTCGCGGTACCATGGCTGCAGCTACCAACTGGGACGACATGAGCTCACGCTTCGGAAAGGCTGGTCTGACCCCAGGTCGACACTTATTTTGGGGGCGGCATTATCAGTCCACTTAGTATTGTCGATTATTTGATGCGTCTATTCTGCACGCCCTGTGGCTTTCGTTAGTTTAGGGCGGCCGGATCACACACCGTTCCGGTCGGCCCAAACTCTAGCCACGCTACTGTATGATCTCCCTTAAAACTTTAAAATCACCGTTTTAAACTGACAGCAAGGGGATGTGGTAATTTATTCCTACTCCTTTCTTTATCTTATTAGTTAGTTACTTTACCCAAGACCTGAGCTCTGTGATTTAAAAATTTAAAATTTTAAAAAATGAAACTTCCTGAAAGGTTCCACATTGAAAGATACACTTAAGAAAAAAAGACATTAACAGATACACTTAAGAAAAAAAGACATTGACAGACACACTTAAGAAAAAAAGACAGTGTCACCACTTGATCAACGTTCATCGCTAAATCCGGGCACCACGTCTTGCTGTCGGTAAACGCGTGTGCGTTACAATCATTCAAACAAAGTCTCTGAACGGGCCGTGGCATGCAGGCCGCCATGAGGCCCTATGTGATGGCCAGGCCATCTCCTTTTCAAAACCCACCCAATCTCCATTTCAAAACCCAGGCCATCTCCATTTCAAAACCCACCCATCTCCATTTCTAAACCCACCCATCTCCATTTCAAAACCCACCCATCTCCATTTCACAACCCACCCATCTCCATTTCACAACCCATCCATCTCCATTTCAAAACCCAGGCCATCTCCATTTCACAACCCACCCATCTCCACTTCAAAACCCACCCATCTCCACTTCAAAATCCACCCATCTCCATTTCACAACCCACCCATCTCCATTTCACAACCCATCCATCTCCATTTCAAAACCCAGGCCATCTCCATTTCACAACCCACCCATCTCCATTTCAAAACCCACCCCATCTCCATTTCACAACCCACCCATCTCCATTTCACAACCCACCCATCTCCATTTCACAACCCACCCCATCTCCATTTAAAAACCCACCCCATCTCCCTTTCACAACCCACCCCATCTCCATTTCACAACCCACCCATCTCCATTTCCAAACCCACCCCTCAACCCACCCACCTCCATTTCACAACCCACCCCCTCTCCATTTAAAAACCCCCCCCATCTCCCTTTCACAACCCACCCCATCTCCATTTCACAACCCACCCATCTCCATTTCAAAACCCACCCCATCTCCATTTTACAACCCACCCCATCTCCATTTTACAACCCACCCACATAATTTCCCCAACCCCCATTATATAGAATTTTAAAAAAAAGTACAACTAAACCTGATCTTCCAAGCTCTTTCCACACCCCTTGAATCTGCACCTTCCCCCCACCCAGGACCCCCTGACTATGCACCCCTACTTAGACCATCTGTTCAACCAGACCTAACATATTTAAGTATAGGAGATTGTAGTGTATGTGAAGGTCAAGGTAATGTGGACATTAAAAAAACAACGAAAAGGTATGTGTGGATTGGGGGGAAAAAAAAAGGGGGGGGGGTGTAACCAAACGTGGACAGAGACCAAGAAAAGATGTCATGGACAATGGTGTTACTGTGTTTCGGCTGTGAACCAAGGGCCGTAACTAATTTTAATCTACACAATCAAGAGTTATGTGCCCTATATTTAAGTTGATCAAAATGACTGGGGCCGAATTCTTTTGTTTCTCCATCTTTTCGTGATCACGGTGTCCTGGCAACGACTAGGGGCCCGTAACTCAACAAGCAGCGACCCAATAAATAGTTATAGTGAAGTCTATATAAAACCGTTTTCGAAAATTTGTTTGAAAGATATTTCGTAGACGGAAAATTGAAAGCATTATTTTGTTTTACTATATAGTCTGTGCGTTCTAAAAGAAATTTTACTAAAATTTTAACGTTTGAACTGAAAAAAAGACTAGACCAAATTTCCGTCTATAAATTTTCCGTCGACGAAATTTCTTTCAAACAAATATCTGGTAACCATGTAAAACAATAGACGTTTAAACATGTTTTTAATATATTAGTATTTTCAAGGAAAATTTTAACATCACAAATATAGAGACTAAAACAGATAAATATTGATGGAACTACAACATCCTTACGTTATTATTATTATTAATAATATTTGTGTGTTTTGACTTCAGAACTCTTGATGCCTCTTTGAACTCCTCACATGCCCTTGC
Source organism: Lymnaea stagnalis (assembly GCA_964033795.1). NCBI lineage: Eukaryota > Metazoa > Mollusca > Gastropoda > Lymnaeidae > Lymnaea > Lymnaea stagnalis. The sequence continues at coordinate 648,308 of CAXITT010000388.1, read as the reverse complement.
CCCCACACACCTCACATGACCTTGCTCCCAAAAAACATCACATGTCCTTGCTCCTAACACACCTCACATGCCCTTGCCCCCACAAAACTCATATGACCTCACCCTTACACACCTCACACGATCTTGCCCCCACACACCTCACATTACCTTCTCCCCCACATTCCTAAAGCGACTTCCTCACCCACACAGCCTTCCCTTCCCGCCCACACATCACTCACACCCAGCCCTCTGGGACTTACCTGTTGAATGGTCTGTGCCCTCAAGATCAAAGGGCTGTACTCTTTCATCAGGTGTATCCCTTCACTAGACCTGTGCAAATTACAAAGTTACCATGTTTCATGGTCTATTTAATCAAACTCAGATATATATCCAAATGTGAAATTACAGCAAAAGTGTGGGTACTGAAGATGTCTGTCAAAAGTGCGGTACCGGTGCTGAAGATGTCTGTCAAAAGTGTGGTACCGGTACTGAAGATGTCCATCAAAAGTGCAGGTACTGAAGATGTCTGTCAAAAGTGTGGGTACTGAAGATGTCTGTCTAAAGTGTGGGTACTGAAGATGTCTGTCAAAAGTGCAGGTACTGAAGATGTTTATCAAAAGTGTGGGTACTGAAGATGTCTGTCTAAAGTGTAGGTACTGAAGATGTCTGTCAAAAGTGTGGGTACTGGTACTGAAGTTGTCTGTAAAAAGTGCGGGTACTGAAGATGTCTGTCAAAAGTGCAGGTACTGGAGATGTCTGTCAAAAGTGTGGGTATTGAAGATGTCTGTCTAAAGTGTGGGTACTGAAGATGGCTGTCAAAAGTGTAGCCAGTTATGGGATTGGGTCATTTTATCTTGGCCAACTATGGGATTGGGTCATTTTATCTTGGCCAACTATGGGATTGGGTCATTTTATCTTGGCCAACTATGGGATTGGGTCATTTTATCTTGGCTAACTATGGGATTGGGTCATTTTATCTTGGCCAACTATGGGATTGGGTCATTTCATCTTGACCAACTATGGGATGGGTCATTTTATCTTGGCCAACTATGGGATTCGGTCATTTTTATCTTGGCCAACTATGGGATTGGGTCATCTTATTCGGTCTAGCCATATGTGCAAAAATAATAGTTTTAAAGATAAAACATTCGTAAAAAACAATGACATTATTTGGGGGCCCTACACAGCAGGGACCTTGATAATCTGGATCAGTTGAGGACCACTGAAACCACTTAATCTAAGATGCTCAAGCAACATGTGACGTCAATCAACAGTATTTTGACCCCTTCACAGGTGTCTGTGGTAGGGGTAATCACTAACTCCTGGCTGGTTGAGAATCTGGTGCATCATCGGTCAGGTGCTGGATTTCATTAACATCGCCTTACATGGCTGGCTGACTCACCTTACACAGCAAAGTAATTCACCTCATTTAGCTAGCTAACAGCCCATAGTTATTTTAATCGATGTTGAGGCACTTTTATGTTAAAAAAAACAAAAAACAATACAACTTACTGGCTAAGCAATGAGTCAAAAGCAAGAACTGCATTGTCACGTTCCGCAGCCAGCACAAGGCATGGCCCCGAGGAGAGAAATTTCACCTGGGTGGATGCAAAGTAGAAAAAGAGAAAGTATAGTTCAGTGTTATTTTGCGTACACTTTTTGATTCCAATGCTCATGATGCTAATCTTTCATCGTTTACACAATTTTAATGGATTTCAGAACATCAGAGCACTGTGAGCATGCTAAATAAAATAGCATGGACACAAGTGCTATAAAAGTACTCAATCACCATCATATAAACATTTAACCACCTCCTTACGTGTACAAGTTTCTAGATCAATATTTGACCAAGAAATATTCAATTTGCTTTACATAAAAAAGATTATTTGAACAAGGGCAACTCTAACTACATTTTTATTTGATCCAAACTTTTGCTTAACCAATCCAAACCAAAGTCACGTGATTAGAAAATCAAATGGAAAAGGTTTGATTTTCAGCCAATAAACTCAATAAATTAACAAATGGAAAAGTTTTCAGTTGAAAAACTAAAAATCATGTGACAGAAAGGACAAACCTGGGCAAGGTTCCCGCCTCCTCTGATGTACAGCAGACACTCAGCCTGTTGTTCTGTTAGCCAGACTAACCGGGCACCCACCAGGTGGAACCTTGGGACATGTCATCAAAGTTGTGATGGATGTTTCATACACAGAAACACAGGGAGTGACAGAAATATGGGAATAGTGAAAGAAATACAGGAATAGTGACAGAAATAGTGACAGAAACACAGGAATAGTGACAGAAATACAGGAATAGTGACATAAATAGTGACAGAAACACAGAAATAGTGACAGAAATACAGGAATAGTGACAGAAATGCAGGAATAGTGACAGAAATAGTGACAGAAACACAGGAATAGTTACAGAAATGTAGTAATTGTGACAGAAATACAGGAATAGTGACAGAAATAGTGACAGAAACACAGGAATAGTTACAGTAATATAGGAATAGTGACAGAAACACAGTGAGTGACAGAAACACAGTAAGTGACACAATAAAGTAAGTTATATTAAAACACAGGAAGTGACACAAATACAGTAAATGACAGAAACACAGGAATAGTGACAGAAACACAGGAAGGCATAGAAACACAGTACTAGTGACAGAATCACAGGAATTGTGACACAAAGATTGCAATGACAGAAACACTGAAGCCTTGAAAAAATATACACCAGACAAAAAAGACAACAAAAGAACAACCTAGGCACCTACCGCAGTTTCATTTTTGTGGCTAAAAACAAATCTATCCCTTCTACTTCCAACTTCTATCCCTGCAACTTGCTACTTCTATCCCAGCTACTTCCAACTTCTATCCCTGCTACTTCCAACTTCTATCCCTGCAACTTCCTACTTCTATCCCTGCAACTTGCTACTTCTATCCCTGCTACTTATTATTTCTATCCCTGCGACACGCACACATCATTTGCCCCCTATTTTCAGGGAGAAAAAGTGCGTGTTATACGCCGATAAATATGGTAATTAGTTTTAGTATTTATTAATTAGTTTTAGGATTTTATTAAGTAGTTTTAAGATTTTAGAGAGGCGCAAAAGAAAAAAAGGGTAAAACCCACTGGTTAAGACAGAAAAAAGATTTGGTTAATATTAGTGGCATGATGTTCAATGATCATGTGAGCATCAGAATGTTAATAAAAAAAAAATATTAAAAAAATTACCCGTTGGCCATCAGGTAAGTAATAATCCCTACACCAGCCACGTCTTTACTCCTGGAGCGTGTCTTAATGAGGGGCGGGGTCAGCACGAGACATATGGTCTGCATCAACATGTGGTGGGCCTCTGACAACAGACAAAGGAACGGTTTAGTGTAACAGTGAAAACAGTGACAGGCGGGAACATGATTTTAGCTGACCACACTGCGTAGGGACTCTTGAGTCCACACTTGAAGCAACACAAGGTGTTCAAGCATCCTCGTGGTGACAGTTTAAAATAGGAAAAAGTTTAGCTTTTGGAATACAGTAACATAATCATGTAAGCACCTACGAAAGACATAAATAACATATTTTTAAGTTCACATTTCTCAAGGCTTTCTCCAGGAACTGGTTTCAAAAATTTAATATTTTTGAAGTTTTATTGGCTGAAATATTTGATGAATATTTGCTGAATTTTTCCAATATAGACCCTGCAGTAAACAATTACTGTAAACTATTGTTCCCAATATCAACCCAGCAGTAAGAAATTACTGTAAAACTCTGTTGTTCCCAATATGAAACCAGCAGTAACCAATTACTGTAAAACTCTGCTGTCCATTACAAACCTTCTATGGCCAGGTCAACCCCCGCCAGGCCTGTGTGTGTTCTGCGTGCCAAGTGGATATCACGCTGCAGTCTTGTGCTGCCATCTATGACACTGTCATCCCCTGGGGCTGAGATCTGAAAAGGAAAACAACAGTAGCTTGCTTGGGGCTGTCCAGGTTCAACAACAGCACACATCAAAGTCAAAGGGGAACATTTGGTAAAAGTGAGGACGTTGCTCTTTGTGCTGACTCCCCAACACCCCAAAATGCTGAGTGTTACACACACCCCCTGAGAAAACCCTGAAGCCGCCCAAAAAAACAGACACGGGTTGGGGGGGGGGGGGGGCTTAAAAAAATTATAAGTACATTTAAATAAATTTTTTTTAAATACTTTATTGTACATTTTTACCTTTTACATGAATTATATAAACAATAATAGAATACTGACAATCTAGTGGTGTGAAAATTAAGTTTAGCTGAATAAAACTGCCAAGGTAGTGAGCATAATAATGTACGTGTCACAAATTGTGTGTATTATGTTGCATCTCAGCCCTTTAAAATTCATGCATCAGTGATTGTGGCTCAACATATGCAGTTTTCACATTTCCATATGGGTGGAACACATTTCTAACAGATAATTCAGACATTGTCATATCCGGACTCACCTGTTATGAGCTCAGTCTCACTGCTGTGTAGACTAAGGTTACAGCGTTAATTGTGTCAAAATGCAACATTGGGTTTACACACCAAAAGGTTATGGTTTATGGTTGGTGACCCTGGTGACCCATGAATGCTGGTAAAAAAAACTTTATTTGCCTTGTTCAATTTTCTGACCAACCTGTTCTTGGATCAAAAGCTCATTGGCCTCACAGCAGATTCCATCAGGGAACACAAGCTTCAAGTCTCGTACAGCGTCCACGTACAGACCAGAACCTGAGAGGGTAGAAACATAACCGTAATGATTGATCACTATGCTCATAAGTGCACATTGATAGTCCCAACATTTCTTTTACATTAGAAATGTTTAATTAAAAAAAAAAAATCTAAAAGAGTTCTATATAGATGATTTTTTTAAAAATGAATTGTAGATGTTAAACAAGGCATGAAGTAATTTCAAGGTTTATAACTGTGGAATATAGCATTGATAAAAAATAATGAAGTGCTTTCCCTTGGCATGAAAATCACACATGCCATAAACTCAATTCATTATTTTGCCTGTTTAATTAAGAAATGATCATGTTAAAAGAAATAGTTACTCTTAAAGAGGAAATTTTCCACTTTAGCTTGAGCTAATGATGGTAAACAAAGACAATTGTCTGCTTTGGCTTGGGGTAGTGATGGTAAACAAGGACATTTGTCTGCCTTAGCTTGGGCTAGTGATGGTAAACAAGGACAGTTGTCTGCCTTGGCCTGAGGCAATGAGGGGAAAAACAAGGACTCACAATAAATGCCATTATGGTAAGCATCCCGTCCGAACTCTCCCCTCCACAAAAACTGGTTCTGCCTGCGGGCCGCCATGGGCTCCTCTGGACCAACCAGGTCACACAGTTTCTTCACAGCATTCTCATGACACAGAGCCAAGGCCACAGAAGGTCCAGATGTCATGGCTTCTATGAATTTGACTCTTTCAGTGTTGATCTAGGGGAGTTACAAAATGTTTTTTGTGAAAACTTTTGGGCTATCATTTTTTCGAGATCATTAAAAACATTATTTTTAAAAATTTTGTGTTGAAGTAAATTGTTTAAAACGAAAAAGTTTGAAACTAAAATGATTAAAAACTAAACTTTTTAAAACTAAAATGTATTCTAAAAGAAATTATTTTTAAATTTTGAATAGAGCTGTTATCTCAAACACTTTTCTATCCTACAGCATACAATGTCTGTCTAGGGCTGTAAAGCCAATGTCAGATACTGAACAAAACTTAGGAAATAAAAATAATATAATGGGAGAGGCGCACATTGTTCAATTGGTGATGTTGTTACATTATTGTGCATATCTTAATATATTCTATATGCTAATCTCTTTTTCCACCCAACTCATAATCATATATAAAAAAAAAAAAAAAAAAAAAAAAAGCAATTGATCTGGAACTTAAAAATGAGTTAAAATTTAAGTCGGACAGATTTATTCAACATCAAATTTTATTTGTTAAAAAAAATAACATGTAGTGCCTTTTTCCTGTTTGGTTTTTAACTTTACTTCCACCTACTTCCTTTCCATTCTTCTGAGCTTTGTTTTCTTTAGGGACTAGCGCTCATTCTTATTCTTTGCTTTTATGTTTAAGTTAGGATATCTATATATATTATAAATATTATATAAATTTAATTCATACGCCTATGAATGTTTTGTTGTTGTTGTTTGGTGTTCTGATGAAGCCATTTGCCAAAACGTTTGCATTAATATTCTGTGCAAGCTATTATTAAAGCTTCACCTATATTGTTGTATTTACATAAATTATTTATGTCTCAGTAATTTACATGAAAGCTTTAATCCCAGTCCAATACCCTTATCACCGTTTGCCCAAATGTTCGAAATGGGGGTGAATTTTTTTATATATTGAAAGTGGCTAAACCTGTATAACATCTAGCTGTTTATTTTCATGCAGATGGTAACAGTAACAGTGGGAAGAAAGTGGGGTGGGGGATAGGGTTAGATAATACATAAAACATGTATCTGGTTGACTTTGCTTTGCTTTTTTTTTTTTTTTTTTTTTTTTTTTTTTTTAAATAAAAAGTTTATGCATAAATTCTTTCCTCCAGGCACAGTAGAGCACCCACCTTATTCTGAGCTGCTGGGACAAACAGCTCTGCCGCATGGAAGTCCAACACCAACATCCTCAGACCGACGATCTCAAATTTTTCTTGCACAATTTTTTTCAAGATCCTGTGGAGATATTTCTCCACAGTCCCAGGTTTAATTAGCATCAGGGTTGTGATTGACTGCTGGCCGCCCTCGATTTCATCTATGACACGCTCCACTGTCAGATTCAGCTCTTCCAAAGGTTTCAGTGTGAACACACGAATTCTTTCACTGCATCAGTTGTCATGGGCAGTTATTGAAATTATGGTCAAAGGAAGATTTGCAGAGAACAAAAAAAAAATTAACTCAAAGAAATTTATTTTAAAACTCTGTTTAAGATAAACATAAATTTTATAAATAAAATATTTAAAAAAAACAAAAAAAAAACAAAAAACAAAAAAAAAAAAACCAACATAAATTCACTATAGCCTTTACAGCCATTTTAACAGTTTAACAGTAAAATTTCCTAATGCTGCAGTGTGCCATTTCTTCTCACTTTAATATTAACTATTAACTAAATCGGACTTGCCTGGATGGTCCAAGTCAATGTTGACAAATGAACAACAACTATATTAACTATAACAAAGGCGTAACGCTTATATCCATAGAGTCCTCTGCTAACATGAGACCCTGGATGATTTGGGAGAATAAACTGACACACCCCCATGGGACCCAGACGTCACACGTCATATCTTCTTTCACTAGCTGATCTTCTCTCTCTGCCCCATAGCTGTCTCCAATCCATTGTCATGTACTGACCCCCCCCCCACCACCCAGTGCCATCTTAAGGCATGGGCTCAGTAGGCGCTGGCCCGGGGCCCCGCGCTTGTGGGGGTTCCACGTTTCTAGGCCACTCATTCTTGTAGAGGCATCATGCTTTACATATTTTTAATGAACGTTGAAAGATTTGGAAAATTTAATTGGATTTAAAGTTCCCAATCTTAACCCACGATATATATCAGCACATTCCAAAATTAGTATAATAAATACAAATCAAAGTTGGACAATTTTAAAACTGTAAATAACTCTTATCAACAAATTTTACTTTTCCCAGATATGAATCGAAAAAAAAATAAGATAAGAATCAGCTTGCTAGTACAATGGGACAAAATGTTTGAACCAGCTTTCACTTATGTGCATGAAAAAATGACATCCTTAAGACCATTGACTTAAAACCAATAATAAAACAATTCTCTGCAAAAAAATTACGCAAACGATTATGTTGATTTTTATTAAATTATTTATTCTAACTATTGTCCTCTGTGAATATTTATAGTTTATTTCTGATATTGTTTTAAAACTATAATTGATTTTGAATAATTTTGTTTTTTGTATTAATAAATTGAATCCATCGAAGTTTAACTTTATTGAATATTTATTTTTATTTTACATTTTGATTTATCTTGCTGAGTTTTTATTTTCCCCCCCCCCCCCCCCCCATTTAAGCATGGAGCGAGTGCCCCTTTCTCACGGCCCAGGTATGTTGCGTTGTTAGGGGCCCCAGTGCATTGCTGTGCCCAGGGCCTCCCATGTTGTTAAGACTGCCCCCGCCACCACCATTAATTCCCTTACCTACTCAGAGTTCACTATTGTCATCTCACTCTGGGACACAAACTAAGCTAAGTTTTATAATTTCTATTTATTTCTTTTTAAATACATTTTTTATTCTTTTCTAGTTGTGATCCCCGTCGAAGGCTTCTTGCAGACACGATTGCTGTTTTGCTTCACATTTTTTCAGGTTTTCCCCGACCTCATGTTTTTAATTTCCAAATGCTGGAGTGAACAACAGACTGATTACGTACCTGTTCTCAATTCTCTCAACAATATTAAAGTACAGCCTTGACTCCGGCACAAAGGGCAACAGTGCCCGGGACAGGGGGTCGGGGAAGAGTTCATTGTGGTAGAAGAAAAGACGAGTGAACATGTCAGACTCGCTGGAGTTGTGGGACATTATCCGTCTCAGGCTCTTCTCTTTCTGGATATCAGGAAATTTAGACATGTTATTTAAGCAGTTTTTTCGATTGTTGCTTGTGCCAGTGGCCATCTATGTAGCATGTGTGTGTGTTTGAACGAGCAACAAAGAAAAATAATGATTTTTTTAATGACACTTCCCCATTATGAATAAAATAATAAGGAAGAATAAGAAAGATACAAATTTATTTAAATGGCTAGCAAAGATAACAAGCAGTTTAAGTGTATACAAATTTATCTTTCTTGAATATCTGTGCTACACAAGTTGTCTTTCTCTGAGAATTTACAACTAGCAAATCGCGCAATTAGAACAATAACTTTAATATAAGTAACAATGTGCACCTACTTTACTTGCAGAGTTCCCATACACTTTACTTTGAGAGTCCTCGTCATCCTGCTGCTCAACAAGTGGACGCAGTCTCTGAAATATGTTGACACCTCTCAGCACTAGAACCAAGGCAGGCTCTGTTCATAAGAAAATAACATGTTAGACCAAGTGGCAGCAGTGATATGAAACTATGGATCAGGAAGGGACGAACGCGACATGAAGCTAAACTTTATTGGCACATCTCCTTCACCTGAAGCCAGGAGACGAAGGCTCTGTTTCCATCTCATGTCCCCCACCTCATACGGGGTCAGCTCCTTGGCCTGGTGCATGCTGAGTGACGGCGTCCACTTGATGGCCAGGAGTTCAAACCTCTCGGTCAAAACTGACTGCACTGGAGATTTACTGGAGTAAGGGAGGACATTGAGAATTTTACCTGGAAGATGAAAAAACAGGCAAATCAATGTGAAATGCAAGTAAGCCGATTCTTTATGTGAGAAAAAAGCTTGGACCGGCCCTTCAAAACCCACAGTTCATTTTCTGCCCTTTTGGATACTACTTCTCAGCTAAGTGCTATTTTTCAATTTTATTCTGCTTTTCTGTTGGTTCGCTGATGAAGGCTTCCTGCTGACACATTCTTTGTTTTCTTGCGTTCTTTTTTTCAGGTTTAACCTTACTTTGTTTCACTAATTTCTTTTTCCCTTAGAAACCCATTGGTCAAGTTGGCATGAGTTACAGCTAGTTTTATCAAGACATGCAGTTTCTTATCAAGAGCATAAGATAGACTTGTGCTGTTAAAGTAATGAAAAATGATAATACTTGGGGGGACTGTGTTCAGGCTGTGTCAAGTAAATAAATAGCGGAACAAGATATGTTAAGGCTTGAAAAAAAAAAAGGCAGAACAATTAAAAGGGAGCTTCAGCCAAAGGCCTTCTCCTGCGGGCAATGAAAAGCAAGAAGAAAATTTATTTGAGATTGAAAACTTAAGTGTTCACAGATCACAAAGTGGTCCTCACAGTCTCTGTGTAGAAAAGTAGTAAACAAATTTCTTTCATCACGAAGAAAAGCAAATCTAAGATCATTCCCAACAGTTATGATTGGCCAATCATACATCAGTCTCTTTTTATCTGTTATATTTAAAGCCCTTAAGAATGATGTCACTTGAATAAGTTAGGGAAGTATAAGCATAGTCCAGTCACACAAAAAAACAACACATGTCCAACCTCCACACCCGTTCTGGGTACTCACCCACTTCAAAGCCACATTTCTTTAACATGTCATGACCCAGCAGAATGACGACAGCCATCTGTTCCATGTCTTTGCCTGACCTGGTGCTGATGGAAGATTTCAGGCGCAGATGTGACATGTCAAACTCTGGGATCTGATGGGATGGCCAGAGATTCAGAGGAAAAAAAATTATTTTATGGAACTTACAAGAAGAATCTCAGCAGTCACAAACTGGCAAGCCAAGTTTACCTCATCTGATGCTGACTGCAATTTCTTTATGTTTTTTGTATGCCCCTATATTACATATAATGATAAAATAGAAATAGTCATAGGCATAAGGGAAGATTCAGATGTTCCTCAAATTTTACTTTCTGGGAACATTTTGAGGAGATTTATTTCCTTATTCAAGGCACCTTCTCATCTGTACAATGGTTGCTACTCAAAAAAAATAATATTATATTTGGATAAACTTGCTTTTTGTCGTTACCCATCTGTGTGTAAATATATGTCATGTGACCTGACACCAACTCTAACAATATCTGTCATGTGACCTGACACCAACTATAACAATATCTGTTATGTGACCTGACACCAACTCTAACACAGATTGTACACTGAGTAGAACTCTATACACAAGTCAATCAGAAATTTGTTTTAAAAGTTTAATTCCCAAGTTACAAAAAGAGTAATATATGAAAAAAATAAACAAATAAAAAGTAAAAAACAACTGAAAAGTTATTGATTTTTGTACATTACAGCGCTGAGAAAAAAGAAAGTTTGTAAAAACGTGAATAGCCACACTGACCTTTGCAAAGTCACCTCTCAAAAGTCTATGCAAGTAATCGGTGAACAAGGCCGCATGGAATAAATGTTGGGAGATCAGGTGATCTTCTAGTCTCATCTGCACACAACCTTTAAGTTATAGGAAACTTATGTGATGAAAACAGCCTGGGTGTCATAAGGCATTGAAAAGGGGAAAATGGCTGGTCTTATCGTACAGATTTTTAGAAAGGCATAGAAATGGGGGAAATGGCTGGCTTTATCATACAGATTTTAAAAAGGCAAAGAATTGGGGGAAAACTGCTGGTTTATTACACAGATTTTTAGAAAGGCATACAATTGGGGAAAATGTCATGTTTTAATGACGTAGACATTGTCAATGCAATGAAAGCATTTTAAAAAAAACAAAAAAAAACAGCACAGCATTTGAACATGCTGTGTTAACTTTGTTGATTAAAATTGCTCAACTGTGCATGACATAGTATTTACATTTTTTTAAAAATGGCTTTGAGCATGAAATAGGGAAAAAAAATTGTTATCAGTTAGAACAGTGGTTTTCAACCTTTCTAATGCCGCGACCCTTTAATACAGCTCCTCATGTTGTGGTGACCCCCAACAACTAAATTATTTTCGTTGATACCTTATAGCTGTAGAGCATATGTGTTTTCAGATGGTCTTAGGCGAACCCCGTGAAAGAGTCATGCGACCCCCAAAGGGGTCGCGACCCACAGGTTGAGGACCGCTGAGTTAGAACTACCCAATATAACATGACTTATTCAACTTAGCACCCCCCAATATAACATGAGCTATCCAACAAGCTACTAAGTCAAGATTGTGGTTCTGTTATAAGACAAAACTGGTCCGTCAAGGGAAACACCCACAAAAACTGACCCAACAAGCCCGCCAGGGTCAGCTGCACCATGAACGCCTCAATGAGACTTGCGGCGTTGTGGGCCGCGTTCTCCTTCCGCAGCAAAAACACCGTGCAGGGTGCGATGGCGTCCAGTGGCCTCAAGTCCCCGATGTCATCCGTCTTGGCCCCAGGGCAGAAACAGGCCAACATGTCTGAGCTGATGCCTTGATGACAGAAAGAAGGAAATCAACAACAAGATGCAGACTCCAGTCAGGGGAATGAATTAACTAAACCTTCTGACATGTTTATTTTGACTGGCTTTAAATTAAAAAAATTTTTTTAGCTATTTAAAATTCATATTAAAAAACAGCCACATGAACATGACATTAAAAATGAATAAAAATATCTCAACGTATTTATGGCGTTTATGTTTGGAAGAAGACTAAAATATTGAATGTGACCGATCATGTATTTAAAAAAAAACATAACATCACAATGTTTTTGACAAAGAATACATATAGGCTGCCGTTTTATCATTCAAAAGTGGAATTGAAAAAATTAGTTTCTATCTATTCAACAAAGATGTTTCCATCTATAAAAGCAAGATGGGTACCTGCTAGCTCACCCACGCCCCCACACTCTTTTTTTTCACCCCATCCCCCACCAAACAAATCTCATTTGGATGATCTTTGTCTGAAATAAAACTACCTCAACTGCTGTTATTCAACTTTCAAATAAAATAAGCACAAAATGTTCAAGTCTAAAGATATTAAAAATACATAGCCCTTATATGTAAATTGAATTTTATTGACTTATAAATTAAGTTTTTCCAGGTGGATGTTAACAATAAAAATAATTTTAAAAAAGGGGGAAAAGAATGAAAATGATTTGCCCCAGAAATGCTGAGAAGGTTTACCTAAACTTGAGGCCTCTTTAGAAGATAGGCACAGCCGCTTCACTCCCCTGACCTGGTAGCCCCGCCTCTGTGCCGTGGCCATAACGACACCAATGTAGCTGGGCGGCACAAGAGGAGATAGCACGAGGAAGATGTCTGCCCTGCAGGTGGCAGTCAGGGCAGCTGGTGGACGATGTGTGGCAGAATGTTGGTCTGCTGTGTTGAGCTGTGGATTAAAATAAAGTTCAAAATAAGTTTTCAAATGTGTTCTTATGTGTTCTTCTGTGTTCTTGGGGACAGATCCAGTGGGAAGCACAGAAAGGTATGATTCAATGGGCATCCAGGATGTTATGCTTCAAGTTATTCCATCTATTTAACAATGAATCCGTAAAAATTTCAAAACTCTACCTCTCTAAAAGATAATAATTGATGGACTGCATTCAAGTTGTGTAAATGAAATATAAGGACAAGGTATGCTGCACCAATATATTTATATTCTTTCACTTCCTATAATCCAACTTCCGGCAACAAAAGGAATTCTCTAAAGTTTTTTTTAACTGTGCTCGGTTACTTGTTATACTTCTTTTAGTCTTGTTTGCTGATGAAGGCTCTAAGCCGAAACGTCAAAATCTTTTGCTTGGCCTTTCTATGAAATCAATTCTAGCATACCTTGTCCTTATATTTCATTTATCTCTGTAAAGCACATTTCTCAAATGATATATTTTACGTTTGACTTAAATTTTTTACTGGCTATGAAAACTAATCTGTAGGCTTGATATTCCCAGAACACACAACACATGTTTGCTCAATTCATATTCTATTTAATTTTGTGTGGGGTTTTTACATTTTGAAAAGCATTTACATCGGCTAAAATGTTTACTGTAGATTATTTTTGATAATCACAAAAGACGCGTCGGCCACTAGCCGACTGTCACCATATAACACAGTTTAAAAGAACAAGTTTAAAACAAACTGAAAGAATCGCTCGTTTTACCTTCTTTCCTTTCTTCCCTTTGACCTCTTCCCGCCTGACATATGGCACCCCAACATCCACTGTAGTGACAGCCTTGGGAATTCTGCCCCCAAACCAGCGAGTCAGTTCACTCTGTGGAATTTAGGACAGGCTTTAAGGAGACTTTTCAAAACATCAGATTAAAAAATAATTTGAAACAAAAATTGTATGTGCTACTTATCTACATTCATCTTTCGATAAGCTTTAATTATTTTTTGAAAAAATAATTTTAATACAGCAAAAGTGAACAGCATGCAGAGGACAACAACAGTAGGTAGACAGGAGAAGACAGCAGTAGACAGGAGAAGAAAGCAGTGGACAGGAGAAAAAAGCAGGAGATACAATGGAAGTTTCCGGATACCTGTACTCTGGACAAATTTCTTGGACAAAAAAGTAGGACATTTTCCCGTGACTCCCCACCAAACTGGGCACACAGGGACTTGGGGTCGGTTCTCCTTGCCAGCTCCGGGTCAGACGGCCCAACAGCGTCAAGCCAAATGGTCCTGGCGAACGTGCCCCGCAGGGCCAGGGCCAGGACGGGACCGACCCGGTTCAGATTCTCCAGGTCTGAGCTCGGTGCATCCAAGCCCTGGATGTTCATCTGTTCAGCACATGGGTAGACGAGTCTCACCCCTGCCAAGTCCAAGCCTTCCTGTGAGGGATGTAGAAGAGGTTGATGAACAAGAAATATCCACTTTGAAGAGCAATTCTCAAAAATCAACTTTTTAAAAAAAGTGATAAATATGTTCCAAGTTCTTTGGCTAAATATGTCACACTATAGGATTCCTTTTTAAAATTGGTACTTAACCCTCGAACTGTGGTTGGCCGAAGAAATCGGCCGATACTCTCATTCTGTGCTGTGACGGCCGGAAAATTTGGCCGATAAAAAACACGGTCCGATAGAAACTTCCAATCCAATATTTAACCGAAATCATAGCCACTTCATTTTATTAATAAATAAATCAACTTCCGGGTCAAGCTGTTTCTTGATAACTTAACAATAAGTACTTTTTAATCTGAATTTTATTGCTAAAATGGCTGAAGCTGTGGCTGGGCCTTCAGTGCGAGAACTAAAATGAATATATTTGAAAGCTTTTTAGGAGAGGATTTAAGTGATACTGAAGATGATTTTAACATTCCCCATGACATCTCACTTCAGATTCTTCTTTTCGTGAATCTGATCTAGTTTAAGTGATGCTGAAGTAGGCCTACTGAGGCTACTGTTAGATTTCGAGCCAGGCCCGGATGTTGGGCAAGGACTGACTGAATTTTAGTCACAGAAGCTACAGATTATAGATCAGAATTAATAAATTTTATAGTTAAACAACCCAAATCAGTTCCACAGTTCCTTTTTAAATGTTTACTAGTCAATGATAACTTTTTTGTCTGAGATTTTGTATTTTGTAATTGGTTTTAGCAGTGGTCCCCAGTTTCTTATATAAATCACCTAAAATTACTAAAATTGCTTTCAAAGTTTAAATTGTAACTATAAACCTAAGCAAACTATACATTTTCTGAAAGATAAATGCATTGGCTACAGCATTTAGATTAGTATTTTAAGTGTATCTATAAAAATTAATGATGTTATGAGCACTTGAAAGCAAGATATTTTGTCGATTTTTTTTCTTGAGCACTCCAAGGTCAAGGACACTGGACAAAATTTTTTTTTGTGGGGTAGGCAATATAGCCAACTTTATCCCCATCCATTTATCTTTCTAAAAACATATACTTATTGGGGTCTTGTATCTATATTTCTATGTCATTTAATGCAATTTCAAAAGGCACCCAAAAAGCTCTGAAAAGCTCCCCCACTACAGAATGATGCATGCCACAGTTCCAGGGATAAAAAGACCCATTTTAATAAATGCACAATTAGATTCCACCTTTTAGCCAGGGCACCAAAGTAGACACAAAGAGTAGACATTAAAAACTATTTTAGCACTGGTATCTAAATTCTTTTTTAAATTTAAGGTTTTTTTTTCCAGTCAGGTCCTGAAACTTTGTCCTTTTGAAAGAAGTTCCAGCTACTTCTTTGTGTAAGCTTGGGGGTTGCAGTGGGCACCTACATGCTGTTACATTGTTAACAGGGTGCTGACTATTCAGACGAGAAATAGCAATGCTGGTATGTGAAGCTGTTGTGTAAGTAGCACAGTGTAAGAAATGAACGCCTACAAGTGTGCAGAGGGTCCAACAGATGGACCAGGGTCCAACAGATGGACCCCCCCCCACCCCACCCAAAAAAAAAAAAGAAAGTTCAAAGGTAACACCAGCGATCGCTCACCTGTGAAGACCTGTTGAGTATGGACATGAGCGCCAGGGGGTTGTGGTAAATCTTTTTGTAGATCAGCGACATGGTGTTCTGGGTTTCGTAATTGATGTTGTCGTCGTGGCATTCAATGTCACACGAGCTCTCGTCATTGTCCACAGTCTGCCAGTAGAGGCCCACAGGAATGTTGAAAATTTTTCTGGCCGCCTGAGGGTCAGGGTTCACCTGGGAAAATTTTTTGTTTTAATTTCCTCAAATTGAATAAGTATTTTTTTACACCTTTTATTTTCATTCTCCTTACAGCACTCAATTTGGGAATTGTAACTTGTCCTTTAAGATTACGGCCTTTTTGTAGGTACTATTTTTGAGTGAAGATATTCTAGTACTTGATGCTCATTTCAACAAGCTGTTTTTCAAATTGTCTTGGTCCAGACTTTAAAAAAATAATACATCTTTGGTAGGGGAGAGCATTTATTTCACTAAGAGTATTGTCCCCTCCTCAAGGTATGTTGCCTTGCTGAGCCAACAAGAGCATTTTGGCTTTCTTTCCCCCTCACAGCTGGGCATGACTCCTCCCTCCCCTCAGGTGAATCCAAATCCCACCACCTCTTGGTTGTGAGGCTGGACCATTATGTCACAAGGTTGAATCAATTATTTGAATTTTGTATGAGACCTGTTCCATAGAGGACAGGTGATTGCCCCAACCTAACCTTAAATGTACCTAATTTTCCCAGCTACCAGCAAAAACACCTGACGGCCTCATCCTACCTGCAAACACACTTGACTGCCCCATCCTACCTGGAGACACACCTGAGTTTTCCAGCCAACTTGTAAACACACCGGACTGCCTCATCCTACCTGGAAACACACCTAAATTCCCCCACACACCAGACCGCCTCATCCTACCTGAAAACACCCCTGACTGCCTCATCCTACCTGGAAAAACATCTAAATTCACCAACACACCTGATCGCCTCAACTCACCTGTACAAAGGTAGACAGCGGCTTGGTTGATATTTTGGGCAGGGGGGGCGTGTAGGCGTACTGAGGGGCATTCTTGTCCTCTGGCTGCTCACTCTTGACAGTGACCGAGGTCAGCATGTCCAGCCAGGGGCAGACATCGTGAAGTGTGTTGGTGGTCAGGAGCTTGCTCATTTGCTGGGCAAACTGTGAGCTTCCCTTCACATCATCCCTCTGCTGAGGGAGACAGAATGAAGCAACATGTAAGCACTCCAAAACTATCAACCTGTCTTTCGCAGGAGTTTCTACCTTCAGAGTGTACCACATCTTGTGTGTCCAGGTAAGCATGTCAGAGGTCAAAGTTTAGTAACATCTCTGAAATTTTTGTATGTCTATTTGTGTCCCTGTCAGCAGGTCGAAGGTCAAAGTTCAGGAACATCTCTAAAAATTGCATGTTTATGTTATCTTTTTATTATAATTATTTTTTTCAAAATAATTTTAAACCCACTTTCCCCAGATCCTAGAATTTTGAATCTTGGTACAGTAACATTATCTAGTCCAGCATTTTCATCTATCAAAGTTGTGAAGATTCTCAATTTACCAACTTCAAAATTTATGTAATTTGAATATTTGTTTGAGTTTTTTAGTTCAAAATAGAAAAGATAAAAATATTTTTATCAAGGAAACCAGCTTTATTAAAACTGGATTATTACTCCATTTACATAACTCATAACGTAGATATTACAATATAATCATTAAATATGTTTGTTTTGAATTTGCTTTGGCAATTTATATATTTATAGTTATATATAAGAGTGTGATTTTGTTACATTAAAAATGAATTTACCTTGTACTTCTTAAATCTTGGTAATTTTTTAGACTCATTCTGAAAGCGAGGGGCGGGTGTGATCACAACATGCAACTTGAGCTCCTCCTCGCTCCACATCTGCTGCAGGCCCAACACATGAAAGATGGGACCCTGGCACTGTGGCAGGGTTGAAGAGGTTGAATCCAGGAAGGTGAAGTCGTGGGGCACAAGGGAGAGCAGCCATGACAACAGAGCGGTGTAGGTAGCTGACAGCCCTTCACCTGCAGGAGGGGAAAAAAAACAACATATTTAAAAGGTCTCCGTTGTTTCCCCCCCCCCTACCTATAGTTAACTGATTCTTTTGTTGCGGTGTCTTCAGATTTTGGACAATCCATGGAGCTTTACTGCTGTCTGCTGATCAAAGGGAAGGAAAACACAACACATAAGAAAAACATAATGCTCAAAGAATTATGTGGCAACTTTATCCTGTCATGTGGCAATTAGGTTGTCCCCAAGTCTTGGATTCAAACCTGTTTTTAAAGTCACAAAATGAGTCTCTCCAAAACACTGAGAGTTACAAGGTGCTCCAGCATGGCATGGCCATTGTCAAGGTCACAGCACTAGCCCTAGAAATGTTTCTATGTGGTGCCTCAATTGCCCTTAGTCACCATTTAAACTTGTCTATCAGTTCTGCTTCTGTTGGCATGATTCAGTGGCCCAACTCACATCACAATAGGATCACTAACTCTGTTGGCATGATTCAGTGGCCCAACTCACATCACAATAGGATCACTAACTCTGTTGGCATGATTCAATGGCCCAACTCACATCACAATAGGATCACTAACTCTGTTGGCATGATTCAATGGCCCAACTCACATCACAATAGGATCACTAACTCTGTTGGCATGATTCAATGGCCCAACTCACATCACAATAGAATCACTAACTCTGTTGGCATGATTCAGTGGCCCAACTCACATCACAATAGAATCACTAACTCTGTTGGCATGATTCAGTGGCCCAACTCACATCACAATAGAATCACTAACTCTGTTGGCATGATTCAATGGCCCAACTCACATCACAATAGGATCACTAACTCTGTTGGCATGATTCAGTGGCCCAACTCACATCACAATAGAATCACTAACTCTGTTGGCATGATTCAATGGCCCAACTCACATCACAATAGGATCACTAACTCTGTTGGCATGATTCAGTGGCCCAACTCACATCACAATAGGATCACTAACTCTGTTGGCATGATTCAGTGGCCCAACTCACATCACAATAGGATCACTAACTCTGTTGGCATGATTCAGTGGCCCAACTCACATCACAATAGGATCACTAACTCTGTTGGCATGATTCAGTGGCCCAACTCACATCACAATAGGATCACTAACTCTGTTGGCATGATTCAATGGCCCAACTCACATCACAATAGGATCACTAACTCTGTTGGCATGATTCAATGGCCCAACTCACATCACAATAGGATCACTAACTCTGTTGGCATGATTCAGTGGCCCAACTCACATCACAATAGGATCACTAACTCTGTTGGCATGATTCAGTGGCCCAACTCACATCACAATAGGATCACTAATAGCAAGATTAAATATTACTGAAAGTTTAGCCAAAGTACAAATTTTCAATTCTTTTTGAAATATTTTTTTTTATTTTACTCAGAGAAATTGTTCAATGTTTTCTTGCTAAACCATGACATGTTAAACTGGCCAATGTAAGCTATTGGCTCGTTGAAAAATTTATAGAAAACAAATGGTAAAACAGGCAGACCTGTCTTAAAGCAGAGCTTTAATAGAAATAGGGACAGACATCAAGAACTGGTGACAACCAGCTTGTGGGAATAAAGTTTGATAATGCTAAAAAAAAGTTTGGTTCCTCTAATAAGATCTTATCTCCTAATCAAGAAAGCATCCACTCGATGAAACAACAGCTCACCGGTATCCACACTACGGCTTGACCTGTTCCTGTGCTTGATTATCTCCCCGTTACTTGACAAGTGGACAGTAAGTAATACAGTGTCCCTTTCCAGTGTTAGGATTGTTGGAAGCATGGTTGGGGCAGGTTCATATGACACTTCCTGTTTGTACAAATGAAAATGAAATGAAGTCAATATCAAGACAAGTGCTACCCAAGCAGTGTTGATTTATTAAAAAAAAAAAATCAATATCATCTCAAACATTTTCAGTCTAAACCCATATTATAATAGAACTAGAAGAGTTTTTCTACTTTTAAATAGATTTAACACCGTTTTTGATATAAAACATTTCGGTGTTTAAAGAAATCATAAAAATATTGAAATAAAATTTACAGAGAATGAATTTTATAAGGTCCAGGGCACAACAGACTTCCTTCATTAAAAAATTATAAATTAGTTTCCTTAAGTTAACCTCAGGGGTTCTAGAAAAGCTTACCATATCAAAGAGAGCAGGGGTATTCTCCCCCGCCGACTGTCTCCCCTGCGTTGTGGCCGTTGATCTGGCCGCTTCAATTTGCTGACTCATTCGCATCCTCCTCTCTCGCTCTTTTTCTCTCTGCTCCCGCAACTTCCTGCAGCGGCGACAATGATTAAAACCTTATTATTTGACATTGAGCGCTTCAAAACTCTCAAACCCATTCAGTACAAAATTGACAAACTAAAATTTGAAGTTCCATCAAAATTTTATTCCATAATCTATAAGAAAGATAAGTTATTGTTTTTTTATGTCAAAAATGATTTATTAAAATTTTTAAAAATCTAATCACTTAATGATTCTAATGTGAAAAAATATGATCAGATCATTTATTGGAATAATTTATTTAAAAAAAAAAAAAAGTTTCAGTCAGTTTTGTACACCACAAAACCTATCATTAAAATGTCAACAAAATTCTGTTTGAGTCTCCTAACAGGCCATGGACAAAAAGATTTTCAAATATATTCATCAAAGCAAATTTTAGACACTGAGAACATCATTACTGTGATTGGAAATATTGCTAGGGTTGTTTGGGATTCTGTGGACAAAAAAAAAAAAAGTTATGGAGAATTACTTTGCCGCCTCTCTTTGTCTCTCCTTCTCCCTCTCTGCCTCAAGTTTCTCCATCCTGACCTTGTTGTCCTCGTCCTCTTCTTTGTTCATCTCCCTCTCACCCTCCTCCTCGACCAAGTTCTCAGGGGGCCTGGCCCAGCGTTTGCTGACCTCATGCTTCTGTTGTTGGTGACACCAGTAGCATAGCATAAAGACACAGTGAGACATTGTTAACAGAGTTTAATTGTATAGCTCGGACGGACATCTAACAATGGACTTAACATACAGTGAAAATAATTGTAATAGTTTTAGTAAGGTAAATCACAGTACAGGTTAAAGAACTTGTGCCCCGAGCACTTTTACATACAAAATGCTCAGACAGTTGAGATTGCTAGTTGATCAGACCGTATGCAAATTATTTAAATCTATTAACATTAAAATAATGGTAAATTATATTTCAAATGCTATTAAATATTGATTTATTCTGGAAAGACAAGAAAAAAATTGGAATTTAATTTTTAAACATGATACAAAATTTTTTTAAAAATTATCCAAGCTAATATTCATCTAGTAGCTATTATTAACTTCTGTACATATCTTGATGAAGAATTTTCTCTGGGTGAGTGACAAAGATATCATTTACTGTTGGAATTTTTTTCCAATTTAGCCAACAGTCATTTTTAAAGGCTTTCTATCTACTCACAAGACTGTCATATTTTCCATATTTTATTTTTTTGTTTTTGTTGTACATCCAGCATAATTTTGGTTGTCCTCAGGTGACCCTCTCATCCCATGTCAGCAGTTAAGTCACTTTACCCGAGGCCATTTAGGCACACATTGTTTTAAAGGGTAAGAAAATTCTTCTTTTGTCCATATTTCAGATTAAATTTTAATACTAAACAAATATTTTCGACATCAACTTTCTTTCATCTATGACGAAAATATTTTCAAAAATTAATTAGAAATATAAAATATTTATAAATTTCTTCTTCATTTAATTTGAATCCTTTGGCTTCATGGAGTGCCTTACTAACCTGTGCAGACTTTTTTTTGCGTCATATATTTTAATAAATTTTAAATTAGTCTAACTTTAGAGGGCAAGAAAGTGTTTTCCATGTCTTTTAGTATTTTTTCATCAACTGTTTAAAAGAACTGACAAGCCAGACACAATAAGTCTGCTTTTAGGAAATATTAATAGACTGAACTGATTGCACATTAGCAGCTCAGACAATTAGGTTGACAAAATTAATCCATCAGTGCTGCTTTAACTTTTGAATGTGGTGGCCTGGGCGGGAATTATCCACACTGTAGCATCCAGAGGTCCTTAAGTTATTGATTATTGTTATGTTTTGAACCAGCAACTGGGTTTTGGGGGGGGGAAGAGGCAATAACCGTGTTGATCTGAAGATAGCACCAAGCTATTAATGAGTATAAACAATTATATTTTTCTTCAAACTACAACACTGACTGAACCAACCTGTAAATTAATTACACGTGGTGGTCTTTTGTACTTTGGCTTGTTCTGTTCAGCTTCTTTCCCAGAACAATCTTTATCTTCTGTGTGCAGTGTAGCCGAGGCCCCATGGGCTGATAGATCTTCTTTGATTTGCTTTCTTGTCTTACGCCAATCACATCTCTCCACCATTTCTTCATCACTGGAGCTATCAGATTCTCTGAACAAGACATTTCATTCACAAGCATGAAGTTTGTTGTGATTGAAATGATAATGATCTGACTACTATGATGTTGAAAACAAAAGATAATCTATTATAGCATAAAGGGTTCAGCCCCCTTTTTTTGTGTGAGGTTTTACAAATTATTTGACTTTACATCTGCAAATAAAATATTTTGGGAGCTGCATGTCATTACATTACAATTTTTTTTTAAAATAGAGCCCCCAGATACATCATATATGTCTCTATAGATGCAGGTTGCAACCACTGATGGAATAGAATAAAATAAAATATTTATAGAGGTCATCCATAAATGAGATGTGACTAGTTGGGGGTGGGGGGGGAAACATANGTGGGGGGGTGGGTGGGGCACAAAATTGTGCTGATATGTAATGAGGTTGTATAAATTTTGTGACAAATTTGTGACAATGGGGGGGTTGGGGGGTTGCAAAAGTGCAACATGGTACATGACATCCTTTAAGGATTGCCACATATAACATGACATCATTTAAAGATGGCCACATATTACATGACATCTTTCAAGGATGGCCACATATTACATTACATTTATATGAATGGCCGCATATTAAAAGACAGAACCCACCTAACTATAGATTTATTGTGTAAAACAAAGAAACATTCTATTTTCTCTTTAAAATATGTTTTCATCAGAAAGAACTGATTTTTTTTTTTAAAGCTACAGGGTTCTTTGAAATAGTAAAGATGGTTTTTTCAGTATTGTTAGAAAAATGTAAGGAAATTATTTTGATTAACAACTATAACAAGTACCAATATAAGCAATATGGTAAACTGAAATAATGTGAGAGGGTGTGGGTGGTATATTGTAATTTACATTTAAACTTGTTAAAGCCAACCCATTTTCACTTAGAAACACACAGTTAGTTGTTCTCAACACCTGAAAACAAAATCAATGTTATAAAAACATCACCTGAAATAACAATGAATGTGGAATTAAAAAAAAAACATTGAAACATACTGGACAGCGTTTGGAAGCCCCAAAACTCTTTGGACACTCTTCAGGCCTTGCTTCTCTTCCTCCTTCTTTTTCTCAAAGCCCCTCAGGTCAATGAAGATTGTTGGAGGCTCCTTGTCCTTCTTCTCTGTGATGGGGGTGGGATTGTAAAACTTGCATGAGATACGATGATACAATGTGGTGATAGCGCATGATATGTCAGAGCTGACAGCTGCAGCGAACGTTACCTCCTAGGCTGAACATGTGCTAACGTTAAGTGAACCCATCGCAGACAATAATTTAGATCACACACCTAAAAGTGACATTGGGTATTGTATTTTTAAATGAAATAGTAGCAGGGGCGCCACCTTCAGCTGTGTTTACTCTCACAGGGCATCAAGTTGGCAACATAAATTAACACTCAACACAGTGTCCTGATGTAAAGAGCAAAGCTATCTTGAACACTGTGCACAGGAAAGACGTTACATTAAACGTTCAACACTGACCCAGCAGCAGAAAATATCATAATTTAAAAAAAAATTGTGTAGCTCATATAAGGAAAAACATGAACATGGATCTCTTTATCCTGGCATTTCCCATGGCTCAAAATGCATTTCTTCCACCCTAAACAATCTCAGAAAAACTTCTATCCAAAAAAAAAAAATTCACAAATCCTTCAAAATTACCAACATCTTTCCACTTATGGCACATGACATCCAAATAATACAATAAGGATTTAGAATTCAACCATTTCTCTGATGATCCCAACCCTGTGAACTATATTCAACTTAAAAAAAATTTTTTTTTTACTTGTTTCAAGACTTTACAGTTTAACTCCTGAGTTACTAGCCTTGCCAGCAGCCATGCTTTATAATATCTGATAGTGTTACAATGAATATGGCTTTCTTTTGTTACCAGCTTTATCTATTAATTTTGCCTCATTTCCCTCTGCACCACAGTTCCAAAATGTTGCACACAGACGTTATTGTGCACAGACATTATTGTGCATATAGAAATTATTGTGCACACAGTATTGTGCACAAAGACATTATGTGCATACAGATGTTATTGGGCACACAGACATCATTGTACACAGACATTACTGTGCGCACAGATGTTTTAGTGCAAATAGACATTAATGTGCACACAGACATTATTGTGCCCAGAGACAGGAAAAAAAATAAGCCTGAACAATTGATCAAAGAGTTTTGTAATTAATATAATGAAATGACAAAAGATTAATAAGAAGTCAGACACAATATACATTCCAGAAGAGAAACATCTTATCCAGAAGAATAAAAAAATTACTTAAAAAAATAGACTTGAAAAACAGAAGCGGAGTACCAAGCAGTGCAAGGAGGGATTAAAATAAAGACGTCCATTCCAAACATTTGCCTTTAAAGAAGTTTTGTTTAGAGACGGCGCTGAACAAGAAAAACAATAAATCATCCCAGCTCACCATGTCTAAGTCGACCATATAATATTTTGGCATGATCCACTCGTGTGGCTGTGTTTGTTCCAGAGCTTGACTTTTTTGTTCCTTGGAGACAAAAAAAAAAAAGCATTATACTACATCATATTATAGTGAGAGAAAGCCTGTTATTTTTAGTGTAATAGTTAGTACCTGATGGCTATTGCTGATATAATGCCAGTTGAATTTCTTAAGCAAAAACACTAATTTCATTTACAGTTAACATGATCATTGTGTCACAATAACTTACTATCACCGAACATTTCTTTGCTGTTATCTTTATTTAAAACATTAAATTCTAATTTAGGAGCAATGAAAGCATGTCCTAATCATTTAAAAAAATAAATCAAGAGTGGAATATACAAAATACTAGGTTTTTTTATAGTAAAGTTTGAATTTTTTACACTAATCTCTTTTCAAACATGTGATTTATTTAATAATTTGCTTAAGTTTTCATGACTTATTAAATTTATTTCAAAATCTATGCTATGTGATTGTAAGTTTTGTACATTTTCTATTGCTTTATTTATGGCATTTCATGAAAAGGAACAAAAACCATACAAAAGACAAAGAGTTCAGAGCAAGAGTTCTATTTTATCCTTTTTCCACCTGGTGTCTGTGAGCCGCTATCCATATTTTCGGCTTGGGTTGTCTCAGGCTTTAGGATGGTACCTTCAGTACCGGCTGTGTTGGTCTTTACTTGGAGCGTGGTTGTCTGCTCCTGGTTAATAATGAGATGATCCATGGATGCTCCAGTGTGAGGGTCAACTCCGTTAACAATGGCAGGATGGGACCCACCCTGTTGAATGGAGAGCTGAGCCAGTTTTTGTATCATTGTCAGCTCTTCTCCTATGTCTGACAAACAGATATTTTAAAAAATTAACAACAAAAATATTTTAATCTAATTGTATTTCTCCACATTGTGCAACGGAGGCCTTAAACGTCTAACAATAAATATCATATCTGTATTGTGCCTCTTTTTTTCCTTCCCAATTTCATTTCAATATAAAATACATAAGCGCTTCATTCTAAAATGGTTAGTTAAAAATGAAACGACCAGGCAGGCTTTGATTATAAAAGTAAAAGCCACCCAAAATTTCATGGTAAATTATTGACATTTTGTTGTTCATTTTTCCCAACCTTTCTAAGCACCAAAGACTTAGTCATAAGATGCAAACACTTAAAATCCTTCTGTTTTATTCTGTTAGTCAGGATCTGCAAATATCACACTCATTCTGTTTACTTTTTTAAGATCCACTGAAAAGTCATAAAATTCTTACCACATCTTTCCTTGCTGTCTCCGGACCCTTCAAGATTCTTTGGCATCTGACTTGGCATCTGATTTGGCATCTGACTTGGCATCTGACTTGGCATCTGACTTGGCACTGGCTTGCCGACCAAACGCAAACTTGCCAGTGGAATATTTTCCTCATTGGCAGCATTAAGAACAGAATCTAAAGCGGAATAGGATTATAAATTTGAATACAGAAAAATATAGGGAAAAAAAAAGGGACATGGATGACGTTTGCTTGGATACTTATTGTAACACAACTGTTAAATGACCGTATAAAAGGATCTAAAACAACATCATGTAAAGATCAATTTGACATTTTGTTAAACACAGAAAGTTTTTCCTATTATCTGCTTCCTGTTAATCATTGTCAAAGCATCTTCTTTTAAATAAAACTTAATTGTAAGAAAGCGCTCTATGTAATGCAGTTGGGTGACGTTTGTAGACTGATTAAAATCTACAGATTTTATACTCTTTAAGCAATGTAGGGAATATGAAAAAAAAAATTATTTTAAACATCAGGCCTTGTATCTTGAAGATGTCTTACAGTAAAGAAGTAAAATGGTAACAATGGACACTGGAAACAATGGACACTCTGGAAACAATGGGTACTTGAAACTGATGATCTTCCCTTGATGCATAATGCTGGCAGAGGAAGGACTATAGGAAGTTTCAATTTTATTAGGTAGTATTATAGACAAACAAAGCGGGACCAACCCAAATAAAAATTATTTAAGGGCCATGCATAAATGACACTATCTTGGCTGATATATGACACCCCCCCCCCAATCATCATCAGAAAATTGTAATACAAATTAGACACTTTTATCCCACAGAGTCAAAAATTGTAATACAAATTAGTAAATAAAAATTATTTAAGGGCCATGCATAAATGACACTATCTTGGCTGATATATGACACCCCCCCCCCCCAATCATCATCAGAAAATTGTAATACAAATTAGACACTTTTATCCCACAGAGTCAAAAATTGTAATACAAATTAGACACTTTTATCCCACAGACTCACAAAGTTGTGACATAAATTACACACTTTATCCGACAGAGTCACAAAGTTGTGACACAAATTAGACACTTTTATCCCACAGTCACAAAATTGTAATACAAATTATACACTTTTATCCCACAGTCACAAAATTGTAATACAAATTATACACTTTTATCCCACAGTCACAAAATTGTAATACAAATTATACACTTTTATCCCACAGAGTCACAAAGTTGTGACACAAATTAGACGCTTTTATCCCACGTCACAAAATTGTAATACAAATTATACACTTTTATCCCACAGAGTCACAAAGTTGTGACAGCCCCACCGCAGACATAAGATTTTTTTATGGGTGGACCCTAATGCAAGAGAAGCTTTCAACTGAAAAAATGTCTTGGAATAAAGAGAAAAGTCAGGGTTTTTAACACCATTGTGAAAACTTTCTTATTTAAATGGGGCGGAAATCTGAAGAGCCACTACAATCCTTAGGATTCGATACCCCAAATGTCCTAAGATCTTAAGACTAATGGGAGCGTACTAAACATAGACCTGCTGATAAATAAAACCTAACATTTTTGGGAGTAATTAGAAAGCATACTACTGACACTCAAGGAACAATCACAGCATATTTTCTGAGGGAAACTCAAGACCAACAACTAATAAGTACTCTCTTACAACCAGCACCTTCAGACTCTTGCATATGCTGATGACATAGCAATGTTAAGGAAAAGTAGTAAAGGCCCAACAAAATCTCTTAATGAATTAGAAGACGTCCTCTAGTACTTTGCCTACTACGTGAAAAAAAATGCATCACAAATTAAAAATAAACAACCAATTGTGATCAAACCTCATGGTTAGCCATTGCAAATGTCTGTCCCCATGTGTTTGAATGGACTTTGTGTGGTTTGACATGAAAAAATTCTGAACATTCACAATGAAACGAGCGGCTGATGAACCAAGCACTTCAACAGTAAAGCAAAGTAGGTCTAGGCTTATCACAGTCCAACAGGTGATCAATAACTTGGTTGATTCAGACTCTGAGGAGTCAGAATTTCATCAAGAATACGTGACCAGTTCAAGTGATACATCGTCTAATCATATCTGTGTTGTGGGCATGGAATAACACTCCAAGTACAACTACCAAAATCCGGGAGTGTCTTACAAAGACAATCCATGCAAGAAGGTAAAGAGCAATATCTGGTTCTCACTTTGCAAGAAGTATATATGTGTGAAACAGGGCTCAGCCTGATGAGTGAATTGGCACACAAAGGTGGAATATTGAAGCTAGATGAATGGTAAACCTATTTTCTACAATGTCTCCAAATTCCATCTTATTCTAACCACTTGTTTGCATATAACTAACATATTTCTATATCATGTTGGTTTTTTCTCTTTAATGCTCAAGAGCCCAGGGATAAGGGACAGTTAGGTTCAGGGCTGGTAGGGTTAAAATCAAAAAAAAAAAAAAAAATGCATGACTATATTAAGCGAAGAACAGATAGATGAATCCATTAAAATTCAAAACCACACTTTTGAAAAAGTATATTGATTCAAATATCTAAGACCCTTTAACATATTTCTATATAATGTTGGTTTTTTCTCTTTAAGGCTCAAGAGCCCAGGGAAAAGGGACAGTTAGGTTAAGGGCTGGTAGGGTTAAAAACAAAAAAAAAAAAAAAATGCATGACTATATTAAGCGAAGAACAGATAGATGAATCCATTAAAATTCAAAACCACACTTTTGAAAAAGTATATTGATTCAAATATCTAAGACCCTTAATAAATGAAATAATTGATTTACTAACATAAATAAAAGAAAGAATATCAGCCGGAAACAATAAAAACATGTAAGAAAATAAAGAAAACTATATACCGTATTTATTGGCGTATAACACACACTTTTTCTCCCTGAAAATAGGGGGCAAATGATGTGTGCGTGTTATACGCCAATATAATGTTAAGGGCCCATAGTACATAGCGCATAGTGGCGCGAATGGTGCGTGTTATACGCCAATAAATACGGTATATAAAAACTGTAATCAGACTAGTAGTAACATACAGCAGTGAAACTCGGACCCTAACAAAAATGTCAGAAAACATGAAATACATGTGAGAGAAAAGTTCTCTGGAAAATATATGGACCAATAAAGGATGAATATGGATGGAGAATGCAAACTAGCCAGGAACTGTATGGACTTTACCAGGATCCAATGCTAGTAGCAGAAATAAAAAAGGCCGGGCTGCACTAGGTAGGACAATTAAAAGATGCCAAATGACAGAGGAGTGAAGAGGATGCACAACCAAAACCCCAGATGAAATGGCTCAAAGGTAGACCTAGGCTTAGATGGATGGAAGATTTGGGAAAAGATCTACAGCAGTTTGGAATCCAAACAAGGGGAGGAAAAGCATCAGTAAGGTTGAGTGGAAGGAAATGGTGAGGCAGGCCAAAGCCCAACAAGGGCTGTAGTGCCACAGGGATGGATGGAAGGATGTGGTGAGGCAGACTAAAGCCCTATAGGGACTTTATCATCACAGGGATGGATGGATGATAATAAAAAAAATCCCTCAAAGATGATGGAGATGGATCAATCCCCTGCTGCGAAAATCTGCACACAGAATCGCCCCACTGAGATTCCCTGGGGCAAAAAAGTGAATGGAGCTGGTCCAGATATGTCTGGAGACAAACATAAAAAAGATGGGAAAGAACTGGGGGACAGTGGGGAAAAATGTGCCTATTATCAGAATCCTTTGAAATCTCATTATAAAATAACCAATTAAATGCACCTCAAAATTAAAAAAATAAACTTAACAAATTAGTGATCACTCTCTTTTAAAAATTATCACTTACCAAGATCAATTTTTTCCAATAAATGCAGAGACAGGAGAGTGGGTTCTTGTGGAGTCAACTTTGACATAATCTCTTCATCCTTTATTCGAGTCTCCTCTTTGAAATTCCTCCTCCTCTTTTCTTGCATGTTGTCTTCCAAATGATCTTCAGAGCAAGAGACTTTTTGTATCATGTCTGTTTTAAATCCAACCTTATTTTGTGAGTTATTTTTGACACACTTGATGTGTAGCTCTTGATCTGAGAAAGCTGGGATGTTTGGAAGATTACTAGAGGATGTTTTTCTGTGTGTTGAAAAATGGCCCAGATTTCTTGACCTCTGTAAGTCCACTTCTTCCCTAGCCTCCAACTCAAACTCACTGTCTTCCATTTGTTTGGCCAATAATCTCCACTTTGAAATTTCTTCATCTGTTGGGAATGATGTCTGTGCCAAGAGGGCAGCAAGGTCATTGTCGTACAGGGCTAAATTATGGTCCTCATGGAGGTCTGAGAACGAGCCAATGTTTTTATCTGAGGGAGTGTATTTATCAGAATTAGGCCCTATGCTGCAAGTGTCTTGTACAAAGCCGGTTACTTGTGGACCATCTCCTTGGCTGAGGGAAGTATCTAAATCTTTGTCATCATCAAATGGTGAGCCCAGTTCACTTAGTTTCAAATTTTGATGGAAGAAAATTGGTTCATCGTTGTCTGAAGAGACCTAACAAAAAAATTAAAAAATTATGAGTTAGATACTTTTCAAAGGTCATTCTATTTGGAATGAATATAGTTTAATTAGGGTAAAAATATTATTGAAAGTATATAAGGTATTTTTAAAAGTATTTCAAAATTTTAAATAAGAGAATAGGAAAATGATGTTGAAAAAAATATAAAATGCTTACATCAGACAAATCAAAATCAATGGTAGGTAAATTCTTCTGGACCTCTGAGAAAATTTGATCTATCTGTGGCTTAAGAATATTTACAGTAGAGGGAAAATGTTCCATTTTTTTGGCAAAATGAAATGAATTCAAATTGCTCCCAATCTTCTTGTCTTCATCACTTCCCTCATCACTGCTGTCCATATTTATATTTTTTAAAACTGGGGATAGGACAAAAAGCATTAAAATGATATGAATTATATTATAAAATGTTTTAGCAGATGAAGTTTACAAAAAGGGTACAAAAACTTACTGTTTATTTATTTCTTATTTAAAGAAAAAGAAAGATCTTAAAATAAATTGTGCTATCTGTTAGATCAGGCCTGCACAACTCAAATTGTAAGGCAGGCCATAATACTCTATGAAACACTTGTAATGGCTGAAAAAAAATAGGACAGTGTGGGGGGAAGCTATTAAGAATATAAAAATCAAAAAGAATATTTCGTTACTTCGCAGGCGCAAAGTGGGTGGCTATATGTCGTGCAGGCCTGTGTTGGATAATTTGTAAGTCATGAAAGTGTAGGTCTATACAGTAGTATACAACACTGAATTCTAAGATTGTTATTAAAATAAAAACTAAGTATAATGATCTGCTGACTGAGTAAATTAAGTTGAAATACACAAGTGCCTTATACTTATAATTAATAAAACTTTAATGTCTACTTTGTGATCATTGTTATTTCATTTGTACAAGTTTTGATTAATTAGATAAACTCATAAAATTTGTATCCAAACCTATCTTGGCACTTGCAATTAAATGTAACTGATGAATATATACCAATCATTCAAATTCAGTTATTAATAATTATACTTGTTACAATGAAGAAACAATTCAATATAAACAATAAAATGAATTAATCTAGTACTAGTAGTACTGGTAGTAGTAGACACTAGAGTAGAGTTATAATACTTATATTTATATATAATGATAATATTATATTATAATATATAATTTAATTTAAAATAATAATATTTCTGACTAGAATTACTAAAAAGTAAGTAGTAGTAGGCTGTAGCATAGCAGAACAGTGTGAGTAAGTCAGTAATCAGTAAATGCTAAGTAAGTAGTAAGTTGGTAGGCCTAGCCTACTCATCTCATCAGTAGTTCTGGTTGTATTTTTAAAAAAAAAGTATTTATATTAATTAGTCTTTAGTCTAATTTAACTAATTAGTGTAATATTAGTCTAGTCACACTCACTACACTGTGCTGGGTTATTAATTATTATTATTACTATGCTATACCTTATACAGATACTAATTAATACTGAGTAACACTTAAACTTAAACTTAAATTAAAGTTAAATAAGTTTTACTCAGTGTTAATAGCCACTTGGTTAATGTATTGTTAGTATAGTAGTAGTTAGTAGTGGTTTTAGTAGTCACTAATACTAACACTGGCACAGAATATTTGGAATAATAATTAATTATAAGTAAGTAAGTGCCGTGCCATAAGTAAGGAAATTTATTGTCAATTCAGTCTATTGTAATAGTAATTAGTAATAGTTAATAGTAATACTAGTAGTATTAGTATTAAGTATTAAGTATTAGTAATTGAGTAATTGCCACTAATTTACTATTTTGGAATTAAAGTTAATGAACAATTTCAATAATTCCTCGCTGTTACTGGTCATTCATTTGTACATCACCGGCATGATATAATTATCTCTATAGAGTTAAATTGTAAATCAAATTTTGGAGTAGTGAATATCGTAATGCCAATTCACGGTAAAAGTGAGATATGATTCCACTTTTGAAGAAACCAAGTTTATTTCCATGGTAATTAGGACAACAATATCCTAGCCTAAACATCACCCTCTAGTCTAATTAAAATATTTGGAACATTTATATGGCTGAATCATAGTTTAATAAGTAATAAGACAATTACAATAATAAGAATATTATTATTTGAAAAATTCGAAGTTACATACTCGTACTAAGGTCCTTTCTTTTTGTTGTTTTTCTTGAGAATGTCCCAGACAAGAATTAAAATTAAAGTTAAAGAATTTTCATGCCGTAACACATTCTCGCGAGACATGCCTCTAGATTCTTAAAATTAATAATCTAATTTTATTATTCGAAACAAAATATAATGTAGTTTATTTCAAAGCTATTTTTTTTATTATTATTTAAAAAAAAACAAAAACAAAAAAAAAACAAGCCACATTTACTGTAAAAATAAATTAGACTTCCTTTTAGAGTTAAGATTTATAATACACAGACTGTGGCGAAGCGAGGACAAATGGCGCCCACAGCAAAAACTACACCCAGTAGATCTGCCAGCCGAATTTTTTTTTTAATTTTGGGCTGGCTGACATAATTTTTTGGCTGATATCCGGATTAGCCGGATTTCTCCGTAAATTGACATTTGCGGCTGATTTTCGACTGATTACGAAATATTCGGCTGAAATCCGGCTGAAGCCTGGCCAATAATGAAGTAATAAAACTTCAGCAATAAAACACTTTTACAATACTTCAGAAAAAGTTTTATTATCTCAAACAATAGAAAAAAAACCAACAGTTTTATATGCTGTCCTACTAATACAGTGCATGAATGCATTCCATTCATTCAGTTTCTGTCACTCAATAGCTGATATGCACTTAAAATATCAGTTTGTAATTGTCATGAATAAAACAAATTTAAGAAAGCATACACATTACGTTACGGCGACTCGTTCATTTTTCGGCGGATTTACAGCGGACGAAATACGGCGGCTAATGCGGCGCGCCGCATATTTTCCGACGGATTTTTGGAGGACGAAAATTCTGCGGCGTATTCGGCGCGCGGTGTTGGCTGAGGGGTCTAACACCCAGGCCCAAGGGGCCGTCCATAAAGTACGTCACTCCAGACGGGGGAGGGGTGTAAGAAAGTGTGACAGTTTGTGACAGGGGGAGGGGGTCAGGCCATGTGTGACGTCACACATTTATTTATTTTTAAAAAAAATTTTTTTTCTAATTTATTTTTTAGTGGAAATTAATAGTTTTAAAAATAATGTTCCAAAATTTTGTGTATCATTTGAATTACTTTTATGTCAAAATAGCATGAAATGCGTATGTCCTGAATGAGTTGTTCGCGATTCCTCTCGCTAGGAGCGCTAGTATGCTGTTTCGAAGCCTTGTTTTATGAAAAATGTATGTATAGCCTTGCTTTCGTCTTTCCTGAAGTATTATTATTTCTATGTTGTCCGCTTCATAATTATGTCACTGTCCCTTTTATTATTTAATCATTTGGCGAGGTCAAGTTTCTCTAATATACTTCTTAACCTGTATAAAAGATTGCATAATCGGAAGATTATCTAAAACTTGACCTCGCCTATTGTAAATGAAAAAGCAGCAGATAAATAATGTGTATTATATAATTTTCTAGTCTAATTTTTGCAATTTTTGTTTTCAAATTCAATCTAGATTGAGTTACTGCTTCAATGAATAACTGTGGCTACTGTCGACAATTAACTTTCTTCTATTAAAGTCATATTAATAATGTGATAATAGAAATTAAGTGGAAGTTTTATTTTTTATTACAGTTTAATAGTGAAGTGTGTTTTAGATTAAATTTTAATTAGGTGTTAATTAAAAAAAAATCTGTTCGAAAGTGTGACGTACTTTAGAAAGGGGGGGGGGGGGGGGGGGGGTGTCGAGATTTGTGACAGTTATTGACAGGGGGAGGAGGGGGTTAAAAATGGTCAAAAATAGCGTGACGTACTTTATGGACGGCCCCCAGGTGAGTTAACTAGGGTTAGTGGTAGCGCCACCCCCGGAGTGAACGAGTTTTTTTGTCACCTCCTTTTACGAGGAAAATATTGCAGCAGGTGGAAAATACCGTACCCCAAATTGCTCGATGCCTCAGTATAAAGAAAAAATTGTCACCCGAGGTGGACTGTCCCCTCCCCAACCCCATCATACGCCACTGCCTAACTGTGCCCATGCCCACGCAAGCTTGTGAACCTTAGTGTTTTCAGTGCTTAATTTTTTTTCATAACATTTATAATTACGATGTTAGTGTTAGGGCGCTGTCTCTGTTTGATTTGTATTATGTTTTTATTTATTTATTAATTTGTTTAATTAAATTTTTTGTTTTGTTTTTTGTTTCGGTGAGTGATGAGTGACAAACCCAAATAACATTTTTAAACATCCCACAATTAAAAATGCTGTGCAAATAAACCTGAATTTTTTAGTGAGTTTGCATTGGTGGGGGGGGGGGGGGGGGGATCTGCCATCACCCTCTGAACTAACACACATTTTCTTCTGATTTTCTCCCACACACAAAACAAGTACTCACACTCACACCATTAGGTAAATTCGGTTAGTTAATTATTATATAGGCCTAATTATGCAGTGTTTTATTTTTATTTTACACCCCACCTTTTAGGAAAAAACAAAACAAAAAACAACGAAATATAATAACAAACAATGCAGAATAATCATTATAATATTATGACGTATCCCCATTTTGTGTACTCCGTAACTGCGGTGACAATCGCGCGTTTCCGTTTCCTCCGTTGAGAAAATGTCCGATTCCTATTGGCTACCGAAACCTGCCGAAAAAAATATTTTATAATACTGTAAACGCTTTGTAATATTGTATTTTTTATATTTGAAATTGAAAGCTAATATGTAAATAGAGACATAACTATGTTCAATTTATTTAAAAAGTAAATATGATGAATTAATTGCATTAATAGTGAAAATGGAAACTCTATAGGCCTATCATTTTTGCATTATAATTCTTGTGGTTAAGACTAAGATTTGGCATTGGCATGGTTATAAATAGCTTCTTTCAAAATAATTAAAATGACATAGTTTATCACAATCATTGTTATTTTTTAAACAACTCTGCGTTTTAAAAACATAATTTTAATAGGAAAGTTACCAGTTATTCACAGTGAAACATTAAAAAACATTTTTCTTAGTAATGTCGAAATCCTCTTAATGATTAAGAAGTAGGAGTTCTACTGTATCCATCCGCGTCAGAGCCCAGAACGGAACTGCTTGTTCGGCCATTAGAAACAGTACTGAATGGCAAACAAAACTGGAGATTATTATGTTTTAGTGTATTTATTACTTTTGACAGGATCCCCTGATCTGAGATAAAACATTCGTTTTAATATTGAGACTTAATGTTACCGGCAATGTCATAGATAGGTGGTGTAGAAAGGAATTTCGTTGTTCAATTCACAAAATTGTTCTGCTCATGAATGAAATGTGAGAAAACCCGTTGGACTATCGAAGGCAGAGAGATCAGGCTTCGCTTCGTGTTGGACCAACCTGTACTATGAGTGGTCGACCAAGGACAACATCATTTGCTGAAGGTGGAAAATCAGGCCAAAACGCAACATTTGGAGGGATGAGAACCACCAGTAAGTGCTGACTTTTTATGTCAGCCATGCTGTTGAGACAATCAAAATGGCGGTCTATCACTATCGACTCATTCCCCCACTTTATTTGACTTTATACTAGTACTAGTCATTAGGACTCGGGCACAACTCTTGGGTTATAATATAGTAAAGACCTGTACCATCCTTTTCATTTAAAATATAACCTGACTCATTTTTCATTTCCCCCAAAATTTAATGATATTCTAATTAAAACAAGAAGTGTACTTCCAGGTTACCACCACCACAATTCTCTGAATTGTTAAGATTTTGTAACAAGCCCCTTTTACCTACTAAATACGTCTTAACATAATTGCTATGAACAGGCCTTAATTAGTAAATACCATCAGTTTTCAATCGATACTACAAATTTCACTGACTTCTGGAGTTAGTCAGTTACCGGTACTAAGTTAAGTTAGACTTTACTTTCAGGTAATTTTTAGGCTACAAATAGCTTATTACTATAATTTAATAATATTAGGTTAGGTCTCAACTTAAACTTAACTGAAGTTCAGAGTCTTCATTTAATTGGGCATATGGCATTAGGATTAAGCTATTATTCTTAGGTAGGGGTTGATTTTGGGTTAGGGGTAAGGTCGGCAATGTGTTCCACGGTATATTATATATAGGTCACAGAGGTTCCCCCAGATCCACTTCTGTCCACAGCTTCGCTCTAAAAAGATTTAGATGTTTGTATTCACATAATGCGAGTTATTGTATTTTTATTTTATATCTTTGAAATTTGGGAGGGGTCACCTCCCCAGAGGATTTCTTTGTTTCTTATTTTGATATTTAAAGTCCAGTTGCTAGAGGATAATTCCAAATGCAATTTAAGCAGTAGTCTCCCCTTCGCTACCAAAGCTTTAACTTACAGGTATTTTGATTTTCAACCAATCAAAATACAGCACTTTTGGCATGCATATTTTTTTTTCACAGTTGTTGGGTCTATGGGTATCAGTAAGGATGTAGGATGTAATTCTTGTTCTTAAATTAGGACTAGAGCTTAATTTTTAATATCTCATAAATAAAGGCAGTGTCCGCGCCGAGCGTATATCTCCCGCACTATTTGTCCGGCAACCAAGTCACATGACCGCCGGAAGACTACTTTATCGAGATATTCGTCCCGCGACCAGGTCACATGACCGCCGTAACAAAGTGGCGAGAGATATTTTGTCCATCAGCCTTATCACGTGACCGCGAATGATTCAAAACTATTGTTAATTTTAAAATCTATTTCTCTACCAAGTAATGTACATCTTGCATGCAAATAATAGAAAAAAACTTAAGTCTTAAGTGAAAGTGGCTTGTAAACATTTTTGTTTAGTTTGTTATTTGAGTTTGTGTACCAGTAATCCATAACATAAATAGCTACAAAATATTCCTCATGAAACTACTGTTGCTGAAGAACATGATAATTTAAATATAGTATAAAATATTTGTAATTAAAACGGGAAGAAAAAAAACAATCCTATCCTCGGTATTGATCCTCAAATCATAATATGGTCAAGCGACCACTCTACCAGTAGACCACACAAGATCTACTAAATTGCATTTCGTTCGGAATTATATAAACTACTAGCCGTCCGGCGGTCACGTGACATGCCGCCGGACGTATATCTTGCGCACTATTTGCACGTGTAGACACTTCGATAAATAAATAAATGTTTGGCCAAACTAGGGTAGGCCTACATGAAACATGTAGTTCTTTTCAAAATAACATAATAAATTAAGACTCTAGATTAAAACATTCTCTCCCCAATCATGATAAATTACAGGCACAGAGTAAATGCTTACTGATAGTTTTCAGTGACCATTTAGTTTTCAGTGACCATTTACCTTATTCACCCCATTTATCTTTTACACTTGCTTAATTATCCAACAATGAGTTAAAAAATACCTCTTAAATTAGGCTTATTATATGTTAGGTTATATTTTTTCAGGCTTGTAGTGAAACTCCAATTTATTTTCAATTATTTTAGGCTTAGTTCAATTGATTTTTAAATTTTAAAGTTCGTCCATAGGGCCCAGCCTTAACTATTATTTAGTTTATGTGGTATGATTCTTTGTAACACCATTTTCAAAATGAATTGAACGCCTTATTGAATTGCTTAGCCTATAGAAACATTAAATTGAGCATCTCAATCCATCATTACATATCTAGTGTGTAGGCCCTAATGCAACATGTAAGTTTGAATAAGTCACATTTGAACATTGTCTTCTTTTTTTAATAGGATCTGCCTTGACATATTTAAAACAGAATAAAAAAAATATGGAAAAAGAATTAGGTCTATTAATGTCTACATTTATTTGAGTAGGTCTAGTCTTGTATGATGCGCTCTTTAAAACTACTTATAGGCTTATGAATAGATAGGGCTTTAAACACAAAAGTTACCTAAGGCCTATTCATTCTTAGTTAAAAATAACTTATTTCTTACACTAGTTTAAGTTAGGAAAACAATGTAAAATAGCAATTAGGTCTAATACATATTTTTAAGGTTTTAATCAACAATCATAAATTTTAATAAAGTGTCTGTAATGAACTATCATGAATTATAAAATCTGAGAACGTCCTGTATAGGCTTATTACAACAATTATTAAGGCCTCATAAATTATTATAAATGTGCTGCACATTGAAATCAATAAATTATTTCTTAAGAGTAAATAAAATATTAAGTTTGCCTACAAACAAGATTTAGGCCTATATTATAGGCCTATAAAAATATGCTTAATTAATGACATGGACATGTGACTTACGAGGAGTTAACTCACAATCTAAATTGCCAGGAAGCCATTTTGGGTTGACCTGCCTTACAAGATAAAAATTCGAACATCATTTTACCACTCAGTAATTTAGTTTACATTTTAGAACCTTGCTTTTGTTGACCAGTATTGGTATCCCTTAAAATAACACAAATTAATCATCCATTGGCCTAACTCTGAAATTAAAACTTTACATTAGACATGCTAAAAATGCGCAGTTATTTTTATAATGAATCAGTATTATGACTAAAGTTAAAGGAAGACTGGTCTTGAGGATCCATTTTGCTAATTTTGTTTTTTTCATAAAATATTGCAAGTGTTTTGTTTTTTAAGCTTGAACATAAACATCAACATAAGCAGTAGGTCTACATTGTTTTATACAGCACAGATTATTGAATGTGTTGTCATAATGTTGAATGTAGGGGGCTGAGCATTATGTCAAACTAATTAGCTTTTGATTTTCCAAGTCAACATTACATTTTTATTTACCAAAATTATTTTTTTTTAAACTGTAATCTGTCAACTAGGTATTCTGTCATGCCCTGTTTCAGTTAGACTTTACTGCATTTTTATACATCACTTTAAAGTTGTGGGGATGTGGAATCATATCAATCTACTGATTGGTGAAAGTTAGAGACCCCCTGCTTTTCCTTATTGGTTGTGTGTATGTAAATTATAATTATTATTTAAACAGTGCAGTATTTGAATTGTTGAATTTCGGTGGGTTATATATATGACGGAGAAGAAAGCTTTTTTTTCAAAATGGTTACCTTGATACTAATTCTGGTTAGTGCTGATTGTGTTAAGTAATGATCTCTTCTTTAAGGGTTACTTTCTGGTAACTCTTATATACCACAATTAGCAAAGACAATTAAAACCAGACCTGTTTACTCTTATGATTTTGGCATATAGTGTACGTTTTTTAGAGGTCTTTTACGATTGTACATGCAACCTTTCAGACCCTATGAGATCTGATGAAAAAATATATTACATTTTTTTTTTCACGACTTGAAAAAAAACCCAACTTTTTTGTTGTTCGCTTTAACTCCTTTTTACACCTAGCAGTTAATGGACAGAAATACAATTGGCTGGGGACTATCCTTAATTGTTAATGTACACACTAGGGGTGTGCCGGAATCCGGTCCGGAATCCGGTTCCACCGGATTTTGCACTATCCGGTGAAATCCGGTTCCGCCGGATTTACATGTATCCGAAACAACCGGATTCCGGAATATACCGGATTTCGGAATTTGCCAGATTTTGTGACTCACCGGATCATAATCTGAAATAAAAGTAATTCTCTTTCCAGTATTCCACACGATCACGATACATTAATCGATTGTTTCTAGCGTTGAGCTTGTTTAATGTTTAATATTCCGTACATACCAGAGGCTAGAGTCAGCACCGCTAATAGTGGCCAATAGTGTAGGGACTTTGATAAGAAAATTTAAACTTTTTGTAAAAATAAACCAATGGCATAGTTGAAAAGATGTAATTTTTTAAAGAATTATAACACCAAAATCATATTTTTAGCTGTTGTAGTTTTAAAGTTATGAATTTTTAAAGTACGACTTGGTTTGTCATTTTTTAACATGGACTGCATCTCCACATTCTGTGATCTCATTCCGCCAATCCCGTCATGCGCAATGACTATATAGTTTATATAAGGCAACGCATTCCCTGCCTTATCACTAAAATACTGTTTAGACTTAGTTTAAACTTTCAACTTTGGCACATGAATAATTAATTAAAGCTTTCCCTGACCAATGGTTTAATAGTTTTTGCACACGGCAAACTCTTATGAATGAAACTCTGAGGTAGTACTACGATACAGTTATGCAAGTGGCTGTGAATGGTTGCCAATGACAACGTGTTGCACACGGTAAATTCTGATCATTTATAATATGGATTCTACCGGGTTGTTAAAGCTCAAATTAAAACATTCCAGTTTAAATGTCTTTAAATGCATTCTGAAACACAAGTTATCAATTATTTTGATGTAAATAGTGATAATATATTAATATTTCCTAAGTATCGTCAACTTCCGCCATTAAAAAGGGGGGCGTGGCCAACCCCATGGCGAAATTAGGTTGAGCGAGCTGCATGACCTGCTGCGAACGCGTAGAAACATGGCGTCTCTCGAAAGACACTTATCCAAATGGAACGGAACTCAAATATATATCGAAAGTACTAATTTAATAATAAATAGACACACACATCGGAAAATTAAAAACTCGGATTTTTTGGCGCCGATTGCGAATTCCCATACACAGAAAGTAGTAGTCCACCTTGACTTACCGAAGTATCTACCAATAGTACCGGAATCCGGATTATTCCGGAATCCGGATCCGGCGGATTTCGCATAAGAAAATCCGGATCCGGTTGGAAAAAACGGATCCGGCACACCCCTAGTACACACTGAGAGGGGGAAAAAGGTGGTGTTGACTTGGATGTGTATTTTTAAAGGCTATAAAGTAACACAACCGCGTTTCATAATGATAGTCATAGTGTTGCTTTGTTTTCACAATGAACTCGCAAGATACAGCAGCATTAATTAATATTTAGCATATTTGCCATAGTGAAAAATTTAGTGAACATTCGCCTATTTTTGCTTTGGTGCTGTATGGTGTTATTTTGCGACATAACCTAATTATTTAGTTCTTGGCTGAGTGGTAGCAATTGAGAAAAAAAATACAGTTTTTTTTTAAAAATGCATGCTCAACCACAGCAACGTTAGATTTGGACATATTTTATAAGATATAGTATGCTGCATTTGAAATCTATTTTCAAAAGTCACTAAGCAGCTATACAATTTTAATACACCTCTTCCCTTCTCCCAATGCAGCTTGCAGTAGTTATTAGACTACAAAAAAAATAACGGAAAATAAAATCAGGCTCCTAGGCTTAATACATGGGTGAGTTTTTTTTTACCCAACTCTTTTAGTAAAAATAAGTAATCTACATACGAATGTGAACTTCTTTGTGCTCATAGCTAGAATCTATATATGGTAATATAAAGCACTGGTCAGTTCAGCAAGGCAGCTAGTCTTAGAAAGAAGGTAGAAGAGTAACAAAAATTTGTACCACTAAAAACAACAGTCACCTTGGTCAGCGACTAAAAGTAACATTCTTTCCCTATCCTAACACATCCAATAATCCTAATAATAAACATAGATGAAAATGATAAATATGTATTTTCTATTCCTTCAAAGTGAACATCTTAATAACACGCTTATGATTATTTTTCTTCATGAACTTAACAATGATTAAGATGGTAAAGTAGACCTGTCGAAAATTAGTCCATATTTTCACTATGTGGGAGTAAATTTATTCCGGTATCTGAGATTTGATATTGTTAAGGGTGTGAAACTAGACACTAAGATTTGAAATTTATTTTAACATTATTCAGAATATGGTCAGGTGTGCCATTGATTTCTCTACATTCACATTTTTTCTTGAAATAAGTCATCAGTTGATGATAATTTTAAAAAATTGAATTAGATGAGGCTTTTTCTTTCTGAAAACTCAATTAAGCATCTAAACAACATCAAAAGTGTTCATTTTAAAATGTCTATTATTGTTCAGGTTTTATGCAGTTGTCCAAATGTTCTGTCCTGTTCAAATGGATTTTTCAAGTTACTTAGTGATATATTTATTAGTCCCTTCATGAATATGTAATACATTTAATAGTAAAGAGTTTCTGACTCCAAATTTACAATTCCGCTACACTTTTAAAATTGCGAAGCAAATAAAGAGTTAGTGGATGCAACAAAACACCTAATAATTATTCCTTTTGAAGGATGAACAGGTTTTTTTTAACATTAAAAACTATTAATTGAGACTTTACATTTTATTGTTTACTTTATTGTAAATAGCGGTCAATCAGTCCTGTTATCATAAAATGGGGGTTTACAAAAGACTCCATCTGGTGGTGACCCACTGGCCCTACTCCCTTATCTTCTTCTTAATCACCTTTGTTAGTAGTAGGGGTAATATCTAGACTTCATTTATTTTAATCAAAGCAGAGTCAAAAAATCACCGCTTGGATTGTCTCAAATGAGGTTCTCATTTTTCAAATATTTACATGTTTTTTTACCCTTATTTCGATTTTGCTTTTTCTCTCCTGGTGTTAGTTTTCACGTTTTATTTTTGTTATTTCATTTCTAACCAGTGAAATGCATTTTTATTCCTAGTGTATTATCTTTATTTATGTAGCTATTCTATAATTTAATGTTTTATGTTTAGTTTTTAATACAGTACACAAATAATTTAGTTAGCAAAAACTTAAGTGAAATAAACGTGGAAGTGGTTAATATTAGAGAGCTAGTTTTCAGTTTTTGTGTAAATAAATAAACTTTTAATCTACCAGTGCTGTCTTTACCCAGCCGCTTGTCTGCTTATTAACCGTAAAGTGTTTGTTATTTTAATTTTGCTTAAATTGGATATCATTTTGTTCCTAATCTGTCCTTAGCTTTTCTTCGTTTTGCTTAGTTTGAAAATAATATGAGAATGTTAGTCATTTCAACACATAGCCCATTGGCGAAAAGTAATTTGAGAAATAGATAACACATTTTCGCAATATTAGAATATTCATTATATTACAGAAAAGACAAATTTAAAAAAAAATTGTTAGACATTTATTTATGTAATGGGTTATTTGCTGTGATCCTATATAATAAATATTGTAATCTTAATTAGCCTGGAGGATTAAAATTAAGGTCTTTACTAGGGATGTTATATATAGTTTAAATATATTGTCATATTTTTTTTGACTGATTGTTGTAAAAATCCAATTTTAAACTGATAATCCTTTTATTCACCTTTATAGTGATATTTCTTATAATTCAAGTAACTGTAAGCTTATTTCTTAGCTTGTAAGCTGGATTAATCACAAATTAATTTTTAAAAAATTGACAGTTAATCTATTTTAAGAGATGGAATCTATTTTAAGAGATGGAATCTATTTTAAGAGATGACTCTGTGGTTTTTAAAAAGTGTCATTGAAATGTAAAAACCTTTAATCTATTAATAATTTCATGATTTTCAACACAGAAAT
Organism: Lymnaea stagnalis; assembly: GCA_964033795.1. NCBI lineage: Eukaryota > Metazoa > Mollusca > Gastropoda > Lymnaeidae > Lymnaea > Lymnaea stagnalis. The sequence goes on along the minus strand of CAXITT010000388.1, from coordinate 604,222 downwards.
GATGGCAAAGAAAATCAATATTTTGTAATGAAAAAAACAACACAAACAACTGATAGTCATGGTCATAACTGATATTTGGATTTATCAATATCAGTATTATTTAAAACTGCATTAATTATTTTAAAACATCATACATACAAATAAATTAAACATCTGTTAAAAGGATGTCAAAATGACTTATCTTAATCTATTTGGGTTTATCAGTTATCTATATCTTCTCATTACGAAAATTTTAATTTGAAAAGACTATTTTATTTATTGATATATTAAAATTTTAATTTGAAACCATTTTATTTTTTGGTGTGATCTTAAAATACCTTTATAAAAATTTGTATTATGTGACTTTAAAATAATTTTAACCACAGTCCTTTAATTCATGTGTGCAGCTTTAGTTGTTAACCACTTACATATATTATTTTGAATAAAACTGACTAATACTGCTGTTAATTTCAATTTTAAGATATTAGTTATATCAAGTATACACTTTTAAATTTTTCAAACTAAACAATTTTGGATTCATTTATTTAAACTAAATAAGCTGACAGAATATACAAATTCATGAACATTTTGTCTTCTCTATTACACTAAAAAGGTTCTTTAATTATTAATTATGTCATTCATACCTGTACATAAAATAAATATTAAGAGAAGTAATTTATAATTAGTCTATAATCCAGTTTTAAAAAAAAGTAGAGTGCAATTTTATTAAGATGATCAACATTAAATAAAATAAAATACTTACAGGCAAAGATGGAAACAAAGTCACAACGGTCCTGGCCACTGCTGGCCAGGGGTCCGATCGACCCCAGGAGGTCAGCTACATAGATGCCAAGGTCATTGGAAATGGTTCATTTGGTGTTGTTTACCAGGCAAAGTTGGTAGATACTGGTGAACTTGTTGCCATTAAAAAGGTTTTACAAGACAAAAGGTTCAAAGTAAGTTATGCTTCCTCAGTTTTGAATTTTTGAAAGCATTCTTTGAAATAAATTATATCTTTAACACATTTTGGTTATAATATCATATATGGATCTTGTTGTAAGGTAGCCAATAACTTTTACATCTTTAACAATGAAATGTTACATAACTTTTCAGAATCGAGAACTCCAGATTATGCGCAAACTAGAGCATCAAAATATAGTCAAGCTTAAGTATTTCTTTTACTCATCTGGTGAAAAGGTGGGTGAGAAAGTTGTTATATATTAGCTGGATAACTTAATCACATCTAGAATTTGTCACAGGGGAAATATTTATATCAATCCTTAGTGTGAGGGATATTTTTTATAAATGGCCAATCATGATGTTATATTTTGTCAGTTCATTCTTCATTTGTTTTTACATCATAGGCCTCGTGGGTCAATTTTTATATTTTTATATATGCTGTACACCAATCTAGTACTGTTGATGCTGTGAGCATGTCCTTGACAGTGCTACATAGGTGGTGAGTTTGATTAAATGACCAGATAGACTTCAGCATCTGATCTAAAAGCCAGTTTGCTATTTACAGAAAGATGAAGTCTTCTTAAACTTGGTGTTAGAGTATGTACCTGAAACTGTATATCGTGTAGCTCGACATTACAGTAAAACCAAACAGACTATACCTGTATTATACATCAAGGTTAGTCATCAACTTTGTACTTTTAAGTGAGTTTTAAAAAAATGCAATGATCTCTTTTTTAATAGTAGTTTTAAAAGAAAAGTGTTCCACAGCGTTACATAGAAACATTGGTTGTCCAAAAATAAAATGGCACTTATTTGTCCAAGGCAGGATTGCATCTTAATTAGGAAGTAGTGTTGGGTGACCTAATGCTGTTTTTAAAAAAAAGAAAAAAATATCCTTAGAAGTGTAAAATAAAAAAATAAACCAACCATTTAAAATATTTAAAAATTTATTATATTTAATTTATAACCCAATTTTATCCTTGTTGATAATTTGAAATATGGCCTTTCACAGTTTAGATGGAATTCGAATGGATATTTAAAAAAAAAAATCTTTCCTCCCATTGATAGGCAAGGGAACAACAGGGTAGACATTTTCACCGGTTACTGAATCTTTTAAGAAGTACCATTTACTAAATCTGGTATGAATCCGAGTCATTTGTATATTATTCATAATGAAACTTAAAGTATATTGCTGCGTTCCACATATAATTACATGTCTGCGTATAATAAATAATGCGAACTGTTGATCTAATAATAATTTACAAATGAATGAAATAAATATTTTTTATATATATATATATAAACGACAAAAATCCTTTAAATTATATATAAAATAAAATAATATTTAAAATGAACTGCGGTCATACCAATACAACAATGATAATATTTCTTCAAAAGGTGCTACTAACATTACTGGTGTTATCCACAGATACTATGTGCCCTTGATCGCCGAATGGTTGCATAGACATTAGTAGACATATAATAATGTATCGTTTGTTTACCAGAAATGACAAACACTTTATTGACCCATAGGGCATAGAGTAAAAAAAAACAAACTTCTATCCACATGGCAATATGGTAATTTATAAGTTTATAAGACATATGACAGTAAACTCACTAACTTTGTGAAGTCGGCTGATATTAACTTTACTTTGTTAATTTAAATACAGGAATCAATATTGCTAATACTACAGCTAGCATAATTAACTGATCAATTATCTATAGTTAGATCTAAATTACTATCAAATTCATCGTCTGAATCCATTTTTTTTTTTTATTACTATTGATAGGTTAAAAAAAAAAACTCAAAATTTTATTAAAATATATAAAAGATGTGATTTATCCATTTTGGAAGGATGTAAACAGGTTAGAATGTGTGCGCAGCAAATTTTATATCCTGTGCAAATAAAGTTAGTGTTAGCAAATTTTTTTTTTCTTTCTGGGTTTTGGTGGGAAATGAACATCCGATCCACCCATTTTAATAAGCAAATTTATTGAATATCTCTATAAAATTTAATTGTGAAATAAATATTTCGATCCACATCAGTATTAACAGTATTATTTGCCGATGCGAAGACTTGAATATCCTGTTGTTCCCTAATGTAGGCTCCTATGAGCATTTAGAACAAATGTATATCAACTGTAATGGTTCCCATTTATTAAAAAAAAACTATATTGAATTTCTCAATCACAGCTCTACATGTACCAGTTGTTCCGTAGTCTAGCTTACATCCACTCTCAGGGTGTGTGTCATCGAGACATCAAACCTCAAAATTTGCTGCTAGACCCTGAGACAGGGGTGCTCAAACTCTGTGATTTTGGAAGGTTAGTTTTTAAAATTGTACAATGACTAGTACCCCCACTTGACTTTGAACAAGTCTTTAGTTACGAATGCCAGTCAGTGAATTTAAAAATTTGAACCTGTGATTCCACTTAATAGATATGTGTGTTACAAATCCATACCGTGTCAGACGATATTTTGGTCTCCCATACCTTACCCTAGGTTAACAGTCCCTTTAAAGAAAATGTTTTAAATTTCGAAGTTAAACCTTACCATGTGACTTACAAAAGGTCACAGCATTGTTTTTGTTATATATTAGCAATGTTTTTTATGAAGAAAAAGCAAAGTTTGCTATTCTAAAGGACTGAAAACCAGAGCAGATTGATTATAATGTAAATGATTCAAAGGATCATCAAGTAATTAACTAACAGAGATTAGAAAAGCAAATAGATATTGATAGTGACGATCAATGGACTTCAACCTTTCTAGTCATTGAATGTGTGCTTTGGGAAACAAAAGGTCTATTCCAAGTCCTGGGTTTTATGAAAATTGGGAGCCTGAAAATGACAGTCTACTATGCTATTCTACACTCATTTGTTGCCAATTTTATCCCTGTGATATATTTTATAATAGTAATGGACTACTAATAGAAAAATTTAGATTGAAATAAATTTATATAATTTTATGATAATGGAGTGTTTTCTCATGGTGTCGTAAATTTTCCCCCAGCGCATAGGGCATGAGTAGTTTAGGACCAGGAGCCAAGGGTTTAAGAGTTAAATGATTAATATTCATGTACAATTTAATGTAGAGTGAAAGCATATGTCATTTACATCTATAAATTATTGGTTCTTTTTGTAAAAGTGAATATATATATACAAAATTAATCTAAATTAAACTAATATGTAATGCTTTTGTATACTTGCATATGACATGAAAAGAATTTATTGACATTAATAGTTATATAACAATTAAACTTGTATGGCATGATATATTTAAAGCAATATTGGAACAAGTGGAGGTGTGATAGAATAGTTGTTTTGTTTTTGCTTACATTTATAGCACTGCGGTTACTCTTTAAACACAGGATTCTGAATTAGTGAAAATTATTTTTACTATTATTATTCTAGATTCCTCTTTAAATATATGAAACAATTTTTTATTTATTGGAAATATATTTTAGAGATTAGGATCTTTCTAGAATTTCTGGGGTTAACATAAAAATGTAATTAAAAGAAAAAGTAATTTTAATCGCTTATAATTTATGTGACATATGCCATTACGCTTTATCTTTTTAATGAAACACAGGTAATGGACATATAAGGAAAATATAATTATATAATGTAATACATTACATGTTTTCAGTAAATTTTTCTTCTACTTTTTCAACAGTGCAAAAGTATTAGTAAGAGGGGAGCCAAATGTGTCATACATTTGTTCACGCTACTACCGTGCTCCTGAGTTGATATTCGGCGCCACAGATTACACTTGTCAAATAGGTAGGTTGCTTGGTAGGACAGTGAAGACTGAAATATTTAGGAGACAACTACTGTACTGGCACTTGTGATCTTCAAGTTAATCATGAGGGTAAAACAATCTAAGTATTTTTGGGATAGTGTTTATTAATTTTATTTAAAAGTTTTTTGTATTTTTTATACCAAAGTCTTTGATAGATAATTGTTTTCACAGGATTTATAAATGTACTCTTACTCTTTTTTCATCATAATAATATGGCATAAAACTATAACCATAAAAATCATTAATTTTTTCTTTAAAAAATAATTTCTATTTCTGTTGATTTAAAATTGCCAATGAATTGTAAAACTTAAAAAAATATAAGCTGTTATAAAAACTATCAAGGTATGTAGAATGAATTGGACATTTTGAATATTGTAGGTAGGATATAATATGACCTGTACTTTTCCCAGATGTATGGTCAGCTGGCTGTGTCCTAGCTGAGTTGTTGTTAGGCCAACCAATCTTCCCTGGTGACAGTGGTGTGGACCAGCTTGTAGAGATCATCAAAGTCCTTGGTACCCCAACCCGTGAGCAGATCCGAGAGATGAACCCAAATTATTCCGAGTTTAAATTTCCTCAGATTAAAGCACACCCTTGGTCAAAGGTACAACTCTAAATAATCCATAATATATTTAAACAGTTTTCAATTGTATAAATTATGTATGTTTATGTGTTGGCACTTAACTCTTGTTTAGTTATATTATTCTCTCTCCTCTACTTACATACTTGACTTTTTATTAATAGCCTGTATACCAACTTTCAGTATAAAATTTTCAAAATTTTAAAAAAATAATTTTTTTTTTATGAAAGCACATTTTATTACACTTATGATACTTAAGATAATATAGCTGAAATCAGAAAGCTTTCATCAATAACTGAGATCATGGTGTCAGTCCCCTTTTTTTACGATTTTTTGCTAAGGCACTGAATTTCTCTTAAATAAGAGGGGCTTAGATAATGAAATAATATTTTCTCCATAAAAAATTTATAGACAGCATGCATGAACAGGAAAATTTTGTGACTTATAAATAAATTAACTAGTTACTTTACTTGTTTTGTTTTATTTAAGGTGTTTCGGCCCCGTACTCCTCCTGAAGCTATACTTTTAGTTAGCCGTCTGCTGGAGTACACACCATCAGGTCGCATCACACCTCTAGAGGCCTGCTCCCATTCATTTTTTGATGAACTTCGTGATCCAGCTACCCGCCTGCCCAATGGACGAGATCTACCACAGCTGTTCAATTTTACTCAAACTGGTAAAGGCTCAACCACTAAAATTATAAATGCTTTTAACATCCTTTTTTAATTACTTAAAATGAGCTGTGGTTTAACTAAATAAACAATGCTTATATGCTACCAAGGGGTTACTACTTACATCACTACATTTATACGCAGATAAGATGCGTGCTTGGTTGCTGAATGCCAGAGGTTTAAGTACATTTGGCGCATAGATATTAATATATATTGTATGTTGAAAAATTGCTTACACGCTTATGCAAACACGTAACCGTTGCATTTTTTAACCCTAAATTTCTCACATTATTCACGATAATATTTAGTAATTATCTATTTTCTGGTGCAACAATGTTTGCTCAAACAATCAAGTTTTAATTTCACTCCAACTTGGCAGCTTTTCTAAATGACCCTAGTGCTAAAAGTACTTAAGTCACATTTTTGTCAAAATCAATATAAACTGTGACCTTTTCTTATCAGATATAGCTAAGTTCACTGCAGAAATTTGAACACTGTAAAATTTACATAAGTCCTTTAAATAAACAAGACAAAATATGAAAATGATCACATTTGATAGACGAAAAGAATATTTGAACGTGATTATCTCAAAATTAGCATTTTGTGACTTAAGTACTTTTAGCACTAAGGTCTTCTGAGTGTTTGAGTTGTTCAAGGTTTACCTCATCCCCAAAAATAACTGCATTACCTGGTTAATGACTTCTTCTACAGATTATAAACTCTTTGCTGGGTATTTCCTCTTGACCTGTTACCCCTTTGTAGAGAGGCAGACACATTAGCGTTGTACCCATGGGACCGACATTGTTATATTAAATTAAGTGATTGAATACACTTTTCCTGATTATAGCTAGCTGGAAAAGATGGTAGACAAATTCATCCCAACAAGTGTTTGCGAAATACATATGTTTTCAAATCGGTTTTGAAAGAATCAGTTGCCTGGCTGTTTCTGAGAGCGACAGGAAGTGTGTTCCCATTTGTTGGGCCAGCAAATGCGAACGTGCGCCGTAAGTCTCAAGGCGAACGAGTGGTATCGAGAGTTTGCCACTATCGGATGAGCGGAGTTGTCTAATGGGTACATAAGGCGTTATGAGCGCTTTGAGATAGGATGGCGCCAGGTCATTATGCTACCGCAGACTGGCAGCCAATGCAACTCTCTCAGAAGTGTTTTAGCATGGTCAAATTTGTGTTTGCGAAAAACAATGCGAGCCGCATTATTCTGTCTTTTTGAATTTTATCTAGGAGCGTAGCTGGAAGACCCACCATGAGAGCATAACAGTAGTCCATGCGTGATAGCACGAATGCAGACATCAGCCTCTTTGTTGCATCAAATGTTAAGACAGGTCTGATATGACTAATTCTGCGCAGCTCTAGAAAAATCACCTCCAAATCATGTTAATGTGATTTTTCCAATGTGATTGTTTGAGCAAATTCAATCCATATACCTGAGAGAGAAAGGCGTGGTGTGTTATTTACAGATTTTAGCTTTTGAGCGGTAGCAATGGGGATCAGCTTGGTCTTTTCATAGTTCAAATTGAGCTTGTTTATGTTCATCCAGTGCTTAACTGACTCCACTGTCTTCTGTGTCATACTAAGAAGCTGAGGGAACTGAGAGGGGGTCACGGATCGCTGAAGTTGGGTATCATCCGCGATCATGTGATGGAGCATATCAAACTGCTTGTTCACTGCACCCAAGGGCTGAACGTACATAGTGAAAAGCACTGAACCTAGGACAGAGCCCTGGGGTACTCCGAATTCAATAATAAATTGCTTCGAGGTCAAGCCATTTGCGATAACTGATTGGACCCGATTTGTGAGATACTAGCGGAATCATCTCAGGACGGTATTGGTGAAACCGAAAGTTTTTTTGCAGACATTGTAGAAGTATGCCGTGGTCAAGCATATCGAATAAGGGGTCGCAAAGGTTTATTATTTAAATCCAAACTGGGGGCTTGGAATTTTTTATGAGGCCTATTAGTTTTCAAGGGCTTAGCATTTAAAAAATGTAGGCCGTTTCCTGCATTATTTTCAGTTTTGTCTGCACTGATTATTTATATGGTGACATGAGCTCTTTATAATATTAATGAATAATTCATCCTGAAATGGAATTGCACCCTTAAAAATGTTGCACACAAAGGCAAACACTAAAATAGATGGAGGATATTAAGCTTTGTATTTGTTGTTTATTTATTTCATGGGTAGTTCATTTAGTTATTTATGCTTACAAATTAGTTCAAATTAAATTATATTCCAAAAATAACCATACCAATTCAATAAGGACTAAATATCCCTTTTTTTCGATTTGAAATAATTAAAGTCTCCTTTTCATTCAAACATATTTCTAAAAATACTCTATATCAGTGCTGTCCAGTATCTTAAAAGCTTGATTTTTATGATAGTTATGACAATTTATGGAGTATTAGGGTAGAATGCAGAAGTTGAGTAGTAAAATATTACTCACTCTGTAAAGGACAAAGGCAATATCAACATACATAATATAAAAACAAATTCTTTTCAAACCATAAGATATGTTGTCCAAAGTATTTTCAGAAAATGTATACTTGTAAGGCTATCTGAATTCATTTAGTATGGTATTTTGTCATTATTGATAAGCATAAGAAAATGCTGAAAATGGCTTGGAACTACCGCAAAATGCACTTGGCAGTTGTAGGGTTAGTTAATATTGGAAAAAACTGACAAAATTTTTTTTTTTATGCGGCCCTCTGTTTTGCAAAAGAAAACAAGTTAGCTCACAAAGTCAAAAAGGTTGGACAGCACTGTTCTATATAAGTAGTGAAAAATTAAACCATAGTAGAGTGAGACTTATCTTTATTATTAATTTAGATTTACGTTATATGTTACTGTCCATTCACCTGTCCTAGCATTTATTCTAGATGAAAAGCCCATGTGTCTTGAGAAAATCATATGTTTGCAATACTCCAACCAAACATTGTTGAAAGAGTTGACCTTTCCCATTTTCAGAACTAGCGATTGCTCCAGCTCTTAACAACACCCTGGTACCATCCCATGTCAGAGGTTCGGCTGCAGAAGGTGCTGGTTCCAGCGGAGGGATGAACAACTCATCAGGCCCAAACAACAACAATGCCCTGGATAGTAACAATGGAGCCCCCGGCGGATCCACAAGTGGGGATACTGCATGAGGAAGGCTAAATTAATAACATATTTTTGTCCTTTTAGACGAAGTAATTTATCATATAAACAAACAAAAATACAACAATTGAAACAGGTTAATTTTTTAAAAAACTCCTCTTAACACTCTACAGTTGCAGGAGCCATTTAAACGACAATCTTTTGACTGAAGACCTGTTAGACACTTTATGACTTGATGCTTGTATGTGCAGGTAGATGCTGGATTCGTGTTAGGCTCTCGTGTACTGGGAATGATCAAGTGATTTGTCTTTGTTGCCATGGTGATCATGATGGATCATTGTTTTTTCTGTTTTGTGTGTGGATCTCATTGGTTAGATGTGAAGTCATCATGTTCACAGTTGGACTCAGGTTGTTGTGTCACAAAGTTAGCTGGAGGCAACATAGTTTAGTTGGCATCACATTCTTCATCATCATTTTGGAATGTTGTTCATAAATACAGAGTAAGTCAAGTTTATCAAACCTTTAATAAAGGCTCAAGTTTTTGTGGGTATTTTAAATTTGTTTTAATAATGATCGTAATTTAATTGTTCACATGTGTACAATTGTTATTTTAAATAATACTTACTTCTGTTGTTTTTTTGTTTTTTTAAGACACCAAAAAAGAATATGACAATCTTCATTAGTTGAATTATTTTTTAAAATGCAAAGAAATATGATGAACTCCAGAAGCTAGTCTGTACCATATCTGTGAAGTATGTAAAAATAATTTTATTACACAATTGATTTAGCCATATTAAGACCAGGAAAAACACTCAACATCATTTCATCTCTGGATATATGGCCAACTGGTTCCGTCATAAGTGTCATTGTGTGATTTTGTTTCGATAAAATGCCCATGCGTTTTTTCTTTAAAATTTTAGAAATTGATTTTTTTAAAATTTCGATAACTCAGCGACCAATATAATTTTTTTCTCCTATAATTTATTTGATTGCTTGCTGATGTAAAAACATTCTGTCTTCTGGTTATTTAGAAGTCCTTGCATACCTGGAAGCTTAAAAGGCTGTGTGAATGATAGAATATTTTTGTCGTAATCTTCAGTGCTTCTAAATTGATGGAGTTCACAGTAGAATTTTGTAATGGACATTTTTCCTCTCCCGTTGATGGGCTTGATTAATGAAATACTATCCAAATTTCTCTCATTATTCAAAGGTGAAAGATTATTTGACTTTTTTATTAGATTATTAAATTATTCATTCATTTAATTTTCATGTCCTAGAGGACTAAAGTAGGTTACATATTTTAAATAATAGTGAACATTAAGGATTTTATTGTTGATGCTTTCAATTTCAAGAAAAAAATTAAGTTGATTTGATTTATTTTTTCAAAGAAAAAGTGTTCACTATTCTAAAAAACAATTAAGTTTTGCCCATTAGTATTTATTATTTTAAATTTCACTAAATTACTTTTGTCAGTTTCTGAAAGTAAACTGCCCATTATTTTTAATTCCGCATAAGAATGAAGTTTCAGGATATCATTGTTAAACAATAGCAATTCAAGTAGAGTTTGTGAATTTCATCTCTCTGTAACATAAATATATATTTTATGGAGTGAAAAATACATTTTACTCAATGTCAATATGAATTGTCTTCTCTTTTTTTTTAACTAAAAAGAAAACAAACATGTGCATCACATCATGCACTGTTTTTGCTGTTGCTAGTCGTTCCATGTGAATAAATTAACTTGCCAAAAGGGTTGTTGTTTCTTCCAAAATTAGTAGCACATACCTTATGTTGCTAAAGTTACTATTACCTCTGACTTTTGTAAAAATATAATTTTCTTATGTTTATTTGAGAGAAGCAAAATTTTCACAAGAAATGACAGAATCATGAAACTCAATATTTTAAAACTAAGTCATTGGCAAAAAATATTTTAATTTACACCAATCATTAAAGTAAAATTGGTTAAGGATAGATTATTATAGTGTAATACGATTCATCTAGTTGCAAGGTTCCTTAAATTTTTAAAGTAGCAGATGTGGGGGACTTGGGGTGATCTCAAATAATTGTTAAAATCCCATCACTTCTCAAAATGTACTAAAATTTGCTTGTGACCAATTAATCCAGTATAACAAGACATGTTCTTGTAGGAGCCTTTGCCCACCAGTTAAACGCTATAGTATCAAACAATGATATAAGACAAATAATTCATCATGTTAAGCCACCAAGTGATTGTATCCCATTTAAAGTTCTATTTTTGACTATTAAATGTGGCAATACAACTGAAAACAATGCTTTTATTTCTTTAAAACACATATTAAAGTAGGTAGGACTGCCCTGTTACAGACAATATGTAAGACACTTAACATAATCTGTCTAGTACTGGGTTCTCGTTTTTTCTATTTTATCAGAGATAGCATTATATAATTGGAAGAAAAGAAAAACTCACTCCCTATTTAATCAACAGTTAAATAATGCTTTTTTTTTTTTTTTAAATACCGACTCTGTTTTGAAAAATCGTTATAATTGAGACATCCTTATAATCTGTCTAGTACTGGGTTCTCGTTTTTTCTATTTTATCAGAGATAGAATTATATAATTGGAAGAAAAGAAAAACTCACTCCCTATTTAATCAACAGTTAAATAATGCTTTTTTTTTTTTTTTAAATACCGACTCTGTTTTGAAAAATCTTTATAATTGAGACATCCTCTCTAGAGATTTACAGCGTTGATATTTTCAATATTTTTTCTGAAAGCAATAGTAACAACACCAAGTCTTGAGGCTGTTAAAAATAAACACTTTTCATTTTAAAACTAAAAGTGTTATTACTTAACTAAAAGAAACAGTATCTCCTTAAAGTTCTAAGAACATTCATTTTGTTCACTCCCTCTATGTAGTGTGACTTCCACCAGGTTCTCTTAAATGTTTCCTCAATCTTACAATTGTTAGGTTTGTCAACTTTAAAATTTGCTAAGCTTTGAATGTAACAGTCAAATTTAAATTTGTTGTGATATCAGTATGCCCATCATGTATGTCACTGAGGCTGATTATAAATCTAAACTGAACTTAAAATTAGGTTCTTTAGGTTTTGGCTTTCGTTCAGTAATGTGGATCTTGTTCCATGCTTCTGGCCAATGAAAATCAATGTCAAACCATAAAGGAGTCGAGGCATTTGTTTAAAAACAAAACTAACATTTTACATAGTTGCACTTCTATTTATGCACACATATTTCAATAGCCGTTTATATTTATGATGCCTCTTGTTCTTGTGTGTAGCAAAATAATAGATAATTGTCTTTTTTCTCTTCTGGTGTAAAAACAACCAAAAAAAACTATTGTGAATAACCCCTATTTATTTCTATTTATCTGCCTGTTTTTATTGCAGTGGCATGGATTTGAAAGAGCTCTTTGTAGTGTCTGGTCCAGCCTTCTAATTTATCACATTATCTAAACATTACCAATACAGTCAAAGCAGTATTCTATAAATATTATATATATTGTAAAACTATTTTTAGAGTCTAAAACATTACTTTCATTTTCTAGGAGCGCCGTCTGTAAACACAGTCCTTTAAAGCAACATCTTTACAACACATCACTGTTAATGGTATTGAGATTTTTAAACAAGTTGTTTATTTTCAACATCCAGACCCCTGCTTCAAGTATTCTCACATTACATTAATTGGCCTCACAAAGTGGGTTTAATATTGTGCACTGAAGCGACTAATTTCTTGAGCTCTCATATTTATGATTACTTCAATCCTGTCTTACAAATGCTAAGGCGTTCTTGTGTATAGTGTGTATGAAACCACTGATTGTCAACTGATCAAGGAAAGTTTTTGAACTTGTTGCTTTTTTCCTCTGTTCAATTTTGCCTCTTGCTTCCACTTAAATTCTGATCTGAACAAATGTCCGAGTTTATCAACTGAACCAGTTAAATTTTGGTATTGTATAAACTTGTCAACTTCTTATTTGGAATGGTTGCATTGTGAAAAAAAAAAATTAAAAATCTTACATCCGGCCATTGGGCATCCAGAAATATTGACTGGAGGTTGGGGGATCACCATAATGATTGATACAAATGTTTCATGAAGTCATATTTTATAACCTTATATGATGGAAGATAAATGACAGGACAAGTGCCCCTCACTTTGCATGGACCAAGTGTCAAATTTAGAGACATAGCTCCCAAAGTTAAACTTGCCCTGACAAAACTCAAAGAAATTAAATCCTACTGGGCAATGATGAAATGAAGATCATACAATACAATTTTTTTTTTAGCATTTCATTTGGAATCAATTTTATTCATTGTCGTGTTTTGGTTATTTTATAATTTTAATGGAAGCTGATATTTTGTATCCAACTATTTCAGCTCAGAGATGTAACCATTTTTTTTTTAAAAGAATGGTATTGTATTTATAGTTTTTACATGTCAGGGTCCATTTGTTGAAGGCTCCTCCTTGTAATACAAGTTGTATCCATGATTATTTTAAAATAAAATTAAGTGCTCTACATTTGACAGTTTGTATTGCATCTTTAAAAAATTTCACAGGGATTGGTCTTTAAATTTTTAAAAAACATCTCAATTTAATCCCACCCGCAGAAGGTTCATTCTGGGATTTACATGAAAACAAAGCATTTATGGTTGAAATAAGATGTCCTTGCTTTGAAGTTATGTGTTACGACATGCACTAGTAAATTTGTGTTTGCATCACTTTTCCTCCTTATTTATAGAGTAGTGAACTAGAATACAGTTTGATTCACTTTGACATGGGTTGGACATCCTCATTGAACAGGGAAAAAAACGAAAATTATTGAATTAAAGCAGGGAAATCTAGTTAACCTAAATCAATGCTGCTAAGTTTTAATGTTGACTTTAAAGGCTTTGCCCGAGATTGGCTTTTTGTCAGCAAAAAGTGATGGCTTTAGCTAATGCACATTATCATCTGCCTTTTAAGAGTCCATGCACTCAAACCGAATTCCGTATTAGCTGTGAAATTTCAGGTTGCCTGAACTAGATTTACACAGTCTAAGGCAAAAACTGCCAGAGCACACGTTAAGGGAGAATGGCAGTTGGCAGTTTTGTTGTTACCAGATGAAAAGTATTGTTTGACACGTGTGTTGATTTGTAAAGGCAGTTTGATGGCTTGCTATGAAGATTGATGCATCCAATAAGGTGTACATCTTATGTATATTTGTAGATATGCTTGTCATCAACTCTTGTTTTTATCCTTGAATGTGCTGTAAGATTGCATGGGTCCTACATTCATTCTCTGTGTATCATTTAATGTCATGGGGAATAACACATGATTATCATATTATAAGAAATCAGTTTAAAAAAAACAAAAACTTTTGTGTTTGTTTCTGATTATTTGTATACATATAACTAATCCACATGAATTTATCCTATGAGAGCAGGAAGGATAGACTCTTGCTAGCAAAAAATACTGTACATCTACAGGCTTTTTTCCGGATTGAACTTTTACTTTATCGTAGCCATCATCATTTATTTAATCCTTCTTTGTAGATTAATATCTTTAAAATATAGCGCAAATTCATCCATTCACAATTATGATTACATCCTACTTAACTTCCTGGTAGGTGGAAAAAAAAATCATAGTGTGATGAAAACTTTTTAAAAAGATTAGTTCTTAAATTTTGAAGGAGTTCTTCTATTATAATTATTATTTTCAGGACTTTTAAAAAAAAAAAAAAAAATGTCATGCAATGTTTCAACTGCTAATTTAGACTTTGATATGGAACACTTAATGGATAACTCTGCATATAGCCTTTGATTTGCTTAGATATATGAAGTACAATCTATAAAAAACTTAATGATAGTATTATATTTTTTTCTGGCAAGAGAACATGATATATATACATATATATAATGTGTTTATTTGCTTTTAGGAGATTATTGGTAAGGTGTGAGAGTTGAACAATTTAGTTACATAGCAGAAAAATATTTTTTTGATCAGTAAAATGAAAACATCAGAATAACACTATTTTAATTTATTTCAATATAATTTTTTAAAAAGATATAAATAAGGATAGAGTTGTCTAGCTACCGTAGCAAAAATCATTGATTACATTACATGTAATTTTGATGTAATTGTGTGTATTTTCATACAATTGGCAGTGGTTTGAAAATGCAGGTCAAGTGCATCCATGCTAGCTGACTTAGTGACATGTAAACCAAATCCATCATTATATAATAACTACTAAATTCATCACCACATCTTGCATACCGGTACCTCAAAATTAAAGAGACCACTGCTATTTCACATACACAATTTTGGAGCAATTTAAAAAAAAAAAAATAGTAATAATTTATTTTTGTATTGTCATCTGACAAGTATTCATTATTTTAAAATTTACGGGCATCAATGTTGTTGTTTAGGTATCAGAATATATAAAGTAAAAGTGTACAAAATTTAAGCTAAAAAAAAAATGGAAAAGCTATCAGATTCACTACCTTTTCAAGGGGAGGAAAGATTTATTTCTGCCTGGTTGGGTTGAGAGTCTGCCCTTGAATGGTGCCAGGATTATGTAGGCATACATAGCTTGTACTTCCAGGACTGATAGTTTGTACTACCTAGAGTGATAGTTGTTCATTTAATGTTCTTCATTTTTTTTTTAGTATTGTTATGATCATTTTCAAACAGGTTTTTAAAAAATTATAACTGTAATGAGCTAATTAGCCATGCATGACTTTATTCTGTGTGAACTTGTCCTTATTCAAGGCTGTGTTATGTGTGGTAGGACTTAACTTATGTTTTGTGTAGTACAATCCGCCTTCTGATTTGTGTGATTGGACACAACTACTGTATGATGATGTGTTGCTGCTTGGGGGTTGATGGTCGAGACATTTAAATGCAATTGTGAGGAAGGCGCAGAAGATATTTTTGCTTCAAGAATAAAGGTTTCCCTGTTGTGTCACTGGATGTTCATAATTGTGCAGTCTGGTGAATGATTTCTGAACTAATGCAAGAAAACAATATCATCAGGTGTTTGGTGGGGGGGGGGGGGGGGTTGTTTTTTTAAAGTGTTAAATATTTCTTGCATGACATGATAGTATTTTATAACCTTGTGATTAGTTGGATTAGTGAAGATTTTTAAAAGCTTTGATGAGATATCTAAAACAATTCACTGAGCTGGGGAGTTAGCTATATTTTGGTGTTATCCTACAGTTTGACCTTGAATGAATGGAGTGAAGTACTGTGTTAGGACCTTGAGGTGCTTGTTATGCCTTGAACCAAAAGAGTCGTCTTTTATCAATAGTATTGTGTGAATTTCAGTTTGATGTCAGTCACATGTAGAGTAGATTACTCATTACTTACCATCAGACTGGCTTATGCTCTTCGATGTCTAGATTTTGTTCATTGAACAGTTTTAAGTCTTGAGTCAATGTGTTTGATGATGAGACAGATTTTATATAATATACATAAATGTGATTGTTGATGTTTTGTTTGTGGTGAAATGTCTCAAGTCCATCAAATTACAGCCTCTGATTTGCTAGTTTCTTTTTTTTTTTTTTTTTTTTTTTCTCTATTAATATTAATGTTTCA
>CAXITT010000388.1:563332-576904 GCA_964033795.1 Lymnaea stagnalis | reverse complement strand
AAAAAAAAAAAAAAAAAAAAAAAAAAAAAAAAAAAAAAAAACGAAAAAAAAGAAACAAAAAACAAATCAAATTATATATAAAGAATTTTTTTTTTAAAGTGTCCCGTCCAACATTGTTCCTCCACCTTTTTGAAACAAGGTCAGACACTAAATGTCCACCCTTACATTTACAAGCTGAGGGGCTAAATGTCCACCAGTGCATTTACAAATTTAGAGACTAAATATCCACCCTTACATTTACAAGCTCTGAGATTAAATGCCTACCCTTACATTTACAAGCTCTGGGTCTAAATATCCCCCCTTACATTTAAAAATTTGGTGAGTAAATATCCACCCTTACATTTACAAGCTTAGGGACTAAATGTCCATCCTTACATTTACAAGCTCATGGACTAAATATCCATCCTTAATCTTCAAATTACTGGTACTTCCCTGGAAAACAGTAGCTTTAAGGGGTTTGAGCAAGTACTGGAATCGGCATGTGTCTGGTCCTTTTCATAGAAGTAATAGTACGCAGCAATGCCTTGTAAAGAAGTAAAGAAACTTATTCTCGATGTTGGAATGAATTAAAACACCTGAAAATGGTGCCCCTCAGTATATAGAAGAAAAGTGCCACCCTAGGCACACCAGTAAATGACACACTAACCGCCCCTTATTGTGAAATATATGTGATAGTTATCGTTAATTCTCTATT
This sequence comes from Lymnaea stagnalis, assembly GCA_964033795.1. NCBI lineage: Eukaryota > Metazoa > Mollusca > Gastropoda > Lymnaeidae > Lymnaea > Lymnaea stagnalis. The sequence goes on along the minus strand of CAXITT010000388.1, from coordinate 576,210 downwards.
TAGGTCCTACCTAAGAAGACGATTTTGGTGAACTCCGTTTTTGGCTTGCCTCCCCCCCCCCCCCCCCCCCCCCCCCCCCCCCCCCCCCCCCCCTATTTTCTATGACCAGCTCTTAGCTTAGCATCCGTTTTGAATAATCTGAGTTTCTCTTTTAGATTCTGGAATCCTTGTTCATCACGATCCATTGCTAATGCAAGGTTTTTGCGCGGTCCAAGATTATTGGGAAGTAGTGCTAAGTAAACTTTCAATGAATAAACCAATCATCCATGTGTTACGTTATGCCTACCAAGAATGATGCATACTATTAAAAGTATTTTTATTATGGTACGGTATTTGTACACTTTTTTTAAAATTCGAAAATATGAAAATTTATTTTTGGAACGTGTAACAAAGACAGAATCGGTGGAAGTTGTTCTCTCCTATCCAGTGGTCAGTTGTTCTCTCCTATCCAGTGGTCAGTTGTTCTCTCCTATCCAGTGGTCAATTGTTCTCTCCTAACCAGTGGTCAGTTGTTCTCTCGTATCCAGTGGTCAGTTGTTCTCTCCTATCCAGTGGTCAGTTGTTCTCTCCTATCCAGTGGTCAGTTGTTCTCTCCTAACCAGTGGTCAGTTGTTCTCTCGTATCCAGTGGTCAGTTGTTCTCTCCTATCCAGTGGTCAGTTGTTCTCTCCTATCCAGTGGTCAGTTCTTCTCTCCTAACCAGTGGTCAGTTGTTCTCTCGTATCCAGTGGTCAGTTGTTCTCTTCTATCCAGTGGTCAGTTGTTCTCTCCTATCCAGTGGTCAGTTGTTCTCTCGTATCCAGTTGTCAGTTGTTCTCTTCTATCCAGTGGTCAGTTGTTCTCTCGTTTCCAGTGGTCAGTTGTTCTCTCCTAACCAGTGGTCAGCTGTTCTCTCGTATCCAGTGTTTCTTTTAGACAATTTCCTTCGGGCTGGAGGGAGGTCAGATTCTTTGGCTGGGCAGTGCCAGTTGCCAGGATCATAGCTAAGGGGGAGGGGGGGCAGATAGTGGACAGATTTCCTCGGGTGCCGTGGAAAATGAAGAACGCTTTTCATAAGAGTTAGCCATTATTTTAACAGAGAGTACCATTTTTGAACACATTACTAAGCAATTGTTTTAAACATTTTTTTTGTTCAAAATCTTGCAGGAGATCATGGACAGGGGCGCCGTTTGTTTCCGGTGGCACCATGTACTGAAATGTACCGTCGTCGTGCTTACAGTCTTGGCCTTCGTTCTGACACTCGACTTTTCCTTGAGAAGCTCGAGTTACTTAGATTCCTGGAAGGTCAAACGTGCCAATATATCATCTGTTGAAACCAAAAACACTTGGTACAAGCTCCGTAGCGGAAATCTTTTGATGAACTCTTTGCCAGAATCAGAGAAAGATCAGCCACCCCATGCGGACATCAAAACGGACATTACTCCATCACCGACAAGATTCTATAATATTACCTTAAAGCAGCCCAGTCGGGATCCCGGGGACAAGAAAAGTCCTTTGTTGGCTGAATCTATTGGAAAGGAAACGCTCGGTGTCCGCATGGATTCATCAAGTTTCAGCGTTAGACGTTTTCAAAGTCCGACAGCCTCCAAGCCAGACAGACTGGACGATGACCACACGACAGATGTGCGTTTGATGAATTCCGAGGAGAGAAATGAACGTCTACGCACGAAAGAAACAACTTACAGTGATAACCATGTCGAGCCCAACTGGCGTGAAGACAATGTAGTAAAACGAATTCAATTATTTAAAATGAGGGCTGAAGAGGAAAGTCTTAATTTGCGCGGTTCATCTCTGGATAAAACACGCATGAATGAAGAGCGCGGAGTTCTTTCAAACGCAGACCAGCCAAATTCAGACACTTCTGTTTCTTTCCAGAATAGTCAGACAAATTCAGAGGCAACTGTTTCTTTGGAGAATAGCCAGCCAAGTTCGGGCATTTTATCATCAATGAAGCACCGGCCGAACTTCGATGGTATCGACATAAAGTTATCACTACGAGGAAATTTAATAGTGATCAGCTCGACGTCGGTTGACGTCACATCGTCCAAAATGATCGATTCCCAAAAGTCTAACTTCGATTCCACTCAACAGGGTCAACTGTTCGATTCCACTCAACAGGGTCAACTGTTCGATTCCGCTCAAGATAGACAACTGTTCAACTCCGCTCAACAGAGTAAATTGTTCGATTCCGCTCAAGATAGACAATTGATCGAGTCTAGAATATTGACACACGAACAGTCCGTTGACAAGCGGCGATCAAATGTTGACAGTATTCTCAGAATGATATTACTTCGCCCGGCCAGGACTTTGTTCACTAAACCTCCCAACAACCCCGTCTCACGAGATGCTGCGGCAGAACACGAGATGTCGCGAGAGGGCAGCGATCGTAACGTGAGAAGTGACGAACAAGAGGTTTTGGAACGCACCGTCTCTCAATACACCCCATCTGGCGACCCCTGGCAGTTCTCTCACACGTTAACCTCTGAGCTTAGTGGCACCTACGACACGGTAACCCACAACACGAAACTGCTTCTGTCCTACGGCACCGGTGACGATGACGACAAGCCGGCGGCGTACGACAGCGACGGTAACGTCGTAGAGTGCATCCCCACGCCTTTCGTCGATTGCGGAGAGTACGCCGTGACGACGGACGACGCCGATGACGGCGTGGCGAAACCTGCGGACATCGGCAGTCATGGTTTCACAACATCCGGTCAGCGAGAGCAAACCGTCAAAGAAAATGTCCGGCTCTTTTACGAGGATGGGGATAATAAACTGGAGGCCAACGAGGGGCGGGAGAGGAAGGTGGGGGCAGGCAAAAGCCCAGCTGGCAAGGTCATTGTGTCGGAGATCCTTAGGGCGCGCCAAGACAACGGACAGACAAATGTCTTCATTGTTATAATTAACAACTTTTTGGATGGGAAGAAGAAGTCAAAGAATCGTAGAGATGGCACATACGAATTGTGACGACCGTAATGGGCTTCTTATGGCCTTTGTCATGTGTGAAATGTTCATATGTTTTTTATGGACGTGATACGGTGCACGTTACTGGAGCATTCATGAAAATACATTTGGCTCAACTTACAATGAAGCCCAATAAAACAACAACAACAATTGAAATTTCATAAAAATATAGCTTGATTAAAGGGACACTATGAATGGTCAAAACATGGTATTTTTAAAAATATTTATCTATCTTGTTTGTTCAAATTTTATTTTATTTTTACAGTTCGAATTCTTTGCCACTCCCTGCCGTGCTGCCATGATCGATTTCTGATCACTCATTATTGGGTCTCCTCTATCAGCATTAAAAATACCGGTGGTAAACAGGACCACACACCACACCGCACTGGTTCAGCTGCCGTGCTAGACGTCCTCGATAGTCACACACGTTGTAACCTGCTTATCGTGGGGCCTGGTGAGAATCAATAATCAGACATTCACAAAAAATACATATATATATCCACAACGATTGTGAAGTCGTTTCAAGTCGCTACACGGAAAAGGATAATAGTCAATATGGAGTATTGATAAAAATACGTAATATGAGCTGTAAATGATATCTGATGTGAACAGGTACTGGTTGAAATTAGGTTGAGATTACGTACCTGATAAGTGGACACTGTTCACAGACTCGAGCGAGGCGAGCTTGAAAGCTGTGTTGTTGCACAATAGTGACAAAAAATCTTCTGTTCCTATTACTCACGGAGCAGGCTTAAAAGGGAGTAGGCTTACAAGGGAGCAGGCTTAAAAGAGACACACGATTCAACGAAACTCTTCTTGAAAGTAATCAACTTCTCAGAACACAAATGGAAAACGTTATCAAGGGCCCAGAACACAAATGTACAAAGTTATCAACTGCTCAGAAACACAACTGGAACAAGTGATCTACTACTCAGAACACAACTGGAACAAGTGATCTACTACTCAGAACACAACTGGAACAAGTGATCTACTACTCAGAACACAACTGCTTATGTAATGATTCTAGAAATCCATGATCGTTGTTAATAACTTAAGGATATTTTGATATTTAGGATGCTGTTTGAAAGATGCTTACAATTTGGGATATCATGTCTGCGTGTGACATCAAATTTGTTCAGATTGATGTCCAAGAAAGGGCGGATGAATTTTAAGGACTTTGTACTGTTTTGTGATTGTGTGTTAGTTTAGAGAGCATATGTGTAGCTGTATCTATTATGCTGAGTTTTTGTAACGTAGTTTGGGTAATGGGAAATGACGTGTGAGTTAGTGTTATAGTGTGGAACGATGGCCGTTGTCGTAGAGTTGGATTTCATGAGTTGTTATTATATTTAATAGAAAGCTGTTTCAACGATTAAGCCAATGGTTTCTTTAAGTAAATGAATAACTTCTAGACAAACGAAGCAATCGTGTTCTGGGGTTGTTGTTGCTTGTGTGTATCAACTGCTCAGAGCTTCCAAACACACAACTGGAACATCTGAGCTGAACTTAAAGTAGTGGCACTTACTACAAGCTGGTCAACGTGCGCGCTTCTCGGCTTGAGTAACAGTTGTGATGGCAGCAACCATTAACAAGTGATGCAGCGGGCTCCTAGAACTGAGCGCACTGTTGGTGGGCTTAACATAATAATGCATCATTTCTGATGGGCATAACGTGCAGAATGCATCATTGTTGTTGGGCATAACTTACAAAATGCATCATTTTTGGAGAGCATAACTTGCAAAATGCATCATTTTTGGTGATCATAACGTGCAGAATGCATTATGGTTGGTGAGCATAACGTAACACATGGGTGATTGGTTTATTCATTGAAAGTTTACTTAGCACTACTTCCCAATAATCTAGGACCTCGCAAAACCTTGCATTAGCAATGGATCGTGATGAACAAGGATTCCAGAATCTAAAAGAGAAATTCAGATCAGTCAAAACGGATGCCAAGCTAAGAGCTGGAATTTTTGTTTTTAATCGGGTCATAAAACCCGCAAGCTGATGCGTGATGCTGTTATTTAGATCCCACTTGAACTTGCCGTTTTGGGATCATTGTACGTTGGTGGTGTGAAACTTTCTTGGGAATCCAAGACCTATGCTACTCTGCTGACAGATGTCGCGGATGATGATTAAGCACTTTTATAGCGCTTGTGTCCATACTATCTTAGCATGCTCACAGTGCTGTGTACTAAAATCTATTTACAGAAAAAAAAGTCTTAAAATGGTTCTTAAATGGCTTTAAAAAATCTTTTTCAATGTCCCTCAAATATTGAGGCAAACTGTTCCACAATCAGGTGCAATAGTTTCAAAAGAGCGCTCTCCGTATGACGTCTTTTTGTGTCCAGCCCCCACCCCCCCCAACTGGGAAGTCTCAGTAAGGACTGTGTTGAAGAGCGCAGGTTCTGTATCGACGCTTGTGATGCATACTTGCACTCAAGCCGAATACCGCATTAGCTGTGAAATTTCAGGGTGCCTGAACTAGATTTAGATAGTCTAAGGCAAACACTGCCAGGGCACATGTTAAGGACGAATGACAATTGGCAGTTTTGTTGCTACAAGATGAAAATTATTGTTTGACACGTGTGTTGATTTGTGAAGGCAGTTCCTATGAAGATTGATGCATCCAATAAGGTGTACATCTTATGTATATTTGTAGATATGCTTGTCATCAACTCTTGTTTTATCCTTGAACTTGCTGTAAGATTGCATGGGTCCTACATTCATTCTCTGTGTATCATTCAATGTCATGGGGACTAACACATGATTATCATATTACAAAAAATCAGTTTAAAAAAATTGTGTTTGTTTCTGATTATTTGTATATCTATAACTAATTCCCATGAATTTATCCGATGAGAACAGGAAGGATAGACTCTTGATAGCAAAAATTACTGTACACCTAATGGCTGTCAGTGTGTCAGATGGCTGGAATGACATAGAGACTGTGTCGACCTCCTCCCCCTTGCGGGGCTAGGTAAGCCAACAATGTTCACTTTAAGCTGCGCGGCCGCGCAGCTATCTCAAAGACGCCGCGCAGCAGTTTTGAGTATCCGCGCAGCAAATTTCCCTGTAAGTGTGTGCTTGTGTTTGTGGACTGTAAAATTTTGCACACAAAAAATTGATGCTGTAAAACTTTGCACACAACTGTATGATTTTGCACACGAACCAAAAAACCTTAGAGGGAACATTGTAAACCAATGTTGTCTGTGTTCCTTGGATTTGTCCAGTGCTGTCAGTGTCAGGTGGCTGGAAGGACATAGAGACTCTGCCGGCCTCCTCCCCCTGGCACGGCCTCCTCCCCCTGGCACGGCCTCCTCCCCCTGACACGGCCTCCTCCCCCTGGCACGGCCTCCTTTACGGCCTCCTCCCCATGGCACGGCCTCCTCCCCATGGCATGGCCTCCTCCATATGACACGGCCTCCTCCCCCTGGCACGGCCTCCTCCCCATGGCACGGCTTCCTCCCCATGGCACGGCCTCCTCCCCATGGCATGGCCTCCTCCCCCCTGGCACGGCATCCTCCCCCTGGCACGGCCTCCTCCCCCTGGACATTCTTCTGTCTGTCATTGATATCCAACATTGCTCAGACGTGACACCAATACACGGCCTTTCACTCCAATTCACGGCTGTCACATCTGTTTAATGTTGAACGTATTGCTGCACATAAATTGAATACCCTGAAAGTGCAGAAAACCAATAACTTTCTTTTAAAAAAGTTCAATTATAAATCTCGTCTTTTCATCTACGGGTTGGATATCATTGAAAAAAAAATTAAAAAATTAAATATATTGCAATGTAATGAGAGGCGACAGCCATGCATGATTGCATTTCAGTTAATTTTTAAGCAACCTGACCGTCAATTGATACATAAGAAAGCAGGAAACTAGAATCTTGGCAGATCCGATCTCAGCGCATTCAATTGTTCCACCCAACCAGCGAAGGTGTTCCTGTTTGTCAAATTGCCACTGAAGATTTTGGGAAATTTAAAGTGAAGAAAATACAAAGATATTTCAGGTTTTTTGGTGTTTTTTTTCAAATTCGGAACTGGTGATAGAGACCAATGGGGAAAAATTGATTCGTGAAAATAATAACTGTGCTGCAGTATGTAACACACAGATAAATCAACATACCTGCTTTCTGCGGGCGAGGCTCTGGAAGGGGTGTGGAAGACGGTGGTGGTAAATGACTATAATCACCGTGCAGTGGCCAATGGAAAGGGTGTAGAAGACGGTGGTGGTAAATGACTGTAATCACCATGCTGTGGCCAATGGAAAGGGTGTAGAAGACGGTGGTGGTAAATGACTGTAATCACCGTGCAGTGGCCAATGGAAAGGGTGTAGAAGACGGTGGTGGTAAATGACTGTAATCACCATGCTGTGGCCAATGGAAAGGGTGTAGAAGACGGTGGTGGTAAATGACTGTAATCACCGTGCAGTGGCCAATGGAAAGGGTGTAGAAGACGGTGGTGATAAATGACTGTAATCACCATGCTGTGGCCAATGGAAAGGGTGTAGAAGACGGTGGTGATAAATGACTGTAATCACCGTGCAGTGGCCATAGGAATTCGTTCATTTTTTTTTCCAACTTTCCCTCCGTTTCCCAACAATGTTTGACATGGCCCACTGTTTAAAAAAAATTTGAGGACACCTGTGCTACAGAGTAGTGTCAGATTATATCAACTCCTTGACAGCACAAGAATCAAACGTATGGTCTACCATATCAAGACTTTTCTTTTTAAATGAAACAAACTCAGTTTATTTATAAAAGTATTAATCTTTTATTCAAACACCAGTATGCCTGCTTTCATACTTTTTCTGGTCTAAATGAAAAAAATTTCTTTTTCCTTTTAATTTCTCCCCCCCCCCCCCCCTCCCAACCCACCCAACTAAAGTTCAACACCTGGAAGTTAAAATCAATCTTACTTAAGTTTAGCCACCGGGAAAAACCATTGAATGTGGCTCCTACCACGTTACACATTTTTTTCCCACCGCCGAGCCATATCAACGAGGTGTCGTTTGCAACCCTAACCAATAATTAAACACAAGTACACGCCCCACATTTACAAAAGGGTCTAGTGTTTACACATGCCCGGGACGATCCCGCTATGCACGGTAGCCTTAGTTACAATCATAGTGTTGCTTTTTATCAGGTGGCACCAGTGGCGTAGCGAGACGTTGTGCCGCTCTGAGCAACTTTGAGCCACCAATCCCTTCTTAACAAAAATAAAAATTACACATTAGACTACATGTAAATATATAATCGAGTACTTTTTTTCACAGTGCACGAATTTTGTTACTGAACATTGTCAATGACGTTTTCGCTATCCCCCCCTACCACCCCCCCCCCCTGGAATAGAACGGATAGGGTGGAGAAGAAAGACACCAAGGGCGCCGAGGGCTTCCAAACCAAAAGAGGGGCTGGGGAGGGGGGGGTCAATGAAGGGCTATTGGTTTCCAGGTTTTATTTCGTCTTCTTTATTATTTTCATCGTGCTACATGTTCAATCCTTTTATCCCACGGGTCCCAAGGAGCACCAGCCGGGGCCTACTGCAATCACAATCACAATCTATGTACAATGAATATACATTAATGTTTGCCTACGCTGACTGTACCCGGTGCCGAAAACGCCTCAATCCGACCAAGGATTGAATTAGAGTGCAAACAGATGATGATATCCTTCAAGGTCATAATACTTTCAGTGATACATTTACCAGAAGGCCCAAAACGAAACCCGTTTTTTGGGTAAAATTTAGTGAAGGGGGGGGGGGGGGGGGCATAAAAAATACATTATTGAAATTGTTATATCTATTTAAATATTGTAGAGATGAATTCAACTAATCCTGTACTTCCAGTCATATGCATCAACGCCCAAATGGCTGCATTCACGGTGAATGTGTGCTGGGTGCGGGCCGGCAACATAAACAATCTGGCTGCAGTGTCCTCCACAGGGCGGATGTGTCACACGAACTACAATTTGATTCCTACATTTGAAACCGTTTTTCTTTTTTTTTCTTTCTTCAAATAAACAGTTTGAAAAAATCAAGGAAACGAATTTCTATTCACAAAACAATATAAATCTATTTAAATCTATACAATTTATACATTTAATTTTAATTAAATTTTGGAAGTTACCTTTTTAAATCCATTATATTAATATCGCTGGATGGCGGAATGGAAAAAAAAAATCTTCTGACGGTTAATTGACCCACTTCTCGCCAACCTATCGAACAGAAACTTGGCACATAGACTCTTTGACGATGACAATACAATTTTTGAAATTTTCAGCCCAAGCCCGCCCAAAATCACCCCATTTTCAAGGTGAAGGTGAAGGAAATATGATGGCATCGATTTCACGAAATAAAATTCTAGGTACCACTGCGCTAAATGAGATTCTTTAAAAAAAAATAAATAGTATTTCTTTAATTTCTTTCTAATATGCATCGCAAGTTTGTCTGGTGCGTACAATTTTCTTTTCTTTTTCTAAAATTGTTGGTTGAAGTAAATCTGCTGTGAAAAGCGGGTCGCTCATTAAAATATTCATAGAATTCAGGGGCACATTAAAAAAAATTTGCGGTTGCTCGCCTTGAGAAAAAAAAAGTGAGGAAAGGGCTTGTTGGGAGTCTTATAAAGTGACAAAAAAGAACCCTTCTTGTGTCGTTAATTAGCTCACCAGGGACTCCACTTACCCTTGAGTGACCTCTGCGGGTCCAATGTCACGTCTCAATTTTGAACCACTTCCTGATGTCCAACTGAGCTGAGACTCTGTACACTTACCCACCCTGATGATAATAATAAAAAAAAAAACACAAAAAAAAACATCAAAAAACTTCACGATTAACGGATAACCAGCGACCTCCACTGACCATTTAGTGACCTCTGCGAATATCCCAGGGACGGACAGGGTCATTGGGGTTTTCACTGCAGCGTTTCCCTGTGCATGGTGAACAGCTCCTCCTAACACTCGACAACGGACGACACATTTTTAACACGAACATGTCTCCGCTGAACTGAGACGTGTTGGTGTATCATGGGCGCAACACTCTTTGGAAATCCTTTATATTTACTTCGCTTTTGTTCGTGGCTGGCTGGGTGCCCGGTAAAAATTCCCCGACGGCTATTTGACCCACTTCCTGTCAACCCATCGAGCTGAAACTTGGCAGAGGGACTCGTTGCCGATGACAACACATTGTTTCAAGTTTTGAGCCCTGTACCCCAACCCGAACTCCCAGAAATAATTTTTCCCTCCTTGTTTTCCATGGAGAAGATGAGGGAAAAATTATGCAGCTGATTTGATGAAGTAAAATTCCCGATAACTGTGCTAAATGAGATACTTGTTTGTTTTTGGTGAGAAATAGTTGCTTTTATTTTTGTGAAATAATTGGTGCACTAAATCGGCGGTGTAAAAGTGGTTGGGTCTTTAGAATATTATTCATGTACAAAAACAATTTTTTTTAGAGACGTTCATTTAAAGGATTCATAGGAACAACTTTGTTTTTAAAGAGTTGTTTAATTTGATGACGTGATTTGTTGAGGCCTTGATCGATGCCATGGCATGCAGTGGCGAAACTATAACTAAGAGATACATTGATGAAGGAATACAAACACTTATGGCGATGGGAGCCTCTAAAAAAAAAGAAAAAAGAAAACCAGTTAAACTAGTGCTGCAGCTTAAAAAACAACCACAAAAGGCAGTGAGATCATTTCTAGTTGACGTGTCGTGACACTGAGAGCCTTACACCCGCACTAAAGGGAGAGGAGGGGAGAAGAGAGGGAGAAGAGAGGGAGAAGAGAGGGAGAAGAGAGGGAGAAGAGGGGAGAAGAGAGGGAGAAGAGGGGAGAAGAGAGGGAGAAGAGAGGGAGAAGAGAGGGAAAAGAGGGGAGAAGAGAGGGAGAAGAGGGGAGAAGAGAGGGAGAAGAGAGGGAGAAGAGAGGGAGAAGAGGGGAGAAGAGAGGGAGAAGAAGAGAGAAGAGGGGAGAAGAGAGGGAGAAGAGGGGAGAAGAGAGAGAGAAGACAGGGAGAAGAGAGGGAGAAGAGAGGGAGAAGAGAGGGAGAAGAGGGGAGAAGAGAGGGAGAAGAGGGGAGAAGAGAGGGAGAAGAGAGGGAGAAGAGAGGGAGAAGAGAGGGAGAAGAGGGGAGAAGAGAGGGAGAAGAGAGGGAGAAGAGGGGAGAAGAGAGGGAGAAGAAGAGAGAAGAGGGGAGAAGAGAGGGAGAAGAGGGGAGAAGAGAGGGAGAAGACAGGGAGAAGACAGGGAGAAGAGAGGGAGAAGAGAGGGAGAAGAGGGGAGAAGAGAGGGAGAAGAGGGGAGAAGAGAGGGAGAAGACAGGGAGAAGAGGGGAGAAGAGAGGGAGAAGAGGGGAGAAGAGAGGGAGAAGAGAGGGAGAAGAGAGGGAGAAGAGAGGGAGAAGAGAGGGAGAAGAGGGGAGAAGAGAGGGAGAAGACAGGGAGAAGAGGGGAGAAGAGAGAGAGAAGAGGGGAGACGAGAGGGAGAAGAGAGGGAGAAGAGAGGGAGAAGAGAGGCGGGGGATAGAAACCATAAAGGTGAAATGCTAATTTAACAGATCAATTGAAAATTTGCCAAATTGTTGTAATAAGTTTATGTGTTTGAGTGAGTAGTTCTCTTCCTCGAAATTTAATACGTTCTGTTGTAATGAGGTGTCTCCGGTGCAGGGGCGTCATTTCAGGTTTTTTTCCAGGGGTGGGGGACAAAATCAAAACTTGGTCGGCTTGTTAATTTTTTTATTACTGGAGCCGCCACTGTACATAGCAATTTAAATAAAACTTGCTATTCAGGCCAGGGGGGGGGGGAAGGCAAATGCCCAACCCTGCCCTACCCAAAATGACGTCCCTGCTCCAGTGGCTCAGTGGTTTTTCATACATTTGATTAATTCTTTAGTTTTTTCAAAAGTTGGTCAGTTTTTTAAAGGGTCTTGTCCCCCTTGTGGTGTTGGATAACCTTCATCTTGTCCAGTGTTTGTTATTAGTGTTCCCTCTAAATATTCAGCCCACCTCTCCAGTACTTTACTATATTCCGTAATTAATTGTCCCTCCTGGCTCTCACACATTTGCGGTCTGGCTTGGTATCCATTTTTTAAAATCTTTTACCTTCACGTACATTCCTCTGATCTTTCCCTCTCTTGATAAGTCTTCTGTACATTCCTCTGATATTTCCCTCTCTTGATAAGTCTTCTGTACATTCCTCTGATATTTCCCTCTCTTGATAAGTCTTCTGTACATTCCTCTGATATTTCCCTCTCTTGATAAGTCTTCTGTACATTCCTCTGATATTTCCCTCTCTTGATAAGTCTTCTGTACATTCCTCTGATATTTCCCTCTCTTGATAAGTCTTCTGTACATTCCTCTGATATTTCCCTCTCTTGATAAGTCTTCTGTACATTCCTCTGATATTTCCCTCTCTTGATAAGTCTTCTGTACATTCCTCTGATATTTCCCTCTCTTGATAAGTCTTCTGTACATTCCTCTGATATTTCCCTCTCTTGATAAGTCTTCTGTACATTCCTCTGATATTTCCCTCTCTTGATAAGTCTTCTGTACATTCCTCTGATATTTCCCTCTCTTGATAAGTCTTCTGTACATTCCTCTGATATTTCCCTCTCTTGATAAGTCTTCTGTACATTCCTCTGATATTTCCCTCTCTTGATAAGTCTTCTGTACATTCCTCTGATATTTCCCTCTCTTGATAAGTCTTCTGTACATTCCTCTGATATTTCCCTCTCTTGATAAGTCTTCTGTACATTCCTCTGATATTTCCCTCTCTTGATAAGTCTTCTGTACATTCCTCTGATATTTCCCTCTCTTGATAAGTCTTCTGTACATTCCTCTGATATTTCCCTCTCTTGATAAGTCTTCTGTACATTCCTCTGATATTTCCCTCTCTTGATAAGTCTTCTAT
>CAXITT010000388.1:548213-562315 GCA_964033795.1 Lymnaea stagnalis | reverse complement strand
GCAGGTTGTGTCAGAGCCGTCACGTGGGGCCTTCACCCCCATGCGACCACAGGGCTGTGCAGGTTGTGTCAGAGCCGTCACGTGAGGCCTTCACCCCCATGCGACCACAGGGCTGTGCAGGTTGTGTCAGAGCCGTCACGTGGGGCCTTCACCCCCATGCGACCACAGTGCTGTGCAGGTTGTGTCAGAGCCGTCACGTGGGGCCTTCACCCCCATGCGACCACAGGGCGTCTCGGATATAAAAAAAATAATAAAAATGCCCAGAGTTTTTGCAATTTTTTTAATGCAGAGACCATTTCACCTCCGTGGTGATTAAGTATCTCACGTGACTACTCGTTCACACGCCGTGATCTGACTCGACGTGAACGCAGGTCCACGCCACGATCAACGTGAACATCTCAATCAACCTTTCTCTATCATCTGTTCTTGCAGTTATTCAAACAGGAATGAAGCGCAGTTTGCTACTAAAACTAAAATGCAATACAACCTTCTCACCAAATAAAAATATTAAGGGTTCTCAAGAGCTAGGCCTCACTTTACTTCCTCCTATAATACTTCTTGTTGGCCAGAGACCTGGCAGCGCTTCTTCTTAAACAGCTGAGCAAAATTTGGCTTGAGTGAGGAAGCAACTGAGACCCTCAGAATAACTTGAAGATGCTCATTAGTAAGTTTGGCCCTGACATTTGAATTTCTAAAGTTCATATTACAAAAGAGCTTTTCACACAGATAGGTACTCTAAAAAAAAAGGAACATGATCAGCTTGAACAACCTGGAAATCTCAGGGAAGGTGGTCCATGCTTGTCTGTTTTTCAATTCACCTCCCTGAACTTAGAAGTGCACTGAAGATCATTAAGCTCAATTTGAATCGCAAAAAAAAAAATAGGGGGAGGGGGGGGGTTAAATTGAAGCATTAGACTTGGAACTCAAGTTGAAAAATGTGAAAAAAGGCTCTGTGTGTTTTGAAGTCTGCAAACCTGTGATCAAATTCTTCCTGTAGCTTCGCAAAGGCATCAGTATACTCACTACTGAAGGGTGTGCCCGAGTCCACGAGTACTTTGCATGTTGGGAAATGGCAGAGGTTTCTCTAAGAACCATAACACAAGTTTTGCGCAGCATGCCCTGACATTTTCATAGGCAACACTGACAAGCTGCCCCTGATCTTGTAACTTCTTGTTGAGTACATTCAGCTCCTGTGAAATGTAAACAAGAAAAACCAAGTCCATGAGCCTTTTGGGATCACTTAGTACAGGAGCAACCACCCCATCCTTCTCCACTAAGGCTTTAAAAGCTAAAGCGTCTTCAAAAAGTAGGCAGGAGCAAGCAATATTTATGGGTTATTGATGCGAAGGAAGATGCCATTGTAGTTTGTAGGGAGAACTAACTTTGATTTTTTAATCGTAGAAAAGTGCTTTTTGACTAACCCTATTTTGAAAGTGACCAAGCTGACAGGATCGGAATTTCCCTCACCCCTACACTCTAGTGGCAATTTTAATAGGGATTCTTTGATACTGTTTCAAATTTCTACGATTTACACATTTATGGATGTGCATTATGCACTAAATGACTTTTTAAACTTTTCTCAAAACCGCACTTAAATCATGTTTGTCTCATAAAATTCTATAAACTGGAAACTTTTAGTCTGATATTAATACAGTTTTCACCATTATAATCAACGTCCAAATCTATAAAAACATAATAAAAATCAGAATTTGACTAGTCAGGGAGATTCGACTGAACAATTGTCGCGGAGTGTGACATTATAGATATGAGAATGGGGAAAACGCGCAGGCCGCATTAACACTAAATTATACGCTGTCATGCAGCGGGCCGCAAAATATCGTATTGCGGGCCGCAAATGGCCCACGGTCCACGAGTTCGAGGCCCCTGCTCTAGAATTTAGTCCACTTAGGATACATGGCAATCCGACACTGCCTCTATGGGACTAGGAACATTTGCAAAAGCTGCAAAACTTGTAAACTGGAAACACCATACCAGCTGATGATGCAATTTGTATTGGTGGGGGCATAACAAAAAAACAACAACAAAAAAACAAACAATGAACAACCGGGATGGATCAAGTAAAATACACTTAGTTCACAATGACAGGCCACTGAATAAACAACTCTTGTTCGAAATTAACGTGATGGTTTTAAATATCCCTCTTTGCCAAGAGTCAGCGAAGAATCAGTGTTCCAGAAAATCTGTGGACAAACGAACAGCTTTTGATGGATGAACTTATAAACCGTCAAGAAGCTGTTGTGCTTTATATTCTTACGTCTACAACAAATTCGTCTGTCAATTATTTCACGCAGAAACAACATGGTGTTTTGCTTCAAAACGCTAACGTCATCAACTCCCCCCCCCCACTCCAACATTTAAGAGTGGCTACTGCCAGCCTAACCACTGAATATCACTGACGTCTCGCTGCCCGTTTGGACTAAGTAAACGCAAGCCTATGATCAATCGTCTTCTTCTTCTTTTAGAGTTTAAGGGCCCACGATCAATGCATTGATCATTCTGGCTCAAATCATTCAATGCATTGTACTAAATCTCTCAGCCGAAAGAACGAATGAACTAAATACCAGCAGCTGGCGCAGTGCATTCAACCACACCACACCCCCCAGGGTGTTTCGACTTGCATGTCAAGGGGTGTTAGGATAAGTAATTTATAAGAAAAGAAAGTTCTAAGCGATCATCAGCTTTTCGCTATCCTTGAAATGCATTTCACTTACGGATGATGGTAACATTATATAGTACATCATTTGGTGTAGAAAATGTCACACATTTTATGGGGACTTAAAAATGTAACAAATTATGGACTACTTTTTTGTTATCATGCATAGGGTAATAGGTTTCTTCTTTAAGGAGTGATTTGTTTCGTCTTTATGGGGTGATGAGGCTCGTCTTTATGGGGTGATATGTCTCGTCTTTATGTGGTGATATGTCTCGTCTGTGTGGGGTGATATGCCTCGTCTTTATGAGATGATATGTCTCGTCTTTATGGGGTGATATGTTTCATATGTATGGGCTGATCGTTTCAGAATAACATGTATAATATGGTCAGTAGATTAGGTAAAGCTTTTCAACAAACAATCACGTTGATATTCTGAATGGAATCAATGATACATTTCATCTTGTTATTCCTTCTCATCCAGAAATTTAAAAATAAAAAAAAAATAAAAAAATGCTTACACTACTAAACTGTGTCACTCATGTCAAGGGGACCTCGTGTCACGCTAACCGTTTTGAGGAGGTCAGTGTTCCCTGAAGTTTATGTGGAGGTCAGTGTTCTCTGAGTGTTCTGTGGAGGTCAGTGTTCTCTGAGTGTTATGTGGAGGTCAGTGTTCTCTGAGTGTCATGTGGAGTTTAGTGTTCCCTGCGTGTTATGTGGAGGTCAGTTTCCACTGAGTGTTAAGTTGAGGTCAGTGTTCTCTGAGTTCTATGTGGAGGTCAGTGTTCTCTGAGTTCTATGTGTTCTCTGAGTTCTATGTGGAGGTTAGTGTTCTCTGAGTTCTATGTGGAGGTTAGTGTTCTCTGAGTGTTTTGTGGAGGTCAGTGTTCTCTGAGTTCTATGTGGAGGTCAGTGTTCTCTGAGTTCTATGTGGAGGTCAGTGTTCTCTGAGTTTTATGTGGAGGTCGATGTTCTCTGAGTTATATGTGGAGGTCAGTGTTCTCTGAGTGTTATGTGGAGGTCAGTGTTCTCTGAGTGCTATGTGGAGTCAATGGACCACAGCACGTCTGGTGTAACGTTGGGTCATTTCAGTTCAAACGGTGGCCCGCCCGGCTTCGCATTTCACCTTATGTCACATGCAATTAGGAGCTATGAAAAAATCATGTCATCAAGTAATGTAGGTCAATGTCAAGAAATAGAAGCTAATGTCAAGTAAAATAGGGTAATGTCAAGTAAAATAGGCCAATGTCAAGTAAAATAGGCTAATGTCAAGTAAAATGGGTTAATGTCAAGCAATATAGGTTAATGTCAAGTAATATAGGTTAATGTCAAGTAATTTAGGTTAATGTCACTTAAAATAGGCTAATGTCAAGTAAAATACGTTAATGTCAACTAATATAGGTTAATGTCAAGTACAATATGCTTATGTAAAGTAAAATAGGCTAAAGTCAAGTAATATAGGCTAATGTCAAGTAAAATCGGGCAATGTATAGTAATATAGGTTAATGGCAAGTAATATAGGCTAATTGCATAGGCTAATGCCATGTAAATAGGCTAATGTCATGTTATATAGTTTAATGTCAAGTAATATAGGTTAATGTCAAGTAATGTAGGTAAATGTCAATTAATATAGGTTAATGTTAAGTAATATAGCTTAATGTCAAGTAAAATAAGCTAATGTCAAGAAATATAGTTTAATGTCAAGAAATATAGGTTAATTTCAATTGGAATAGGTTAATGTCAAGTAATATAGATTTATGTCAAGTTTTATAGTTTAATGTCAAGTAATATAGGTTAATGTCAAGTAATATAGGTTAATGTCAAGTAATATAGGTTATTTGAAGTAATATAGGTTAATTTCAAGTAATATGTTCAATGTCAAGTAATATAGGCTAATGTCATGTAATATAGGTTAATGCCAAGTAAAATAGTTTAATGTTAAGTAAAATAGGTTAATGTCAAACAAAATTTGTTAATATCAAGTAGCATAGGCTTATGTCAAGCAATATAGATTAATGTCAAGTAATATAGGTTAATGTCAAGTAATATAGGTCAATGTCAAGTGAAACAGCTCTCCACGACTGCTAAGAAAAAAAAAAGGAACTGTAAAAATTGTTTTCACCTTTCCATCTCACCAATTCGCTGAAATCAGTCATGAAATAGGACATTTCAGACGCATACTTATTTTTTATTTTTTTTTACTTGTTGTTGAAATAAGGAAAGCAACAGTAAAAAAACACAACCAAAAAAAAAAAAAAACAACAACAGGGCGGCTTGCCCTTTTTAAAAAAAAAAAATAAAATTGTTTTCACCTTTACAACTCACCAATTCGCTAAAATCAGTCATGAAATAGGACATTTCAGACGCATACTTATTTTTTATTTTTTTTTACTTGTTGTTGAAAAAAGGAAAGCAACAGTAAAAAAACACAACCAAAAAAAAAAAAAAACAACAACTGGGCGGCTTGCTCTTTTTAAGAATAAAATATTTGCACTTGTGTGTTGGGGTATGTTCCATGACGTGGTCCCGGGCAGAGGCGAATTTGGTTTAAGAGATGGCTGAAATAGACCCGAGCGACATACCTTTAATGTCACGACGCTTTAAAAAATACAGCAAGGGGGACGTTTTTATTAATGCAAGCTTGTCAGTTATGTGACAATGTGCCCAATAAATGGTAACAAGGTGACGCACTCACAACGCTCCGCTTGGATGGCTGTTGGTGAACGCACGGACACAACCAAAGGGAAGTAATAGGATCTCAACGCTTCAATGTTCTTGACCTTAGACCTCTTGAGTTGTCACTTCCGCACGGTCGAATAACCATTCATTGACGAGCGCTGGAGGCTGATGTCATTGATCTCTCGTGTGAACCGTATCAGACTACAACCCCGGGACTGAAAAAAAAAAAGGGGGTGGGGGTGTGTCTTTATGTGGCAGTCATGAATGACATCCCTCGGCCGGCTAAGGACTTGAGATTAAACGTAATGTTTGCCTAAATCATAGAATCAATACATATGTAGTGATTGTATTGCAGTAATTGGTTGATGATAATAGTGGTTGATTGGATGATTTGTTTAAAAAGTATCCCGTCCAACATTGTCCCTCCACCTATTTGAAATAGCAATACATTTACAATCTCAGAGATTAAATGTCCACCCCTATATTTACAATCTCGGCGAGTAATAAATGTCCACCCTTAATCTTTTAATTATTGCCCTGGAAAACAGTTACTTTAAGGGGTTGGGTAGGTACGCTTAATGGTATGTGTCTCATTGTCTTGAGGTTTGATAGAAGTAACAGTATACGCCCAATGATTTATTAAAGAAACTCATTTTTGATGCCTGAATAAATTAAAATACCTGAAAATGGCGCCCCCCCCCTCAATATATAGAAAAAATTAACACCCATAGCAAACCGGTAAAAGACACAGTTAGCTGTCATTGTGAAATGCGTGGGATTTGATAGTTTAATGCGCTGTTTAGGTTCTACCTAAGAAAACGATTTTGGCGCCCCCCTGATTTGGTGCCCACTTGTCCTACAAGTCCCCCATTCCTCGGAGCTCTGGTCATGATATTCTATTTTTGCAATGGTACGGTACTTGGACTTTTTTTGTTTTTAATTCGAAAATGCGAAAATCTATTTTTAACTCCGGGGTCGTATAGAAAGAGATAGAAATGGTGGTCAGTTGTTCTCCTATCCAGTGGTCAGTTGTTCTCCTATCCAGTGGTCTGTTGTTCTCCTATCCAGTGGTCAGTTGTTCTCCTATCTAGTGGTCTGTTGTTCTCCTATCCAGTGGTCTGTTGTTCTCCTATCCAGTGGTCAGTTGTTCTCCTATCTAGTGGTCTGTTGTTCTCCTATCCAGTGGTCTGTTGTTCTCCTATCCAGTGGTCAGTTGTTCTCTCCAGTGGTCAGTTGTTCTCCTAACCAGTGGGCAGTTGTTCTCTCCAGTGGTCAGTTGTTCTCCTATCCAATAGACAGATGCTCTCCTATCCAGTGGTCAGTTGTTCTCTCCAGTGGTCAGTTGTTCTCTCCAGTGGTCAGTTGTTCTCCTAACCAGTGGTCAGTTGTTCTGTCCTGTGATCAGTTATTCTTACATCCAGTGGTCAGTTGCTCTCCTATCAAGTGTTTCTTTTAGACAATTTCCTCTGGTGTCGGAAATCAATTTTTTTTTTTTTGGGGGGGGGGGCAGTGCTAGGTGCCAGGGTCGGAGCTCGGGGGGGCAGACGGGTGACATCTGTCCCCAGGCCCCACGGAAGATAAAGAACGACTATCAAAGAGTTAAACCTTATTTTATTCATCCAGTGGTCAGTTGCTCTCCTATCAAGTGTTTCTTTTAGACAATTTCCTCTGGTGTCGGAAATCAATTTTTTTTTTTTGGGGGGGGGGGGCAGTGCTAGTTGCCAGAGTCGGAGCTCGGGGTGGCAGACGGGTGACATCTGTCCCCAGGCACCATGGAAGATAAAGAACGACTATCAAAGAGTTAAACATTATTTTATTGACAGTACCATTTCTGACAAGTTTTTAAGCAATTGTTTTAAACATATATATTTTTTTTTTTACTCACGCAGGAGGTCATGGACGGGTGCACCTTCTGGTTCCGGTAGCGGCACGTCCTTCAATGCGCCGTCGTCGTGCTGACAGTCCTGGCCTTCGTTCTGACACTTGACTTTTCCCCGAGAAGCTCAAGCAACATAGATTCCTGGAGGGCCAAGCGGGCCAATTTATCATCAGCTGAAACCCAAAACCTTCGGTACAGGCTTGGTCGGTCTCCTGGGAGATAAGAACAGCCCTTTGCTGGTTGAATCTGATGGGCCGGAAATGCCCATGCAGTGCCCGGATGAATTCATCAAGTTTCAGCCGCAGACATTTTCAACGTCCTACAATCTCCAGGCCAGATGGACCGGACGGTGACCATGAGCCAGTTGTGCGTTTGATGAACTCAGGGGAGAGAAATGGAGGTCAACGCACGAACGTAACAGCTCACAGTGATAATCATGTAGATCCCAGAAGGCGTGAATGCAATTTAATAAAATTTATTCGATTATTTAAAAATGAAGACTGAAAAGAAAAGTGTTCTATTCCGCGGTTCATTTTTGGATTTTAAAAAAAAACAACAACACACACACACGTCTGAAGATCATGATGGGCTTTCAAACGCAAACCTGCATAATTCAGACGCCAATGTTTCTTTCGAGAATAACCAGCCAAGTTCGGATATTTTATCCACGAGGCAACGGCCGAACTTCAATGGTATCGACATAAAGTTATCGCTAAAAGGAAATGTAATATTCATCCACTCGAAGTCAGTTGACATAACATCGTCAAATATGATCGATTCCAAAAAGTAAAACTTCGATTCCACTCAACATAGTCAACTGTTCGATTCCGCTCAACATAGTCAACTGTTCGAATCCGCTCAAGATATAGTCATATGATCGATTCTAGATTATTGAAACACGAACAATCCGTAGACAAGGGGCGGACAAATGTTGACAGCATTTTCAGAATCATATTACTTCGCTCGGCCAGGACTATGTTCAGTAAACCTCCCAACAACCCCGTGTCACGGGGTGTGACAGCAAGACCTGATACATCGCGAGAGGTCAGCGATCGTAACGTGAGAGGTGACGATCGCGACGTTTTGGAACGCACCGCCGCTCATTGTGAAAAATTACCTGTCTTGGAATAACTTTACTTGTCGCTATAAGGTTCAGCTCTCTGGGCATGGTTGATGAGTTAAACATGTCCTCGGTTCTCTCTTAACAGATATTACACCTTTCATGGGGTGGCATGTCAGGGCAGAGAGTTTCTTGGTCAAGTTCTTCCTAGTCACTGAGATTGTCGCACATTGAATTCATCAATTGTGCCCTTAACGAATCAGATAAAGCCTTTTCTTGAATCATTGAACCAGTCCATTATTTGTTCATTTGCATCTCGCTCAATTTGTTCAAATGGTACATTCAGACATGGTGAAACAATCATTAAAAAATTAACGACTGTCAGGTGTTGTTTTAACTGTTTCAAATGTTTGCCCTGGTAATGGGTTTTTCAATCAAGCGGCTGATTTGGGGGGGGGGGGAAGATGTATACTGATGATTGAGGGGCAATGTCTCAAATTGAGTAAGAGATGATGTCACAGGGTAAATATGTGATGTGATAACATGTTAATAAGGAATTGTGACATTTTGGCCATTGGTGGTCAGTGTAATATGTAAATAAAGAATTCGGATGTTTTGGTCCTTAATGGTCAATGCTGTGAATTCATGATCTCCAAAGGCATTGCGGTTGCGAGGCCAATTTGCAGGAATACAAAATCAACTTGGAAAGGCATGGTCATGAGAGTACACCTGAAGTGTTGATGTTTCTTTTGAAAACCGTCATGTCAAGCGGCTGCATGCGATGTGTAATGTGTCGGCGAAGGCTCGGCATTATGACTGCTCAATCTGATGCTTTTGTGATGGCATTTAAGTTCTTTGCATGGGTGGCACGCCAATCTTAACTTAAAAGAATGAGGTGGTCCTTTGATGGTTTCACAAAAGTTAAAAGTGGTCTATCCATTTTTCAAATGTTCTTGAGTCCAATCGCCCACTATCATTGCTTGCAAAAGGTTTCCCAGAAGATGTGCCATCTGTCAGCTTATCTTTCATTCTTTTTGGGTTTCAAAATCAGCATTGGTGTAAGTTAACTCTTGCAGCCTTTATACTAAAAACCGCAAAGGTTGTGACACATTTCTCGGCAAGGGAAGACATCTGACCCAGCACTTTCCTGATTTTATTGATGATGTCACGTTCTTTTGTGATGTTTAAGACTTTACACTTACATGGTATTTATGATGTCACTTTCTTTTATGATGTTTAAGACTTTACATGGTATTGATGATGTCACATTCTTTTATGATGTTTAAGACTTTACACTAACATGATGCTGATGATGTCACTTTCTTTTATGATGTTTAAGACTTTAGACTTACATGTTACTGATGATGTCACTTTCTTTTATGATGTTTAAGACTTTACACTTACATGTTATTGATGATGTCATTTTCTTTTATGATGTTTAAGACTTTACACTAACATGATATTGATGATGTCACTTTCTTTATGATGTTTAAGACTTAACACTTACATGTTATTGATGATGTCATTTTCTTTTATGATGTTTAAGACTTTACACTAACATGATATTGATGATGTCACTTTCTTTTATGATGTTTAAGACTTAACACTTACATGTTATTGATGATGTCATTTTCTTTTATGATGTTTAAGACTTTACAATAACATGATATTGATGATGTCACTTTATTTTATGATGTTTAAGGCTTTACACTAACATGATATTGATGATGTCACTTTCTTTTATGATGTTTAAGACTTTACACTAACATGATATTGATGATGTCACTTTCTTTTATGATTTTTAAGACTTTACACTAACATGATATTGATGCTGTCATTTTCTTTTATGATGTTTAATACTTTACACTAACATGATATTGATGATGTCACTTTCTTTTATGATGTTTGAGACCTTACACTAACATGATATTGATGATGTCACTTTCTTTTATGATGTTTAAGACCTTACACTTACATGATATTGATGATGTCATTTTCTTTTATGATGTTTAAGACTTTACAATTACATGATATTGATGATGTCACTTTCTTTTATGATGTTTAAGACCTTGCACTAACATGATATTGATGATGTCACTTTCTTTTATGATGTTTAAGACTTTACACTAACATGATATTGATGATGTCACTTTCTTTTATGATGTTTAAGACTTTACACTAACATGATATTGATGATGTCACTTTCTTTTATGATGTTTAAGACCTTACACTAACATGATATTGATGATGTCATTTTCTTTTATGATGTTTAAGACTTTACACTTACATGTTATTGATGATGTAATTTTCTTTTATGATGTTTAAGACTTTACACTAACATGATACTGATGATGTCACTTTCTTTTATGATGTTTAAGACCTTACACTAACATGATATTGATGATGTCATTTTCTTTTATGATGTTTAAGACCTTACACTTACATGTTATTGATGATGTCACTTTCTTTTATGATGTTTAAGACTTTACACTTACATGTTATTGATGATGTCATTTTCTTTTATGATGTTTAATACTTTACACTTACGTGTTATTGATGATGTTATTTTCTTTTATGATGTTTAATACTTTACACTTACATGTTATTGATGATGACACGTTCTTTTATGATGTTTGTGTTTTACGACCCTTAAAAAACGCACATAAACGCAGTAAAAACTTTTGAACTTTATGTTTTCCCTTTGTAATAATTAAGCTCTTAATAATCTGCTGACAATGGACAGAAGTGACACTGACAGCTTGCTGTCTTTGATCTAGAAATTTTACATGCTTAAAATGAACATTAAAAACGAATGATTAAATTAATCATTAGTCTGTGGTAAACAGGACAACCCATGTTATAGTTTTAAAAACATACATGGCAACCCAATAAAGTGAAGAGCTAAGCAAAAAATCTGTCCATCACACACGAAGAAGACCAAGGACATTTTTGTACTTGAGTAGTTGCCTTGACATGGGCTGTATTTTGTTAAAAGTGAGGGAGAGTGGGTGAGTTCATCGGCCTCACTCTCTCATCCTTGCCCGTTTGATCCAATGGAAAGACTTAGTCAAGACGGCCAGGATGCAGTGGATGACCACCAGTGTCTCATGAGAGTGGCTCAGTTCATCGGCCTCACTCTCTCATCCTTGCCCGTTTGATCCAATGGAAAGACTTAGTCAAGACGGCCAGAATGCAGTGGATGACCAGCAGTGTGTCACATGTGCTCTTCACGCATGATGGTTGGAATTTTCATCATGTCAATGTCATAACACCTATGGGACTCCATCTCAGGATTTGATTTCAGAGTTGACCTTCTCTTCGATGGGTTGCCATCCAAGGTTAACGAATCCCATCCACCCGGGGTGCTGGAGATGTTTCCGCTTGTCCAGGCGCTTTCTGGGGATCGGTATTAACTCAGTTTAGGCCACTTGGCCACCCATCAACCAAAATTTAAAAAAAAATTGCACCAATTTGGCTCTCCTTTTCTTGAATTTTCCCCAGTTTCACTATTACGGGAAACTGATACAGGATGGCAAGTGAGGGAAATTTTTCAAAACTTCTTCCATTTCACAGACATAGCATGGTGGATACTTCTACCAGTACTACTCTAAAATGTAACTGGCAAACCAAAATAGATAAGTAATATTAAAATAATTATTAGCAGAAGAGAAGTGGGATACCAAATAAGCTGGATGCTAACTTAGGATCTTAACGTTGGTTCACACTATCAAATTTTCCTTCAAACCTTTGATGCAATCTGTGTATGAAGCCTTTTCACAACTTTCAAATCATGATTTGATCAAATTGTGATGGTATACAAAGTATATTAGTATTATTACGCAACTCCATATCACGTGAACCAACATTAAATATAAGTTCGTCAAGCGATGGTGTGTTTACATTGACTACGGTGTCACTTTTTACATTACTGTTTATCAAGGCAACCTACGCATGAAACTTCCACATGAAAACCACGTGACCACGCTCCACCATAATATGATGGCTAACTATTGTAAAAACGATTATAAGTGAAACGTCAGAATTGGAAATTTTGAGTACTGCCTTAATTACAGTTGTCACGGCAGCTGCTTATGCAATAGAAGATGACAAAATTAAACGTAAAAATCGTAAGAACAGATTATGGTGTAGACCACTGGTCCCCAACCCCCTTTTTTTTTTTTGCCGGGGACCGGTCAACGTTTGCTAGTTCCCAACCCTTTTTTTTGCCGGGGACCGGTCAACGTTTGATAGTTTTACCGCGACCCGCAGGGGGCGGGGGGTGTGGGGGGTCTTGATTGTTTATAGTTTATATTCTTTTGATTTAATTATTTTAATTTAATTGTATGCATTCAAAATAAAATACAGTTACCAAAAAATGAAAATAAAGTAAGTGATTTAACTTTTTAACTTTCTAGAACACTAAATCAATGAAAACCATGAGCTTGTTTTTCTGCAACAAGACGGTTCCATCTGGGGCTCATAGGAGAATCACTGCAGAAAACACCGCTTCATACAGCTAGGATGTCCAAAATGGCAATAGGGATCTCGGTGCTGTGGTGGCAATGTCAGGGTATTCTGACATGACTGTAATTCAGAACACGGGCGGAGTTTTTTTCTCGAACGTAGTTTTAAGACCGCCATCATTTGCAATCTCCACCCAATGAGCCTCTTTTTGTAAAGGCATGCTGGATTCGCCTGACTGGTTGACAAATGGGTCGCTGATTCATCCCTTACCAGTTTTTGGGTCTTAAATGGTTGGGAAGTAGCGCTCGAACGCTTTTAAAAGCAAAGACAGGGGATCGTGCAACAACTGAGAGAATGAATGCTCAGCCATGCCTAAAGTCCCCGCTGTTTGAAATGCGTCCGAAATGCCTCTGTTCACGTGTCGTCCCAACTCCAATTTGGTTTAAATGCACCTACTGAAAACGGTTGTCATTTGACCCTGAAGGGACAGATTCAGTTCACTGAGCAGGCTGATTATGTCACGTAGGTAAGCCAGTTTTGCGACCCATACCTTGTCACTGAAATGTGTTGCCAGCGGTGACTTCTATTCTGAGAGAAATCTTTGCAATGGCTCTGGTAATTCAAATTTCCATCTGGGTAACCATCTTATTTCCGTGTACAAGAAATACACCACAGTAAATAAAATGAAATAAGTTCATGTTTCTTGGGAGGCCCGGTACCATTTGATCAAAGAACCAGTACTGGTCCGCGCCCCGGGGGTTGGGGACCAATGGTGTAGACAACATCTTCTAGAAAGGAACAAGTTATGTGCCTGCCACACAGTGGCAAGAAGATTAAGATTTTCAGATTCTCAGAATTACAAACGGTTTTTGTAGATGAATGAAAATACATTTATAGATCTACTGACCCGTGCACGTCCTTTCATACAAAAATTTGAGACTAACATGAGACAACCTATTTATCCTGAACTTAGACTTCGATATCTTACATTACATCAGGAAAGAATTACTCAAGTGATTAGCTACTACTAATGAAATTGAATTTAATGCAATTATTAATTATTATTATTATTTTAATTTTAATATCAACCATGTTAATTGATATGAAGGCTTTTAAATCTTATAACGATGTTCATTTATTTCAACTGTTACTATAAAAAACATTTTAATTGTGACTGATCCATTGTGAATGAACTTGAAGTCTCCAAGTTTAGCCGAGCCTATGACTATGACATGAGTTCTATTATAAATTGTAAAGTGTAACTATTTGTAATAAGAGTAAGACTAGTAGTACTACTACTAGTAGTAGTAATGTAAAGCAATACCTATATTAAGTAAATTATATATATA
>CAXITT010000388.1:500182-543708 GCA_964033795.1 Lymnaea stagnalis | reverse complement strand
CCCCCCCCGCCCCCTGCGGGTCGCGGTAAAACTATCAAACGTTGACCGGTCCCCGGCAAAAAAAAAGGGTTGGGAACTAGCAAACGTTGACCGGTCCCCGGCAAAAAAAAAAAAGGGGGTTGGGGACCAGTGGTCTACACCATAATCTGTTCTTACGATTTTTACGTTTAATTTTGTCATCCTCTATTGCATAAGCAGCTGCCGTGACAACTGTAAATAAAGCAGTACTCAAAATTTCCAATTCTGACGTTTCACTCATAATATAATCGCTTTTACAATAGTTAGGCATCATATTATGGTGGAGCGTGGTCACGTGGTTTTCATGTGGAAGTTGCCCTGAAAGTACACCGTAGTCAATGTAAACACACCATCGCTTGACAAACTTATATTTAATGTTGGTTCACGTGATATGGAGTTGCGTAATAATACTAATATAATTTGCATACCATCACAATTTGATCAAATCATGATTTGAGAGTTGTGAAAAGGCTTCTTACACAGATTGCATCAAATGTTTGAAGGAAAATTTGATAGTTTGAACCAACGCTAAAGCAGATGATGGACACACATAATAAGAACACAAACTTTTAAAGCATGCAACCAGATAATTGGCTGTAATAAGATAGAACATGCAATTATTTCAATTTAATGCATTCAATAGAAATTTCTTCAATGTTACAGTTATCAATTATCATTAAAAGGAATTTTTTTTACTAAAAATTGAGCTACTGAGTAAATGTGTTTCACCATTCTACCTTGATTTGGTGTACGAGAGGACCACCATCACGGGGAGTGTGTTCCTCCGTTCTACCTTGCTTTGTCTTTTTAATCAATAAGATTTAATCTTATATATATAGCACCTAGGTACCAAAAGTTCACAGTGCCATATGTTATAGCTCCTAGTGACCAAAAGTTCACAGTGCCATATGTTATAGCTCCTAGTGACCAAAAGTTCACAGTGCCATGTGTTATAGCTCCTAGGTACCAAAAGTTCACAGTGCCATATGTTATAGCTCCTAGTGACCAAAAGTTCACAGTGCCATACGTAAATGACTGACAAAATCAAAAACAAATTAAATAGTCTGTATCTGAAGTAGGACTGACAACAGCTACCAAGATACGCCACCCGTTGCCTTAAAATGGGGAACGGGTACCAGGGGAGTTAATTGAGCGTGCCATTCACCGTGCTACAGTCGAATTGTATACATACAGCATACATACAAGAAGACAACACATCTGCACTCTGCAGCCATATGGGGCCATCCATATATTACTCAGGTACAGAGCACTTTTTACAAAAATACAGTCGATCAGCTTTTGGAATAAAAAACTAATTAGAGAACGACCAAGACTAATCAGAATTCAATTACTGCTTAAACGAAAACTGTTAATGATTTGCGTTCGAAATGTATTACACTTGTGTGTGTCAGTTTTATCCTACAATTATGTATCTAAGGCCTAGAATGACTGCAACAGACCGCTTTTTTTGATTCACACTAACAGGGACGGGGTGCCTTAAAACAGTTTAGTTATCTGCTGGGGCGCGGGGTAAAAAAGGTTTGGGAGTCGCTGCTGATCTTTAGGTGACAGCTAACTTTATTAGAAATATATCAGAGTAGGTGACAGTTAACTTTATTAGAGATATAACCGAGTAGGTGACAGTTAACTTTAATAAAGATATAACAGAGTAGGTAACAGTTAATTTTATTAGAGATATAACAAAGTAGGTAGGTAACAGTTAACTTTATTAGAGATATTCCCTAATTTGTTACAAGAATTCTGAACTATCTAAAATTCAAAATTTAGATCTAATTAATTTACTAAAACAAGGAAAACACACACAAATAGTGTGGAAGAACTCAGAAACCGACTCAGCTGGAAGAAGTTAAAATTCATTAAAATATCTTTGAATTCGACTGCAGTGAAACGTCACAGAAAGCGATTGGTTTACCGTGTTCCGACACAAGGGACGCTACACCTTAAATTAAAAAAAGAAACGTTTAGCAAAAGTATGAGGAACTACCTCCCCTCAAATCTGCAACTATAAAATAGTACCGCAGACAAGGTTACCATGGAACTTCCCAAATAGTAAAATATCGTTTCAAAATAGCCGGCCACCTCACAGTTTCATTTTTTTTTTCGTATAACAAAATTAATATGGGAAAAGAGAAAACTATGCTATTCAGTTTAAAAAATGGCTTAGCTGGGATCAAAACCTAAATCCAAACAGTATGAGTTTGATGTGACACATTGAGACACTGTTTGACCACATCGACATTAGTATTAGTAGGGAATTTTCCTTTGTGTGAGTATAGCATACGATCAGTGGGGTAGCCAGTACAACATATGATCGGTGGGGTAGCTAGCACAGCATACGATCAGTGGGGGAGCCAGTACAACATATGATCGGTGGGGTAGCTAGCACAGCATACGATCAGTGGGGTAGCCAGTACAACATATGATCGGTGGGGTAGCCAGTACAACATATGATCGGTGGGGTAGCCAGTACAACATATGATCGGTGGGGTAGCCAGTACAACATATGATCGGTGGGGTAGCTAGCACAGCATATGACCGATGGGGTAGCTTTGCAGGATATGTTCAGTCTGGTAGCTAGTATAGCCTATGATCGGTGGGTTAGCTACTACAGAATATGATCAGTGGGGTAGCTAGCACAGCATATGACCGATGGGGTAGCTAGTGCAGGATATGATCAGTCGGGTAGCTAGTATAGCCTATGATCGGTGGGTTAGCTACTACAGTATATGATCAGTGGGGTAGCTAGTATATAGTATATGATTAGTGGATAGCTACTATAGCATATGATCAGTGGGGTAGCTAGAGTTTGTAAGAGCCGGTGGTCATTGACTTTGCTACCCTTAGATTGCCCCAAAAATACAATGCAAACAAAATGTACATAAAAATTAAGAAGTGGCTGTTCGCACCCGGGTATCAGAAGTGAGAGATTTAGATTTAAAAAAAAAAACTAATTAAAATATTATTGTTGGGTTTGTAAGGCAAAACAAGGTATCAAATGAAAGATAATTGAATGGACTATATGTTTGTAAACTTAATTCTTCAGTTTAAATAAAAATAAACTACCACAAATGACATCCAAATAGCTTTTAGTCAAAATGGCCCTGGACAAGCAGCGCCGCCATTCGAACCCGGGTCTCATATAGTCCAAATAGCCACGTTGACTGAAATAGCCATGTTGACTGAAATAGCCATGTTGACTCAAATAGCCATGTTGACTCAAATAGCCATGTTGACTCAAATAGCCATGTAGAGTCAAATAGCTCAATAGACCCACACAGCAATGTTGACTCGTGCAAACGTGTAGACTCAAGTAGCCATAAAGACTCAAATAGTCATGTAGACTCAAGTAGCCATGAAGACTCAAATAGCCATGTTGACTCAAATAGCCATGTAGAGTCAAATAGCTCAATAGACCCACACAGCAATGTTGACTCGTGCAAACGTGTAGACTCAAGTAGCCATGAAGACTCAAATATTCATGTAGACTCATGTAGCCATGAAGACTCAAATATTCATGTAGACTCAAGTAGCCATAAAGACTCAAATAGTCATGTAGACTCAAGTAGCCATAAAGACTCAAACAGTCGTGTAGACTCAAGTAGCCATAAAGACTCAAATAGTCATGTAGACTCATGTAGCCATAAAGACTCAAACAGTCGTGTAGACTCATGTAGCCATAAAGACTCAAACAGTCGTGTAGACTCATGTAGCCATAAAGACTCAAACAGTCGTGTAGACTCAAGTAGCCATAAAGACTCAAACAGTCGTGTAGACTCAAGTAGCCATAAAGACTCAAACAGTCATGTAGACTCAAGTAGCCATAAAGACTCAAACAGTCGTGTAGACTCAAGTAGCCATAAAGACTCAAACAGTCGTGTAGACTCAAGTAGCCATAAAGACTCAAACAGTCGTGTAGACTCAAGTAGCCATAAAGACTCAAATAGCCATGTAGACTCAAGTAGCCATAAAGACTCAAACAGTCATGTAGACTCAAGTAGCCATAAAGACTCAAACAGTCGTGTAGACTCAAGTAGCCATAAAGACTCAAACAGTCATGTAGACTCAAGTAGCCATAAAGACTCAAACAGTCGTGTAGACTCAAGTAGCCATAAAGACTCAAACAGTCGTGTAGACTCAAGTAGCCATAAAGACTCAAACAGTCGTGTAGACTCAAGTAGCCATAAAGACTCAAACAGTCGTGTAGACTCAAGTAGCCATAAAGACTCAAACAGTCATGTAGACTCAAGTAGCCATAAAGACTCAAATAGTCATGTAGACTCAAGTAGCCATAAAGACTCAAATAGCCATGTAGACTCAAGTAGCCATAAAGACTCAACCAGTCATGTAGACTCAAGTAGCCATAAAGACTCAAACAGTCGTGTAGACTCAAGTAGCCATAAAGACTCAAACAGTCGTGTAGACTCAAGTAGCCATAAAGACTCAAACAGTCGTGTAGACTCAAGTAGCCATAAAGACTCAAACAGTCATGTAGACTCAAGTAGCCATAAAGACTCAAATAGTCATGTAGACTCAAGTAGCCATAAAGACTCAAATAGCCATGTAGACTCAAGTAGCCATAAAGACTCAAATAGCCATGTAGACTCAAGTAGCCATAAAGACTCAAATAGCCATGTAGACTCAAGTAGCCATAAAGACTCAAATAGTCATGTAGACTCAAGTAGCCATAAAGACTCAAATAGTCATGTAGACTCAAGTAGCCATAAAGACTCAAATAGTCATGTAGACTCAAGTAGCCATAAAGACTCAAACAGTCGTGTAGACTCAAGTAGCCATAAAGACTCAAACAGTCATGTAGACTCAAGTAGCCATAAAGACTCAAATAGTCATGTAGACTCAAGTAGCCATAAAGACTCAAATAGCCATGTAGACTCAAGTAGCCATAAAGACTCAACCAGTCATGTAGACTCAAGTAGCCATAAAGACTCAAACAGTCGTGTAGACTCAAGTAGCCATAAAGACTCAAACAGTCGTGTAGACTCAAGTAGCCATAAAGACTCAAACAGTCGTGTAGACTCAAGTAGCCATAAAGACTCAAACAGTCATGTAGACTCAAGTAGCCATAAAGACTCAAACAGTCGTGTAGACTCAAGTAGCCATAAAGACTCAAACAGTCGTGTAGACTCAAGTAGCCATAAAGACTCAAACAGTCGTGTAGACTCAAGTAGCCATAAAGACTCAAACAGTCGTGTAGACTCAAGTAGCCATAAAGACTCAAACAGTCGTGTAGACTCAAGTAGCCATAAAGACTCAAACAGTCGTGTAGACTCAAGTAGCCATAAAGACTCAAACAGTCGTGTAGACTCAAGTAGCCATAAAGACTCAAACAGTCGTGTAGACTCAAGTAGCCATAAAGACTCAAACAGTCGTGTAGACTCAAGTAGCCATAAAGACTCAAACAGTCGTGTAGACTCAAGTAGCCATAAAGACTCAAACAGTCGTGTAGACTCAAGTAGCCATAAAGACTCAAACAGTCGTGTAGACTCAAGTAGCCATAAAGACTCAAACAGTCGTGTAGACTCAAGTAGCCATAAAGACTCAAACAGTCGTGTAGACTCAAGTAGCCATAAAGACTCAAACAGTCGTGTAGACTCAAGTAGCCATAAAGACTCAAACAGTCGTGTAGACTCAAGTAGCCATAAAGACTCAAACAGTCGTGTAGACTCAAGTAGCCATAAAGACTCAAACAGTCGTGTAGACTCAAGTAGCCATAAAGACTCAAACAGTCGTGTAGACTCAAGTAGCCATAAAGACTCAAACAGTCGTGTAGACTCAAGTAGCCATAAAGACTCAAACAGTCGTGTAGACTCAAGTAGCCATAAAGACTCAAACAGTCGTGTAGACTCAAGTAGCCATAAAGACTCAAACAGTCGTGTAGACTCAAGTAGCCATAAAGACTCAAACAGTCGTGTAGACTCAAGTAGCCATAAAGACTCAAACAGTCGTGTAGACTCAAGTAGCCATAAAGACTCAAACAGTCGTGTAGACTCATGTAGCCATAAAGACTCAAACAGTCGTGTAGACTCATGTAGACATAAAGACTCAAACAGTCGTGTAGACTCAAGTAGCCATGTAGACTCAAGTAGCCATAAAGACTCAAACAGTCGTGTAGACTCATGTAGACATAAAGACTCAAACAGTCGTGTAGACTCAAGTAGCCATAAAGACTCAAACAGTCGTGTAGACTCAAGTAGCCATAAAGACTCAAACAGTCGTGTAGACTCATGTAGCCATAAAGACTCAAACAGTCGTGTAGACTCATGTAGACATGTTGACGCACACGCAACCACGTTGACCCACTCAGCCATGTTGACCCACTCAGCCATGTTGACCCACTCAGCCACGTTGACCCACGCATCCATGAAGACTCGAATACCCATGACGACTCAAAGAGCCATGAGAACTAAACAGACATGATAACTCAAATAGTCGTGTCAGCTCACTTAGCCCTTTCAACTCACTCAGCCACGTAGACTCACTTTGCAATGTTCCCTCAGACACCGAGAAAATCGTTCATATCACAGATTTAAGTCTTGAAAGACCTACCATGAACATAATGGTTCCACGCTTTCAAACAAACATCTTGTTGTTATCAAATTAATACTGTCACGCGTTCTTTTCTTATATTATTTTTCTAAAAGTTTCTTACTAAAAATCTTTAACAAATATTTTGCTTGAATTGCACATCACCTTACAACAAGACCCTTATATAACAAGATGAAATTTCTAATTTTAATATATATTTATTTCATTGAATAGATGGTCTCAAGCTTCACAAAGGTGTTTTATTTTTCTTCACGTTTTCTTTAACCTGTGAGATTAATGCAGATTTTGCATTAAGCAACTGGCATTGCTTAAGCATTTGTTTCAAAATTCCTTATAGGTCTCTAACTCTCTTTATATAGCAAAAGTTTTAAACCTTGTTAAAATAACGATTTCTCGCGGGAAAAAAACAACTTAACTGAGATTATAAAGAGTTAGATAACGACATCAATAATGTTTAAGACCACGTTGATCTGATGAAGAAAGTGGCGGTGATGGGGTGATCCACCTCGGGCAGCCCTTTATTTCCCTATAGTTGGAAATGGAGTAAATTTTAGGAGAGCAGCGTTTTTTTTCCTTTAGATGTTGTT
Source organism: Lymnaea stagnalis (assembly GCA_964033795.1). Lineage (NCBI taxonomy): Eukaryota > Metazoa > Mollusca > Gastropoda > Lymnaeidae > Lymnaea > Lymnaea stagnalis. The sequence goes on along the minus strand of CAXITT010000388.1, from coordinate 536,518 downwards.
GTTTTGTTTTTTGTTTTTGTGTAGGAAGGGTGGAAAGAATATTGGCCGCCCCAGGAGGCAATAGACCCAGCTACGTCACTGGCCTGTTGTCGAAGTTTTCCTCCAAAGTTTGAGAGACAGGATCGTTTGAAGGCAAACCATCTCCCATAAATGAGAGACATGATCGTTTGAAGGCAAACCATCTCCCATAAATGAGAGACAGGATCGTTTGAAGGCAGACCATCTCCCATAAATGAGACACAGGATCGTTTGAAGGCAGACCATCTCCCATAAATGAGAGACAGGATCGTTTGAAGGCAGACCATCTCCCATAAATGAGAGACAGGATCGTTTGAAGGCAGACCATCTCCCATAAATGAGAGACAGGATCGTTTGAAGGCAGACCATCTCCCATAAATGAGAGACATGATCGTTTGAAGGCAAACCATCTCCCATAAATTAGAGACAGGATCGTTTGAAGGCAGACCATCTCCCATAAATGAGAGACAGGATCGTTTGAAGGCAGACCATCTCCCATAAATGAGAGACAGGATCGTTTGAAGGCAGACCATCTCCCATCGGTAGGCCGATTGTTTAATGTTTAAAGCTTGCCAGGTAGGGTGTGGGAATGTTGGTAGGCCGATTGTTTAATGTTTAAAGCTTGCCAGGTAGGGTGTAGGAATGTTGGTAGGCCGATTGTTTAATGTTCAAAGCTTGCCAGGTAGGGTGTAGGAATGTTGGTAGGCCGATTGTTTAATGTTTAAAGCTTGCCAGGTAGGGTGTAGGAATGTTGGTAGGTCGATTGTTTAATGTTTAAAGCTTGCCAGGTAGGGTGTAGGAATGTTGGTAGGCCGATTGTTTAATGTTTAAAGCTTGCCAGGTAGGGTGTAGGAATGTTGGTAGGTCGATTGTTTAATGGCCGGCAAGTAGGGTTCATGACTGTCTGCATGTATATTTTTTTTGGGAGGTTAAATTTCCTAAACCCGGTGTAAAAACAACAACAACAGCACCCAGTTAAGCCATAGTATGCTGATATGAGGTGAAATGACGGCCAACGAAAGTTACACTTTACAGTGGCCACTGGCGCTATTTTTGGGGCTTGCCAATCGTGCATCTAAAATCAACTTCTCATTCATTGGCCTAGAGTCACTTTGTAGTGCTATTCCGTATGCTGTCTGTAAACAAACCGTATATATTATCCGACAAAAAAGGAGTAAATATAGTATATAACTTATTTTATTTTGAAGTGATTTGAAAGAATACAAATGAGTTATCAAAGCCTGTTTCAAGATAGAGAGATTGTCGTGAGTTCTTTGAGATAGGGCGGCGCCAGGTCATATCATGAATGGCATTATATATATATATATATATATATATACTATTTATGAAATGATATCGTTGAATACATTCAACTTGTATGATTTAGTTCTATGCAGCTCACACGGGTTTCACAGGTGCGTGTCACGTGGCCGTGCGTGGTGTTATATTTCCAAATACCACTGCAGGAAGTAAGCAGATCTAAATCAATAAACGGACGACTTGTATCGGATGTCTTTGTCCTGCGGTCACGTTCCGTGCCTGGTAAACAAAACCGTCCACGTATGAGATCGGTAGGGACCCTATATAGGGGCGCAATGCAGCGTGGTGCTCGTGCTGACGAAAGAAACACTGGTTGGAAATCTCTAGCATGCGATGCTTTTCTCATCTCTGTTATTACAACAAAACAAACAACAAATACTCAGGCTTTAATTTGGATTACATATCGCATGCGAGCTGGCATCGCCGAGCAACTGATACAGATTTTGTGTGTGCTCAAGGATTGAGTGACGCCGAGTGGGGTTGACCCAGTGAGATAGGTAACCTGGGGGGGAGAGGGTTGGGGGTTGAGGGTGAGGAGTCTGTTATCTGCGGTGATTAATTCAATTTTAATCTTTATTTTTAAAAAAATGAAAATGGGTTTCTCAAGCTACTACGTCCCCCGTACACCTCTGATATCACCCACAGGAGGTTACAACAGCAGTTTACGAGAGTGTAGTGAAGGGCCGGCAGGCAGGCTTTAATGTGGATGGAGTGCAATGTGGACGTAGCGTTTAAAACAACTCTCCAGTTTACAATAATCTTTCTTGATGCACACATTAGATATAAAAAACAAAACAAAAAAAGAAACACGCACATTTATGTCGGAAGTGTCAAGTTACCTAAAAGAACTTATTTGAGTCTGACGTTATGATTCTGGCTCCTTGAATTGGATGAGCCAAGTTTTCTGATTGAAAGAAATAGAAACCTTGGTTGGATCTTTTTGTGAAATGTAATGCGTGCTCGAGACATTTGTTTAGGTAGGTAAACAAAAATAAATAAATATATGTCTATATCCTTAAGAGGCAATTTGATTTCACGCTTGTGAAGAGTAAACTGTAGTCAAAACATATGAAGTAAATATCAATTAGAAGAAGTCGACTCCCGATATCTGTAGTAGGACTCGCCATCAGTGGCATGTGGCTCGGATTAGTAGCCCGCCCCCCATCCAGGGAAGGCCAAGGATATTTGTCGCTATTTGAGCTTCACAACTCTCTGTTGCATGCATCACTACTCACTATTACATGCTTCACTACTCTCTGTTGCATGCCTCATTACTCACTATTACATGTTTCACTACTCTCTGTTGCATGCCTCACTACTCACTATTACGTGGTTCACAACTTTCTGTTGCATGCCTCACTACTCACTATTACATGTTTCACTACTCTCTGTTGCATGCATCACTACTCACTATTACATGTTTCACTACTCTCTGTTGCATGACTCACTACTCACTACTACATGTTTGTCTACTCTCTGTTGCATGCCTCACTACTCACTACTACATGTTTCACTACTCACCATTACACGCCTCATACTTACTATTACACGCGTCAGTACGCTCTCTATATATTACAATTAATAAATCCCCAATGGTGTCTTAATGCATTATCCTTAATAAATCACTAGCTCTTGCTCAAATATCATCATTTATCAACGAATTTATCACAATTATTTGGATTAACATCTGACCACTATCCTCTTCACTAATCGCGTATACACCCTTTCTTTCTCACTATTACACGACTCACTACTCACTGTTACAAGCTTCACATCACTTTATAATGTCTCACTACTCACTATTTTAATGATTCACTATTCTTTGTTATACAACCACTACTCACTATTACATGGCCCAATACTTACTACTCACTATAACTATTCCATTACTCACTATTACACGCTTCACTAATTATTATTATATGATTCACTACTCACCATTACACACCTCACTATTACATGCCTCACTACTCACTATTATACGCTTCGATATCACTATTATATGCTTCACTACTCACTATTACACGCCTAACCAGTCACTATTACACTCCTAATTACTTACTATTACTCAACCCCTACTCACTATTACATGCCTCACTACTCACTATTATACGCCTCACTACTCACTATTACATGCCTAATTACTCACTGCTACACACCTTACTGCTCACTATTACAACTTCACTACTGACTATTATCAGCCTCACGACGTTCTATTACTCGCCTTATCACACAATATTACGCGTCTGGTTACTCACTACTACACGCCTCACAGTTCACTATTACACGCTCTACTGCACAGTAGCTCCAGGCCTTAGGACTCGACGACGATGGGAGATTGCCCTCTACCTGTCGCTGCTGTTTGGGGTCGGTCTGTTGGTGTTTGAGACCCTTCGTAAGTCAATTTACGTAACTACAGTAAAGACTTAACAACAGTTTAGTGGACTCGCCCTTTGGCTTGGTTTGGAATATAAGGTGGGGATTAGGGGGGGGGGGGTGGTATTGGGGGGGGGGGTGGTGGTGGCGTGAGTGGCAAACTCTTACTTTAATGTTATTGAGTTTAATAGAGCAATAGGGCTAACTATGTAGGAGACATATAAGCTAGCGGGACTATTTGGCTTTAAAGATTGCAAAGGCATTGTACGTGTGTCGGCTGTCAGATGAACTGTGAGATCTGTGATATATGTTATAACTGTGTTATCTGTGATAACTGTGATCTATGTGATGTCTGTGATCGATGTCATATCTGTAATATCTGTGATAACTGTGATCTATGTGATATCTGTGATTTATGTGATATCTGTAATATCTGTGATAACTGTGATATATGTGATATCTGTAATATCTGTGATAACTGTGATCTATGTGATATCTGTAATATCTGTGATAACTGTATTATCTGTGATAACCGTGATCTATGTGATATCTGTGATTTATGTGATATCTGTAATATCTGTGATAACTGTGATATCTGTGATATATCCATGTGATAGCTGTGAAAAACTGGATTTCTGGGACACATATGAGATCTGTGATACATGTGAGATCTGTGATATATGTGAGATCTGTGATACCTGTGATACATGTGAGATCTGTGATACCTGTGATACATGTGAGATTGTGATACCTGTGATCCATGTGAGATCTGTGATATCTGTGATACATGTGAGATCTGTGATATCTGAGATACCTGTGCGATCTGTGATACATGTGCGATCTGTGATTCCTGTAAGATCTGTGAGATCTGTAAGATCTGTGAGATCTGAGATATCCGTCTATTAAACCCGTGCCACTGCACATATCCGGATATGCCACCCCGTACCACTGCTCATATCCGGCTATGCCATCCCCGTGCCACTGCACATATCCGGCTATCATGGGCGCCCGCAGGTAGGGGCAGGGGGCACTTGCCTTCCCCCCTGGATTGATTGGGTAAAACATTTTTAGACAAAAATAGACACAAAATTTATTAAGGTAAAGAGAAAATAAAGAGAAAGTAACTAAGCTGATGTCCTATCCGTTCGTTCACCATACAAATACGCTACAGTAAATTAAAGCTAGACTAAAATATTACTAAAATTTGTTTGAACCCAACNNCCTTGGAAAGTTAATCGATTCCCCCCCCCCCTAGAAAGTTTTCTGCGGGCGCCAATGCCGGCTATGCCACCCCGTGCCACTGCTCATATCCGGCTATGCCACCCCGTGCGACTGCTCATATCCGGCTATGTCACCCCGTGCCACTGCACATATCCGGCTATGCCACCCCGTGCCACTGCTCTAGCTTTCGCTGCTCACGCACCTGATCAGGGCTCATCAGGACTCGGATAAGAATTATAAGTCTTCTGGATGCTCAGTTGGAGTCCACTCACCCTAATGTTTTATCAGACTGCTGCAGATATTTCCTGCACTCGTGCTACGAGTTACTTTAATTATTTTCATAATTTCCGTCCAATTTTCTAGATGCAAGAACGTGGAGTGGTCTTTATGGCGACAACAAGGCCCAGTTTGGTCGCTATGGTGACAACAAGGCCCAGTTTGGTCGCTATGGTGACAGCATGGGTCAGTTTGGTCTCCATGGTGACAGGGTGCAGAGCGATACAGTGAGAAGTTTCTTTCATTAAAATCTACTTGAAACAGCCCTTTTAAACCTAGACTCATTTCTAATCATTAAAAAAAAATTTTTTTTCTCAAATTTAAAAAAAACAACAAACAATTCAGTCTTCGCATCATATGCTAAAGCACTTCACATGGGTTCTCCTGATTTTTGTGTCAGTTTACCTCGGTATTTGAACTTTACTATTTAACGATAAAATCATTTTACAACACCTGTCTGTGGGGGTTGGGGGGGGGGAGTTCATTGAACGAGCTGATGATATCATATTTCAGGTTGAGGATGATGAGAGACAGGAGGTCGAATTAACTGAATTCCCAGGTACAAGGCCAGAAAGCATAGCTTCAAGAAAGTAAGTTTTCGTTATTCTTCTACAATTAGTTCTGTCACGCCCCTTTCTTGTCACAGTCACGCCCCTCCCTAGATAGCTTGAACTGGTTTGTCTTTTAGTGATGTTAATAATGTAACTGAATGACGTCATGCATTTCTATACGTCATGCATCTTTATAAGTCATGAATTTCTATAGTCAAGTATTTCTATAAGTCAAGTATTTCTATAAGTCAAGTATTTCTATAAGTCATCTATTTCTATAAGTCATCTATTTTTATAAATTATGTATTTCTATAAATCATGTATTTGTATAAGTTATGTATTTCTATAAGTTATGTATTTCTATAAGTCTGGTTCAAGTATTGCTTCTAATCCCCGTACTATACATCTATAAGTCAGTGGAGTAGCTGAGGTTAATGCCGCCCAGTGCAGGGAAGCTTTTTTGCCTAAGCCCATCCACGAAAATAACCTTTGAAGTTGGAGGAAAATAACAAAAGTTGGATAAAAAGTATAAAAAAAAAAAACCCAAACAAACAAATAACGCTCTATAAGATGGAAATGGGGGGAGAGAGAAAGTCTTAAAAAAATTTCCGCCCCGTGACGGGGCGCCCCTCCTTACCCCTTCTGCTACGCCCCTGCCATAACTGCTGCCATGTAGTGTCTATCAGTACTGTACAGCTTTAGTTTCACAGCCTGTGGTGACTCAGTCACGCCTGTCAGAAAATTAAGAATGAAATTCAACATTTTACACCCATACACCACATCCCACAACCGACAAACCCTGACCCACACACCACACCCTGCACACCACACCCCGCACACCACACCCAACACCCGAACCCGCACCACACACATCGCACCCCACACACCCCCATCAGCACCCCGCACCCCACACAACCCCAAAACCACACGCCACACACCACACCCCGAACACCGCATCCCGTACACCACACCCCACAAACCACACCTCACACCCCATACACCACAATCCGCACCCCACACCCCACACACCACACACGCCACACACCACACCAACAACCCGCACATCCCACCCCACACACCAAACTCCGCACACCACACACCACACACAACAACCCGCACACCATACCCCGCATCCCACAAACCCCGACCCACACCCCACACACCAAACCCCGAACACCACACCCCGCACACCACACCCCACAACTCGCACACCACACCCCCCACCCCACACCCCCCAAACCCCGCACACCGCACCCCCCACCCCCCACCCCCCACACCCCACCCCCCTCCCACAACTCGCACACCACACCTCACACCCCACACCCCACAAACCCCGCACACCGCACCCCGCACTCCATACCCCGAACACCACACCCCGCACACCACACCCCACAACTCGCACACCGCACCTCACACTCCACAAACCCCGCACACCGCACCCCGCACTCCATACCCCGCACCTCACACCCCCGCACCACTCCATGACCACATCATTGACATCTGCGCAGATCTCGCGTGATATGCCTTTGCAGCCTATGGTCAAAGATCGCCTTCCGGCCGTTGGTCTCGCACTGGAGGGTCTCGAGAAAACACCAGTTTCTCTACTGTCCCGTGGAGAAGACCGCATCTACGTTCTGGAGGAGATTCCTCCATCAGCTGGAGTACACGAGCCCAATGAGGTAACTTCGTCAAGCTATGAATAGAACAATGACGCTATGGGGGAAGTTAGGTCAAATTATAAATAGACCAATGACTCCATGCTGTCATTAGGTCAAACTATTAATAGAACAATGACCCCGTGAGCTAATTAAGTCAAAAAAGTTGATAGGCCAATGACTCAATGAGATTAATAGATACAAATAATGAGTAGATTATTTACTCTTAGGATGATTAGCTGAAACTATTAACAGGCCAAAGACTCGGTCATTTAACTTACGTCAAACTATTAATAGAATAGTTAACTAATAAGGGCCGCAAGGGATGCTTGTGTTTAAGACGTATGCGTCAGGGCGTAAGATGGAGCAGTTACACCAAGTGGCGCTGCAAGAGTTTGTGAAGCCGGGGGGGGGGGGGGGGGAGGGATGCCGAATTTTGCCGAACCTGATTAACGAAAAAAAAACAATACATACAGGATGCACATGCAACACAAGCAGTGTTGAGTACTTGACGTTAGCATACAGGATGCACATGCAACACAAGCAGTGTTGAGTATTTGACCGACGATGCCGCACCAAAATAATTGCAGCTCGTTGCCTAATGGCTAACGTCCCGACCCCACCCCCACCCCAACCCCTAACCCACTCTTCCTAAGCCCGTGGTTTCTTGATGCTTAAACAATTTCACAACTGGGTCAGAGCTCCCTAGAAGGATTCACAACGAATGAGATGATAGATGCATTTATAGCGATAGCCCATAAAACAGTGCAAAAGAAAGAATGAAAATATTGCCTGGCACCATTCTGGTACCAGTTTTCTTCAGTATCCCATTCACAAACACCTGTCTGCGCAAACAAACAAACAAATGTCACACCTACGCATTCCATATGGCTACCCTTCAAAGAAACAGTTGGTAACTAGATATTGTATGTAATGTCCCGGGCGGTCCTTGATTTCGCCTCCGCATTGGGGCAAAACCACCATACATACACCATATTCATATGAAGTGCTGTAAATTAAGTGAAGTAAACAGAAAATGCCGCCCAAAAGTAGGTAGCGCCAGGGGCGGGCATCTCCTCCGCACGCCCCCCCCCCCCCACACCCTTGCATAGACGTACACAAACAGTTAAAAATCAATGCATTGGTTATTTGAGACTATTTAGATCTTTCTTTGATCCACTTATGATTCTTCCAATCTCATGGTGACAACATCTTTCTTCGATCCCCTTATGATTCTTCCAATCTCATGGTGACAAAATCTCTCTTCGATCCACTTCTGATTCTTCCAATCTCATGGAGACAAAATCTTTCTTTAATCCACTTCTGATTCATCCAATCTCATGGCGACACAATCTTTCTTTGATCCACTTCTGATTCTTCCAATCTCATGGTGACACAATCTTTCTTTGATCCACTTATAAATCTTCCAATCTCAAACTTTTCTCCACTGACGAACGTGGCTATTTAAATAAATATATTCATTGTTAAATTATCCAATAGGATTGCTCAAATATGCCTTTAGGCGTTCTGGCTATTTTCAAAACCCTGTTTATTTAGCTTGTCATGTTAGATGTTTGTTAGCTGTATACTGTTGGTAGTTGTTTAAAAACCATGTGTTCTACGTGTGGGAGTGCTAGCTAATAGCTAATAGCTTACCTTGTTTTAAGCTAACAAATGATCACTTTTTTATTTTTGTAATGTCTTATTATAAAATTGAAAACAAAAAAAATAATTTTTATAAAGAAATTAAAGTAAGTTTAGAGTGGTGTATAGTTAGTTTAGAATGAATGTAGAGTTGGGGTAGAGTGGTGTATAGTGATAGTAGAGTGAGTGTAGAGTGAGGGTAGGGTGGTGTATAGTGAGTGTAGAGTAAGTGTAGAGTAAGTGTAGAGTAAGAGTAGGGTAAGTGTAGATGTGTATGGCTTGAAACGTTTCTCGTAGCCAGCATTAATGGTCACTCCAAAATGAAGATTTTTTTACATATTATTGTTTTATGTCCTAAGTCATTTAATATCCTACGTTATTTAGGGGCATACACTATTTCCTACTACAAAATGCTCAGATAGATGCATCATGTTCTATAGGTTGCTATTTATAAACAAATCCCCTAATCTATGTTGTGCCACTAGTTAAAGACTTTCGTTTAACGTGATTCGCTGTTATTTATACACAAAACTCTGAATGTGTGATGGACTACTGTGATTAAGTTTCTCTCTTAATGTGATTGACAGCTTTTTATAGACAAAACTCATAACATGAAAGTATTCACTAATTATAGACTTTCCCCTTAATGTGACCGGATGATTACGTTTAGGCCATCTTACTCAATGTATTTTCCAGGTCACCGTTCGACGTGGACGTTAAGAGCCTGTACGCTTCGAGAGATAAGAACCTGGAGGTGACAGAGTCAGGCGAGGATCTCGCGGCGCTGTGGTCCAACACCACAAAACTCTTGTTCGTGCGCGACCCCTACTCCAGACTCTACTCGGCCTACGTGGACAAACTTCTGTCCCCCAACCCCACCTATTGGAACAATTGGGGCAAAACGGCGATTCTCAAATACAGAAACACCACCGCCGAAGCCGTGAGAGGGGACTCGTGCGGGGACGACGTGACATTCCCGGAGTTCATCCGGTACGCGGTGAGTCAGGACGGTCAAAGCGACACGCACGTCATGTCTATATATAGACTGTGCACGCCTTGCAAGGTCAACTACACCGTCATCGGCAAGATGGAGACGTTCTCGAGGGACACCAGGCACCTCTTGTCCGTCCTGCGCATCAACGAAAGCCAGCTGGGCTTGGAGAGGATGGCCGACGACGTCACCCGGGACGCGGTGGTCGATTCGGTCAAGGACGCGATGAGCCGACCGTGGCTGGACGAGACCTTGCGGTGCATCACGAGAGCGGATGTCGTCCGGCGGATTTGGCGGAAGCTGCAGATTCGAGGCTTCGTCAGCTGGCGATTCAACTACGGTATCGATCCCCAAACGGTGACCGCGATGGACGGGGCGTCCCTCGTGGAGGTTCTCAAGCAGGCCGTCAGAGCGTCCACGAACAGAACCGAGCTGGGCATTCAAAAGAGGCAAGCGATGGTGGAGGCGTTCAGCCGAGTAACCCCGTCCCAGATTGCTGCCATCAAGAGAACATTCTTTCTGGACTTCCAAATGTTTGACTACGACAGCAGCCCGCCAAGTCTGGCCAACAGTCGAACGGGCGTGGCTGCCATGACGGACGCTTTTGATTGGAGGAAAGACTGGGATTTGTCACCCGCGTTATAGCCCAGACCCCTGTTAGCGATGACTTTAATAAATTGTTAGATGTCGGACAATTTTTGTGTTTATATTGCTGTTCAGATTTCATATAAAAGAGACATATCTGCTTTAACCTGTTCTCGCGTATCATGCCATTCTGTATGTTACTACCCTGTATCTTACTATCATATATCTTACTATCATGTATCTTACTATCCTGCATCCAATTATACTGTACTTAACTATCTTGTATTAAACTATTCTGTATCCTACTATCATGTTTCCTACTATCCTGTATCTTTTGATCATGTATCTTACTATCTGCTGAGACCCGCTGGTGAGGCCCGCTGGGCCTTTCACTAATAACAATGACTCAATGAACAATGGAAATTAACCTGGTCACCTTGACCCAGCTTAAACAATGAGCGTCTGGTCAGAGCGTCAGACGCGACGCTTGAATGCGGGACAGGACTCCAAACTTAGAGTGTATATTAAAGGCCCACATCATTTATCGCCCTCTTTCACCGGAAGTTTATAAGTCAGCAGAGCCTGGCTATTTATTGTATTGGGATAAAGTTTGTTTATCAAAAAATTAACTAGGTTCGTGTTGCTGGATTTCATATGTTGCAGTTTTATTAAGCAATGTTAGGATTATAGTTACTGTTAGATTATGCTTGATTATTAATAATGTGTTGTGATTTAAATTCTTAGTTATGTCTTATGACTTGTATTCGTTATTCTCACTTCTAGCCAGTAACAGTTGAGTTAGTAGCAGTTAGCTTGAGATTAGTACAATTAAGTACAGTTGACTTTAGTCTCAGTATAGTGAGCTCATTTAAAGTCAGTACAGTTGAGTTCAGTACAGTAGAACTTAGTACAGTCGGTATCGTATACCGTAGTGTATAGACCACTCAGTGCGGTGGAGTCAGTTAGTGGAGTCGGTCATTTAGGGTCAGACACATAAAAAAAGAACCAAGTGTCGGTTAGGCTTACTAGTACTAGAGTAGCAGAGACGGCGCAGTGACCAGCGACCAACGAGAGGGCTCTGTGTGTGTGTGTGCCAACCGTTAAAGTGTTAGAGTCTACACCTACCAGGTCGCAGTACGCGTGACCTGTTACGCCGCAGTGCGAGTAACCAGAGGCCTGTTACGTCGCAGTGAGCAGTGACCAGAGAGAGAGAGAGATAGAGAGAGAGGCCAAACCAACCAGGCTGCTGCGTGTATGAGTTGTGGACTTTACCTGCCTATAGAGCAGAGGTTCCCAAAATTTGAAGTTTGGCGGACCGGTGAACAAGTTTCGAAATTTTACCAGGGACCGGTGTATATTTTATTTCTATACTTTTATTTCTATTTAACAATAACTATATATGTTATGGGGACCGGCAGCGTTAGGCATGCGGACCGGTGAAGGTCCACCGACCGCCATTTGGGGACCACTGCTTTAGAGGACAGACCGCCAATCGCAACTTAGTCAATCCAAAAATTTATTACTAAGTATTAGACAGTAATAAGTAGTCATTGCTTTTTATGTGTATGTGTGTCGTTAATTCTTTTTGATAATTAAATATTTATTTGTGGGCTGAACCTCCTGTGTTGCTTAGTATAGTGATGGCATTAATAGAAGTGAGTGAGTGAGAGTGTTGTTGAAGGTTGGAGTGAGTGTGGAGTGAGATTAGTTTAGAGTACGTAAATTAGGAAAGATCATCCTACCCTAGACAAAGCCCTGGTGGCATTACTAATCTAACGTATATCATCCTACCCTAGACAAAGCCCTGGTGGCAGTACTAATCTAACGTATATCATCCTACCCTAGACAAAGCCCTGGGGGCAGTACTGATCTAACGTATATCATCCTACCCTAGACAAAGCCCTGGGGGCAGTACTGATCTAACGTATATCATCCTACCCTAGACAAAGCCCTGGGGGCAGTACTGATCTAACGTATATCATCCTACCCTAGACAAAGCCCTGGGGGCAGTACTGATCTAACCTAAAGTAAAACAGGGGACCTATATAAATATAAACACACTTTAAAACAACCCCAAAGTAACATTAACACTATCCGTATCTTACTATCCTGTATCCAACTATCCTGTTCACTAGTATCCTGCATCGCATCATTCTGTACCTTACTATCCCGTAGCTTACTATCGTGTAGCTTACTATGGTGTAGCTTACTATCGTGTAGCTTACTATCCTATAGCTTACTATCCTGTAGCTTAATCTCCGCTCCCTTAGTCTCCGATATCTTACTGTTCTGTATCTTGCTATCCTGTATCCTACTATCCCGTGTATGACTGTCATTTTTAAAAAAAAAATCCTTGGCCTTGATCCAACTACGGGTGTGCTATGTCACACCTTCTTATTTGAATGCATGCGTTTGTGATGGCATGTCTATCAGTGCAGACATTGATTAGCGGTATAGCAGAATGGATTAGTGCACTCTTCCCCCTATTCATATCAAAAGTACGCGACCATTGCCCCGCCTACATGACACCCCTACGTGACACGCCTAGGACTAGGAGCTTTCTACTACAGACTCGCAGTTGGTTGCTTGCCCCGCCAGTGTTTACCACGCGTCACACCCCAATGCACATAGTACCATGAGAAAAGTTTCCATCGACCACAACATACAAAGAAGAAAATTCGACCTAAAAAACCGGAGGGGACAAAACAGGATAAACATGAACTGTGGGTGAAGTATTTTTTTTTTTTAAATAAAATTTGTATCTATCCCTAAAAGCTAATCAACACTCAAGAATAAAGTTGAAGATTGTGTGAAGTGTTTTTTTTTTTTAAATATTTTTAAAAAATATTTCTCTCAAAGCGATTCAATGATAAAATGAAACCGGGTGTGAAGTGTTGTTTTTTTAAAATCTATATTTCAAAGTTGTTCAAGAATCAAGGATACAATTTGATTCATTTAATTAAAAATCAACATTTTTTTCAAGGCTATGTTTATTCACGTTTCATTTGAAAAAAAAAAAACAACATTAATTTTTTTTTTTTTAAATTTACCCTTCTTTTTNCCGCCAGTGTTTACCACGCGTCACACCCCAATGCACATAGTACCATGAGAAAAGTTTCCATCGACCACAACATACAAAGAAGAAAATTCGACCTAAAAAACCGGAGGGGACAAAACAGGATAAACATGAACTGTGGGTGAAGTATTTTTTTTTTTTAAATAAAATTTGTATCTATCCCTAAAAGCTAATCAACACTCAAGAATAAAGTTGAAGATTGTGTGAAGTGTTTTTTTTTTTTAAATATTTTTAAAAAATATTTCTCTCAAAGCGATTCAATGATAAAATGAAACCGGGTGTGAAGTGTTGTTTTTTTAAAATCTATATTTCAAAGTTGTTCAAGAATCAAGTATACAATTTGATTCATTTAATTAAAAATCAATATTTTTTTCAAGGCTATGTTTATTCACGTTTCATTTGAAAAAAAAAAAACAACATTAATTTTTTTTTTTTTAAATTGACCCCTCTCTTTAAAAAAATAAATAAAAATCTCAAACATTAAGTACTCTGAACAGGTCATTTCAATACTTAGCTACGGCTACTAATGTCTAAGATGGATATAAGAGCATCTTTTAAGGCATTCAATTTTATGTTTAAGAAAAAGACTACTTACCTTTTTATAGTTATAAGAATTGATTTAAAATTTAACAGAAGCATTTAATTCATTAAAAATTCAAAAATATCTTATTATTGTGTTTTCCCTTATAAATAATAGATTTTTCCTTTTTTTTTTGGTTCATGTTTTTTTAACATACCCTGAAATAAAATTATGCAAAATAGAGCGTCTTGATGCTATGTCAATGTTTTGTTGTATATTGTGTTGGCGTCTTGATGCTATGTCAATGTTTTGTTGTATATTGTGTTGGCGTCTTGATGCTATGTCAATGTTTTGTTGTATATTGTGTTGTGCATTGCATTGGGAATGTCTCCTGAACATTCGGAAGTAATATCTTTTAAAATAAAAAAAAGTTGTGGACAAAATGAGACAGAAATGTTGACATTTGGACTTAAGTTTTTGTCGTTAAGTACAAAGATAAATTTGGTGGGAGGGGGGGGGGGTCCAAATTTCATCCAAAAATAGAATTTCAAAAATAATTAAATAATCATAATTCCATTTCTATACGCAATATAAAAATAACATTGGTGTTTTTGCTTGCCTTTTAAAAGGTGTTGCAAGACAATATTTACTATGTCTTTTAAAGTAGGCTTACCCCCACTGCCGCCAATAGTTGGGTTTCATAGTCATACCACTTGTATGCGATCACAATAGTAAGGTGTCATAGTCATACCACTAGTGTACGATTACAATAGTTAGGTGTCATAGTCATACCACTTGTGTACGATCACAATAGTTAGGTGTCATAGTCATACCACTTGTGTACGGTTGCAACAGTAAGGTTTCATAGTCATACCACTTGTGTACGATCACAATAGTTAAGTTTCATAGTCATACCACTTGTGTACGATCACAATAGTTAAGTTTCATACTCATACCACTTGTGTATGAGCACAATAGTTAGGTTTCATAGTAATACCACTTGTGTACGAGCACAATAGTTAGGTTTCATAGTCATACCACTTGTGTATGAGCACAATAGTTAGGTTTCATAATAATACCACTTGTGTACGAGCACAATAGTTAGGTTTCATAGTCATAAAACTGGTGTAAGATTACAATAGTTTGGTTTCATAGTAATACCACTTCGGTAAGATCACAATAGTTAGGTTTCATAGAGATACCGCTGCTGTAAGATCACAATAGTAAGGTTTCATAGTCATACCACTTGTGTAAGATCACAATATTGGGGTTGCATAGCAGCAAAGCAAGCCACGGAACTAACTCCGTCGACTGTCCTACGAGACACACAACGAAGGATCCCAAACATGTTGAAATCACCCCTAAATCCCACGGGCACCACATTGCACCTGCACGTGAAGTCCCTGCGTATTTCATATTTTGCTCCGCTCTTTCTGGATAATTATTTTTAAAAAATTTGTTCCAGTGATCAGGGAAGAGAGTAATAATTTAAAAAATTAATACTAATCTCTGTGCTACCGCTGCTTGCATGACCTGGCACCGTCCTATCTCAAAGCGCTCATGACGCTCATGACGCCTTATGTACCCAGTAGACAACTCCGCTCACCTGTGGCAAAGTCTCGACACCACGTGTTCGCCTTGAGACTTACGGAAGGCGCGCTTTTGGATTTGCTGGCCCAACGAGTTGGAACATCCTTCTGTCGCACTCAGAAACAGCCAGACACTGGAGTCCTTCAAAACCGATTTGAAAACACATCTATTTCGCAAACACCTGCTGAGGTGATGTTGTCGACCATCTTTTCCAGCTAGCTATTATCTCCTAGATGTACATGGGCCTGTGTTGTTCATGGTTGCAAGAGATGAAAGACTTTTGGGTTTGCTCATCTGTAGTTTTTGTAGTGTTACGTTTTGTATTTCGATGTGGTAAAATATAGATTTTTTCATTTCTCTTTTAATATGGTTGACTATGTACGGCGCTTCGAGCCTTTGGGGATGAATCGTGATTTTCAAACGCTTGTCACTGCTATTGTAGTGTTTCGAAGTGAAACTTAACTTTGGCCTCACTACTCCCGCTTCAACGCCTGTCACTGCTATTGTAGTGTTTCGAAGTGATTTTTTGTTTTACTATAATATAGTATAGTGCGTTCAAAAAGAAATTTGACGAAAATTTGATCGTGTGAACTGAAGAAAAGATTTGACCAAATAGCCGTTCGATCAAATTTCTGTCGATCAATTTTCCGTCGACGAAATTTCTTTCAAACAAATTTCCGATAACCCTTGCGTTCAGGAAATGTGCGTTTATAAACAGCTGCGCTAAGATATAAATATTTCCCACTTTCGTATCGACATAGGAAGGTGGCACATTCACGAAACTCGATTATATTAAACGAATTTATGGCTAGATGAGTATCATGGGGTTGGGAAGGGATTTTGGTCGGGGTGTGCCCAATCTTCCCAATCTTTAGGGCCCATACATTTGCAAAAATTCTGCAGTGTTCGCCATTCTGTCTTAACTTCCCAAGTAACCTCCATCAGAAGGAACTGACGCCAGAGCCGTTCTTAGGAGTTTGGGGGCCCTAAGCATGGAGCGTAGGTTGGGGCCCCCTGAAGCGGGAGTCCGGGGGTGGAGCTCCCTCGAGCTGAGGAGAAAACACCACCCACCACTGCGGCACCTCCATTCTGCCTTCATCAATGTTTCCTCTTTGCTCGCGTGTAACCACTAACCATATTGATAATTCCGCCACTAGAGGAAATGTGTACTTCTGAAAATATGGACATGCAGGTGGAAGTGGGGACCTATGCGGTTGCCTAGTTTGCCTATATGCCTAAGAATGGCTCTGGTGCCACTTATTTCCTCCGAATTCAACTCAGAATGATACATTTCAACGTGAGTGACACAGACAGCTGTAGTGCCAGTTAAAAAAAAGGGGGGGGGGATCGAGGGCGCATCACGGGGGGGGGGCCCTCACGTTTGGGGCCCTACGCGGATGCGTAGTCAGCGTATGCCTAAGAACGGGCCTGCTGACGTTGGCTCCCTCACATGGATGTAAACGAATACCCCCCCCCCCACACACACACAAGCACTCCACCCAACTGCCACCCCAACCAGACCCTTTTTCAGGCGAGACAGCTACAACATTAATAGGACGTTGGTACAGATTTAAAGACAAAATTCACCGTGGACCAGCGGTTCTCAACCTGTAGATCACGACCACTTGGGGCAGGAGGTCGAACGACCCTTACGCCTAAGATCATCGGAAAACTCATATTTATACAATAGCATTCAAAATAATTTTATGGTTTGGTTTTTTTTTTTTTTTTTTTTTTTTTTTTTTTGGGGGGGGGGGGGGGGGGGATCACCACAACATGAGAAAGGGTCGCGGCATGAGGAGGGTTGAGAACCACTGCCATAGACTGAGTAAACAACCGTCCGTCGTTTGAAGCAGACGGCACCGGTAGCGTAAATATGTTTTTTTGCGCGTTACCGTTCTTCACTTCAAAACACCACTCTCCATAACGGTCACAGACCTGGCTGTCGTAAGCAGTCGTCAGTGAGCCTCCCCTCACCCCCCCCCCCCCCCCCATTCCCCCTAAAGGCCCCCGACGGCACCGGTAGCCTAAATATGTTTTTTTGCGCGTTACCGTTCTTCACTTCAAAACACCACCCCCCCTAACGGTCACAGACCTGGCTGTCGTAAGCAGTCGTCAGTGAGCCCCCCCTCCCCCCCCCCCCCACCTCATTACCCCATAAGGACCCCACACTCCGAATTTCATGATCTGATAGTACTCCTTTCCTTATCACGGGTCATGCGTACAGATAGTAGTTATTGATTTCTGTTTTAAAGTTCTTGATTTGATTTTTCTGTTGGTTAAAATCGACCACACAGTGTTCATAGCGTAGAGGTTTGCTGAGATACTTTATGTTTGTGATATTATAAAGGTTTGTTATATACTTAAGATATTTGATCTAATATAGGTTTAAAATATTCTATAGATTTGTGATATGGTATAGTTTTATTATATGATATAGGTTTGTGATATACTATAGGTTTATAATTTATTTATTCAGACATTTTTATATAGCGCTTACCTTAAAGCTCTAAGCACTTTACAATTAATTAAAAACATGTAAACTAAGTAAAATAAAAATGAGACACTAGGATAGTAACTACTATACTATAGAAACAGTTAAAATTGCTATAAAACGAGGACACTTTGGCACGTTTTGGCCTAAACAATTTTCCGTCGACGAAATACTTTCAAACAAATTTCCGGTAACCCTTGCGTTCAGGAAATGTGCGTTTATAAACAGCTGCGCTAAGATATAAATATTTCCCACTTTCGTATCGACTTAGGAAGGTGGCACATTCATGAAACTCGATTATATTAAACGAATTTATGGCTAGATGAGTATCATGGGCAAGGTATTTTAGATGTCCTAATCCACTCAATGATTTTTGCGCCACTAGATTAATAATATTATATCTTAGTCAAAATTCAAACTATCCAAGAAATACAAACTTTTAAATAGAGCAGTATTTTTCTAAAGAAAATATAGAATTTATCTTATTAAATATTTAGATAATTTATAGAATTTATCGTATTAGATATGTAGATAATTTATAGAATTTCGATATAAAAGTTTTGACTTTTTGTTTAAATGTGTACTTTCATGGTGTCCCCCTTCTCCCGATGACGTGAGAACCGCTGGTATTGGTTTATGACAAATCCGGGGCTAGAGTTTGGGATATGCTATTTATAAGTTTTGTCAAAAATAGTTTTATGATATAATAAACTTTTGTTTGAAATATTGGTTTGTGAATTAGTTCGAGTTCCTGCATAATATTGGCACTTGTAAGACAACATATGATATGAACAGTCTTATGTATTAAACACTTTTTGCTGATCAAGTATAGGCCTACGTTTGTTTTAAAAGGTGCTATATGTTTGCCATATATTACAGCCTAGGCAAACCCTCAAGTTGTGTTATGCAATTATGTTTATGTTAGTGATACGTTCGTATTTATAGCTATTTTTATTTTGTTTATTTTCTTTCTAAAGTTTATAAAGAACTCATATACTTTTGAGTTAGTATATTTTTTTTATAGTTTAAAAAAAAATAGATTCTGGAATTCATTGACGAACGTCTGTAATCTGTTTCTAGCGCTGAATAGACGAATGGTGTCTTCCTAATAGACGAATGGTGTCTTCCTAATAGACGAATGGTGTCTTCCTATCTTCCTAATAAACGAATGGTGTCTTCCTAATAGACGAATGGTGTCTTCCGAATAGACGCATGGTGTCTTCCTAATAGACGAATGGTGTCTTCCTAATAGACGAATGGTGTCTTCCTAATAGACGAATGGTGTCTTCCTAATAGATGAATGGTGTCTTCCTAATAGACGAATTGCGTCTTCCTAATAGACGAATGGTGTCTTCCTAATAGACGAATGGTGTCTTCCTAATAGACGAATGGTGTCTTCCTAATAGACGAGTGGTGTCTTCCTAATAGACGAATGGCGTCTTCTTAATAGACGAATGGTGTCTTCCTAATAGACGAATGGTGTCTTCCTAATAGACGAATGGTGTCTTCATAATAGACGAGTGGTGTCTTCCGAATAAACGAATGGCGTCTTCTTAATAGACGAATGGTGTCTTCCTAATAGACGAGTGGTGTCTTCCTAATAGACGAATGGCGTCTTCTTAATAGACGAATGGTGTCTTCCTAATAGACGAATGGTGTCTTCCTAATAGACGAATGGTGTCTTCCTAATAGACGAATGGTGTCTTCATAATAGACGAGTGGTGTCTTCCGAATAGACGAGTGACGTCTTCCAAACAGACAAGTTGCGTGTTCCTCATGCCCTGACACCAACAGTGTGTGTTGTTAATTCAACATTCCTTGAAGGGGATCCTAGGATATTTCAAACGAAATCTTATTTTGGGATGTACGGGCTAATTTGACACCACATAGGGGTGATTTATTCACAATAAAAGATTTTTCATAAGCCAAGAGGTCTTTTGGAATAAACATCAGTACTTTTAACCATCTTTACTACTGGAAGGAGGTCGACCTGCCATCACAGATGTGGCGTCACGTTAAGCCCTGTGGTGAGTTATATTGGTCAACTGTGCAGAATTATAGGAGCTAGAGAGCGCGTCTATTTATTATGCTTGTGACCCGTCTCTAGAGACGCCTCTGGGGGACCCATTCCTAAACCATCCCAACATCAATAGACCGAGACAACTTTCATCAGTGGGCGAACACATCATTGGACAGAAAAGCTTTTATAAGTGGACTGACATATCATTAGACAGAACCTATTTATTTAGTGGACAGAACTATCATTAATCAGACACTTGTTAGCCAGGGGACAGAGCTTTCATTAGTGAGACACTTTTTAGTCAGTGGACAGAACTATTATTAGTCAGAACCTATTTAGTCAGGGGACAGAACTCTTATTAGTCATTATTAGTCAGACACTTTTTTAGTTAGGGGACAGAACTATCATTAGTCAGAAACTGTTTAGTCTGTAGACAAAACTTCCTTTTAGTCACGGGACAGTCACAAACTACCATTTAGAAACAAGACTTATTGGAGCGGATCATGTTTGAAAATTTCTGGCCTTTCACCTAGGGTGGGTGGGGGGTGGGGGTCAAGGATTTTTTATTTAGTATCCAACTGATGGCATCCCAACCCCCCCCCCCCCCCCCACCAAAGTCGGCTCCTGATTCTTCCATAACCTTCGCCGCACCAAGCCAACAAGTCGTCTTGACCAGCGTAGAGCCTTGATCAATAATACCTGCCACGATACGCTGTTTTCACCTTACAGTGTATTCACATAAAATCCTATTCAAATCAGGATCTAAGTCGATTGTCATCATATGCTACTTGAGGTGTTTGTCGTTCAAAGGTCAAACTTTTAGCCCGTTCATACATTCCGGTCTTTGTGATCATAACAAGTGGCCCGGGGTAAAAACGGGGGAAAAAGGGGGAGGGGGGGCACCGTAAGAATTTCTTCAGTCGGAATATCAACAGGGAATGTGGATCAAGTTCTCCATATCCATTTGATCCATTCAAGTTTGTCAAGGATTAATGTGACTGTCAATAGCTAACATCGATTTAAAAAAAGGAATATAATTAAAATTGATTTATTCTGGGCTGTGATCTCAACAGGTCGGTACAAATGAATAGTTTTTATTTATTCTGGGCTGTATTATCAACAGATCGGTACACATAAATACACTGGTATCTGGCACATCACATCATTAATCGGAGATAAGCTTTCCAGTCGATACATCGTGCATATCAGAGCATCAGATCGGTACACATAAATACACTGGTATCTGGCACATCACATCATTAATCGGAGATTAGCTTTCCAGTCGATACATCGTGAATTTCAGAGCATCGTCCAAAATTTGCTGATATTTAAAAAAAAAAAAAAATTAACAAGAAAATGTCCAGGAGAAAACTCAGCAATCCNACACACACACACACACACACACACACACACACACACACACACACACACACACACACACACACACACACACACACACACACACACACACACACACACACACCCACCCCCACACACACACACACACACACACACACACACACACACACACACACACACACACACACACACACACACACTCTAAATCCTTTACTTTCTTCATTAAAAAAAAGTTTTATTAGTATTTGTTTCTATACAAGTTAAAAGAAAGAACTATTTTGAACTGAAATGACATTTCCATTCTATACCGATTAAAAAAGTAACAACAACCCCAAAGTTCATAGTCGAACATTTGCCGAAGTAGAAATAGGATAATCAGAATTGACTTGGAACCATTGAAGGGTTTCGTTTGTTTAAAGCTAATCTTTGATAACGTGTCGTTGTGGGAACAGCAGCATGGGCGCTGCTTGGACGGTGCCCGCCTCCACTTTGTTAAAGATAGAGTGGTTCACTTTGAAAAGACGAACAGATGAGTTGTTTTTTCTGTTGCTGTTTTTTTTTACGGTTACACTAAAATCAACATCCTTTCCCGGACCCGATGTAAATAATTTTAGAACCCTTTCATGGGGGTCATCTTGCAGCGTCCTCATTTGGGGGCGTAGGCCGTAAGAATTCCCTCTCCACTCTTCGGTGTCTGTCCCCCGCCTACTCCTCAATCAGTTGCGGCTTAATCTAAAGGCAAAGTAGTCATGAAGCTTGAATGTCAGTCTTACATCACAGCTTGAATGTCTTATATCATAACTTGAATGTCAGTCTTACATCATAGCTTTAATGTCTTATATCATAGCTTGAATGTCAGTCTTACATCATAGCTTTAATGTCTTATATCATAACTTGAATGTCAGTCTTACATCACAGCTTGAATTTCTTATATCATAACTTGAATGTCAGTCTTATATCACAGCTTTAATGTCTTATATCATAACGTGAATGTCAGTCTTACATCACAGCTTGAATGTCTTATATCATAACTTGAATGTCAGTCTTATATCACAGCTTTAATGTCTTATATCATAGCTTGAATGTCAGTCTTACATCACAGCTTGAATGTCTTATATCATAATTTGAATGTCAGTCTTACATCATAGCTTTAATGTCTTACTTATATCATAACTTGAATGTCAGTCTTATATCACAGCTTTAATTTCTTATATCATAACTTGAATGTCAGTCTTACATCACAGCTTGAATGTCTTATATCATAACTTGAATGTCAGTCTTACATCACAGCTTTAATGTCTTATATCATAACTTGAATGTCAGTCTTATATCATAGCTTGAATGTCAGTCTTATATCATAGCTTGAATATCAGTCTTATAACATGAATGTCAGTCTTATATCATAACTTGAATATCAGTCTTATACCACATCTTTAATATCAGTCTTACACCATATCTTTAATGTCAGTCTTATATCATATCTTGAATGTCAGTCTCATAACATAGCTTGAATGTCAGTCTTATATCATAACATGAATGTCAGTCTTATATCATAACATGAATGTCAGTCTTATACCACATCTTGAATGTCAGTCTTATACCACATCTTGAATGTCAGTCTTATACCACATCTTGAATGTCAGTCTTATACCACATCTTGAATGTCAGTCTTATACCACATCTTGAATGTCAGTCTTATACCACATCTTGAATGTCAGTCTTATACCACATCTTGAATGTCAGTCTTATACCACATCTTGAATGTCAGTCTTATACCACATCTTGAATGTCAGTCTTATACCACATCTTGAATGTCAGTCTTATACCACATCTTGAATGTCAGTCTTATACCACATCTTGAATGTCAGTCTTATACCACATCTTGAATGTCAGTCTTATACCATATCTTGAATGTCAGTCTTATACCACATCTTGAATGTCAGTCTTATACCACATCTTGAATGTCAGTCTTATACCATATCTTGAATGTCAGTCTTATACCACATCTTGAATGTCAGTCTTATACCATATCTTGAATGTCAGTCTTATACCACATCTTGAATGTCAGTCTTATACCACATCTTGAATGTCAGTCTTATACCACATCTTGAATGTCAGTCTTATACCACATCTTGAATGTCAGTCTTATACCACATCTTGAATGTCAGTCTTATACCATATCTTGAATGTCAGTCTTATACCACATCTTGAATGTCAGTCTTATACCACATCTTGAATGTCAGTCTTATACCATATCTTGAATACATTTTTTATAGTTACGACCAAATTAAATCCTCCGTAAGACTATTTCTCAAGACATGTACGCCACACTGTTCAATAAAAGTCTTCTCCGAACTACCATTGAATGTAAGAGTCTTAGAGTTCAGAGCCTCGTAGGTTTGAGTTAAGCCGGTGCTGCTGGGATTAACTAGGACGGATGCACTGCTAGCTGGCCTAGGCCTATACATCGTTCTTTATTGTTGTGAATAACTGAAGGTGGATTTCAATCGACTTGAGGATCGGTGACGAGCATGTTGAAGACAGTTGGACAAATCAGCGCCTGCTCCTATTTCAACTCTAGCGTCGTCCTGAGGATCAAGGCGTCACGCGTGTCCCCTGGTTTGACCTTCAGTCGCAGTCCTGAACAATTCTTTGACCACTCTCACACATGTCCAATTGTTTGAAAAACCAGTCTCACTCCTGACAAAGTATATGACCAGAAGTTTCATTACCAGTCCAATTTTTTGACCATCAGCCTCACAAACGACCACATTTTGTTTGACCATCATTATTGCGTCTGACAAATCATGGGACCACCATTCTCACCCAAGACATTTTGTTTGACCAGCAGTCTCACTCCTGTCCAGTTGTTTGACCACCAGTGGGACCATAAAAAGCAGGGGGGTGGCTGCATGTAGCTCTGAGAATTGAAAGGTCGCAAAATTAAAATCAATGCAATCTTCCTGACAACATCATGTAGACCAGGGGTGCAGGAAAGGGGTTGAGTAGAGGGCAGCATTTTTTTTTGCATGGAGGGGTGGTACTTTCTGCCAACTGCAGATTTTTCCGTGTACGGAGGGAGGGGGGCGAAATAACGTGTCCCGCCCTGGGTAGCACTAACACTAGCTACGCCACCGATGGAGAAATCGTTTTGTTTACTTTATATTTCCACTTAGGTGGCAGTGGAACATTTAAACTCATTTATTTGCTCAGGTGTAGCGTGGGGCACAAAACAACAACAAGTTGGTAAACAATAGTCTAAAGCAATGGTTCTTAGCCTGTGGTCCACGGACTCCTGATGGTTCAGTAAAAAAGGTATTCATGGACTACATAACTACATTACATTTGTAACTGTACTAAATTCATTCAAAATACTTAATGTGAGGAAGGCCTCCGTGACATTCATCTGACTGGCAAATGAGTCCTTGGTCTAAAAGTCTGTCCACATACGATTGGTGGTCTATATAGAATCCGACTAAATGTCTGTCCATTTACGATTGGTGGTCTATAGAGAATCCGACTAAAAGTCTGTCCATTTACGATTGGTGGTCTATAGAGAATCCGACTAAATGTCTGTCCATTTACGATTGGTGGTCTATAGAGAATCCGACTAAAAGTCTGTCCATTTACGATTGGTGGTCTATAGAGAGCCCGACTCCCAATATAATTAAAAAAAAATATGACGCACGGGACATGTTTGAAGTCATATTTGTTCAGCAGTGTAACATGTCCCCGTACGTGACTTCAATTTCCACCGTTCGAATCAAGTAGTAGTTAGGTTGAGATACTCAGCCGACTTGGCTTGTTTACCAAAAAAAAAAAACCAAATTAATTTTTAAAAAATCCACTCAATACAAATATGTTGCTTCATTCAGAAAACAACCAACAACACAACATGTTTCGTCTGGCATAAGAGGCGTAACTTTTAGATGAGTTTCTGTCAGATCACAGCACAAATAAAAACATACATATACAAACTTTGGGGGAAAAACCCATCGCCTTTATTAAAATGCACTAGGAAGTACAGCCTTTGTTGTTGGAGACTCCCGGACTTTCTTGCATTTAATCAAGTCTGGGAAAATCAAAGTGAAGGGTGCAAAACATTGAAGAAATAAAGAAAAGTTAGGATATAATGATCGGTGTAACAACCAGTGAGACGGGCGTTCCGCCATATTGTGTTGTTATTTAAGGTTATTTAAGAGATAAGATAAGATAAGATTCTATTATTGATCCAAATAAATGGAAATGTTTTATGATTGCATTATACATTTTCAGCACATAAATAAAACAATTTGAACACAAGACATTTATAATAAATTATTTCAAACAGCCATTCAGTAATCTCATTCAGATGTGGGATTTCAGAGGTATAGCACGCTGGTAAATTCGTACAGATTGGGGAACAAAAGAATTTTTATATCTGCCAGTCCTCGCCCTGATGGAAAGAATTCGTCCCGATCCTTAGTACCTGTGAGGAAGAGGGTGGGATGTATCATCCAAAATGTGTTTAATTTTACAAAAACATCTTTCTTCAAATAGTTCTTCAAGTAAAGGATGTTTAGTTTGTGTTATGTTCCTAGCTTTCTTGATTAGTCGGTTTATGCGGTGTTTAATATCAGACGTTGAATTCCCACACCAGCAGGTAATACTGAAATTAAGGAGGCTTCCAATAGTTGCACTGTAGAATAAGATAACGACTTGTTTGTTTACGTCGAAATTGTACAGTTTTTTGAGGTAGATCAGTCTTTGGATGAATTTCTCATACATCATTTGGCCGTGCTCATGCCATGTTAGCTTATTATTAATGGTGACCCTTAAGTAGTTATATGTCTTTACTTTCTCTACACTTTGATTTTTTATGCTGAGATCTGTAATCTGGTGTTTCCCCCTCCTGAAATCAACAACCATTTCCTTTGTTTTTGAGACATTCAAGCTGGAGAAAATTTTCATCGCACCAATTGATAAAGCGTGTAACTAAGTTGCGGTATAGGTCTTCTCCTTCAGATATTAAGCCAACGATGTTGGCATCATCAGCAAATTTTAGGTTTGGAACGGTGTCGCTTGAGCTTTGAATAGCATTGGTATATATTGTATACATTACAGGGGTGAGAACGCAGCCTTGTGGTGCCATGTGCTTATTTCTCATTAAGGGTAACTTCTGAGAAAATGAAGATTATAAAATTTAGTTTCTAAAACAAGGGGATCATGTTTGGAACGCAATTCTGCTTGTATTTTAAAAGGGGATAAGTGACAGTCTCTATTTAATGCATAGTATTTTTATTTTATTTTTAGCACTTCCATCCATGTTTGGTGTCCAAATTTCCTTCCATGTTTTGCGCCCACATTTCCATCCATGTTTTGCGCCCACATTTCCATCCACGTTAGGTGCACACATTTCCATCCATGTTTGGTGTCCACATTTCATTCCATGTTTTGCGCCCACATTTCCATCCACGTTAGGTGCACACATTTCCATCCATGTTTGGCTGTCACATTTCCATCCATGTTTGGCTGTCACATTTCCATCCATGTTCGGCTGTCACATTTCCATCACTGTTTGGCTGTCACATTTCCATCCATGTTCGGCTGTCACATTTCCATCCATGTTCGGCTGTTACATTTCCATCACTGTTTGGCTGTCACATTTCCATCCATGTTCGGCTGTCACATTTCCATCCATGTTCGGCTGTCACATTTCCATCCATGTTCGGCTGTCACATTTCCATCACTGTTTGGCTGTCACATTTCCATCCATGTTCGGCTGTCACATTTCCATCCATGTTTGGCTGTCACATTTCCATCCATGTTCGGCTGTCACATTTCCATCATTGTTTGGCTGTCACATTTCCATCCATGTTCGGCTGTCACATTTCCATCCATGTTCGGCTGTCACATTTCCATCCCTGTTTGGCTGTCACATTTCCATCCATGTTCGGCTGTCACATTTCCATCACTGTTTGGCTGTCACATTTCCATCCATGTTCGGCTGTCACATTTCCATCACTGTTTGGTGTCCACATTTTCTTACATTTTGTACGTCCACATTTCCATTCATGCTTAGTGCCCACATTGCCATCCATGTTTTGCTTCCATATCTCCTTTCATGTTTTGCGCCCACATTTCCTTTCATGTTTTGCGCCCACATTTCCTTTCATGTTTTGCGCCCACATTTCCTTTCATGTTTTGCGCCCACATTTCCTTTCATGTTTTGCGCCCACATTTCCATCCTTGTTTGATTCCCACGCTTGTATTTTTGTAGACATGATTAATTGTGAGAAAATCCTGTTGTGTCACAAACATGTTTATTATTTAGTAGCACTAACCATAGCTACGCCCTCTCGTGTATATATGTATATATATATCCTTTGAGGGATTGTGTGTTTATGTGTAAATTATAAATAAAAATACCCGTTTTACCCCCTCCCTCCTTGTTAAAACATGGAGATCTTTATCTTGCCCTTGTTTACTTGAGGTTGTCATTATTCCCTTAAAGCACATATTGATTGGCCAGTCCTAAATGACAGAGATCATTTCGCGATGGTATCAGATGGACATATTCATACATTCTTTTATCTCGCTCTCTCATGTTGATATTTATCGGCATTGAAACATTGCTATAGTTAAGGGCACCGCTATTCTCCAAAGTCCTTTAGACTGCTGTTCTCCTCACTCCTCCAGACTGCTGTTCTCCTCAGTCCGTCAGACTGCAGATCTTTTTACTCCGCCAGACTGCTGTTGTCCTCAGTCCTCCAGACTGCTGTTCTCCTCAGTCCGTCAGACTGCAGATCTTTTTACTCCGCTAGACTGCTGTTCTCCTCACTGCTTCAGACTGCTGCTCTTCTCAGTCCTTCAGACCTCTGTTCTCCTCAGTCCTTCAGACTGCTGTTCTCCTCAGTCCTCCAGACTGCTGTTTTCACTAGTCCTTCACACTGCTGTTTTTAACTAGTCCTTCAGACTGCTGTTTTTAACTAGTCCTTCAGACTGCTGTTTTCACTAGTCTTTCAGACTGCTGTTTTTAAATAGTCCTTCAGACTGCTGTTTTCACTAGTCCTTCAGACTGCTGTTTTCACTAGTCTTTCAGACTGCTGTTTTTAAATAGTCCTTCAGACTGCTGTTTTCACTAGTCCTTCAGACTGCTGTTTTTTTAAACTAGTCCTTCAGACTGCTGTTTTCACTAGTCCTTCAGACTGCTGTTTTCACTTGTCCTTCAGACTGCCGTTCTCCTCAATCATTCAGATTTCTGATCTCCTTAGTCCCCCAGACTGCGGTTCTCCTCGGCCCCCCAGACTGCTGTTCTCCTCGGCCCCCCAGACTGCTGTTCTCCTCGGCCCCCCAGACTGCTGTTCTCCTCGGTCATCATAGTTTTCACTTCGACCCCGTGGCCGTATCACAGAAAAGTAAATATTTTAATTCTTTGTTTTTCGCCAGGTTCTGTCCACAATCGATCAAAACTGAAGCTGGTGGTCAAGTATGTCATTGTGACCTTCGTGCTCGCCATTTTCCTACGGCTTCTCTACGTCAGCTGTAAGTGCACGAGACAACTGGTTGGCAAGGAAATCTGGGTTGGTGATGGCGAGACAACTGGTTGGCAAGGAAATCTGGGTTGGTGATGGCGAGACAACTGGTTGGCAAGGAAATCTGGGTTGGTGATGGCGAGACAACTGGTTGGCAAGGAAATCTGGGTTGGTGATGGCGAGACAACTGGTTGGCAAGGAAATCTGGGTTGGTGACGGGATGGATGGATGTTCTGGAACTTGGCTTTACTGAGGCGATGGATTGGTTTGCAACAAACTACCATTTGGATGGGTCTAGAAGTCAACCACGGGGGTTGTGGGGGTTGGGGGGGGTGGGGGCTAATTTTGGTTATGTGGTTGCTGAAATATTTTTTGGGGAACAATAAACGTACGCAGGTGTGATTGGTGGTTGTTGGCGCTAGTCATGGTGGGGGGGGGGGGGTTGACCACGTCTGTTTCAGTTGCTGCATGGATACAAGTTAACTGTCTTCGTTTGTGTCTTTCAGATGACATGGCAATGGAAGATAGCAACGGAACTTTGAACTCAAGGAAGGCACACGTAAGCTTTTTTACAAAAATTGTAATATACCAAGGAAAAACATTATATCAGACCTGCACAACATACGGCCCGCGGGCCACATGCGGCCCGCAAGCACCCATTTTGCGGCCCGCAAAGCAAGGAAATATTCTTTATTCTTATTATTTTATCAATAGCTTTCCCCCATTTCCTATTTTCTTTTGGCCCGCACAAGTCCTGTCCTATTTTCTTTTGGCCCGCACAAGTCTTTCATTAAGTATTACGGCCCGCCTTACATTTGGAGTTATGCAGGTCTGCATTATATGGTCAAGAGTATGGCACCAAATTAAAAGAGATTATGTTCATGAAACTTAAATAATCATTTAACAAGCATGGAGCATATCTCTATGAGTCAAAGCAGTGGCGTAGAAAGGGGGTTGAGGAGGAGGGAGGCCTTTCTCATCGGGCGGCATAGTTTCTTTACCATAGATTGGTGGCATTGTGGTGGCATTGTGGTGGCATTTTGGTGGCATTGTGGTGGCATTGTCGACAAACTGCAGAGGTTTTTTTTCCCCGTTGAAGCTGGGCAGCAAAAACCTTTTCTTCCCCCACTTCTCCCACGCAGCACCCACCCCCAAACTACGCCCCCGAGTCAAAGCACATACACGCCGTGGTGAGATCCATTCATTTAAATGTTACATGCTGGTCACGGACGCTAAGTGGCAACACTGATTTAAAAACAGATATAGTTGCTTATCAAAGTATTTTACTGTCTGAATAAGATGTGTACACCCAAGCTAGCACACAGACTCATATATTGATAGAAACAGCATCATGCTAAATAGCCCGAAGCCAAAAGTCAAAACTTTTTATTTTAATAGGACACACATTATGTAACCAATTATTGTCCAATGTTAAAAAAACAACTTGATCCTCTGTTTCTAGCAAAATTTCAGCACCACCGCCAAGCCCACTCCCCAGAAACTCAGTTTTTCCAAAGGGAGATGTATGAAATATGACATGCTCTATGGTTGCTGGTGTGAAGATTAATTTGGGTAGATGTTGTTATGTGCCTTGTGTTTGTGACGCATTTGGGCATGCAGCAAACATAAAAATGGATTTTTTGAAAGGGAAGATGAAGGAAATATGTAACGTGTTTTCGCCAGAAGTTTACCCATTTGCATAACCGTTTCTTAATAAATGATAAATCACGTACAATTACATAAATGCAAAGATAAATGCATGCATTGGCTTATCCGAAACACTTACGCTTTATTAATTCACTGTTTAATATTGCTATTTTCAACAGGGCATATCCTCGAAGCAGCGAAAATCCGCCATACATTTAAATGAAGACGTTGAAAGGACATCTGTAGACGTGTTGGAGAGTATGATGACCCGGCAGTAAGTGAATAAAAAATAGCTCGATGTCATCATCACTTGAAATTACCCTATATATTACGTAGGAAAATAACGTCATCTCTCTTTAATTTATTTCCCTCCCTTTTCTTTAGTAGTACAATGTGTCTATTCTTTAAAGAAGCGAAAAAATATTAATTTTTTTTCCCCCCAATAATTAGATTAAGTTAGCCAGGGTTAAATATTGCATAACCCCACACCCATTCCCCTCCTTCCCCAACAACCCACTCGGTAAAGATAGTGAGCTGATGATGGAACAAGATGAAATATGAACCAACGGTATGTTTTAGTGACAAGCAAAGTTTATTACAAACAATAAACAATCCATTTCTAGTATAAAAAGAACAACATCTTTTCTATAAATAAATCAAAGTTAAAAAAAAAAAAAATATTTTTCTGTAAAAGTATATTGTAGATGTATGACAGACATGCACAGTTTAAGACATTTGTATGACAGAATGGTACAGTGTAAGACATGTATACGACAGAATGGAACAGTTTAAGACATCTGTATGACAGAATGACACAGTTTAAGACATCTCTTTGAGAGGCTGGCACAGTGAAAGGAAGATGCGTAGGCCAGACGTACAAAGTTAAATATTGCTGTATGACAGAATTGAGCAGTCAAAGGCAGTTTTTTGACAGAATAACACCGTTAAAGACAGACTTACAACGTTAAAAAGAAACATTATTCATGTCGTTGTAGGAGAAGAATACAAGAGACATGTGAACAAGGGATTGGTAACATCCAGCAACCGTTTGAGGATCACATCCTTGTCTCACGCATGAGCCATTTCTTCTACTGTCCGGTGGAGAAAACCGCTTCTACATTCTGGAGGCGGTTCTTGTACCAGCTAGAATTTACAAAACCTATGAAGTAAGTACCCAACCTATGTAGTAAGTAAGCTGTATAGTTAGTACCCAACGTACGAAGTAAGTAGGCTATATAGTTAGTACACAACCTATGAAGTAAGTACCCAGCCTAAGTAGTAAGTAAGTTATACAGTTAGTACCCAAACTATAAAGTAAGTCAGCCATACAGTTAGTACCCAACCTATGAAGTAATTAATCTATATAGTTTGTACCCAACCTATGAAGTAATTAATCTATATAGTTTTTACCCAACCTATGAAGTAATTAATATATATAGTTATTATTCAACCTATAAAGTAATTAATCTATATCGTTAGTACCCAACCTATGAAGTAAGTACCCAACCTAAGCAGTAGGCAAGCAATATATTAGTATCCAACCTTTTCCAATAATTACAAAACCTACGCATTGGGACAAGTCCATTAT
Source organism: Lymnaea stagnalis (assembly GCA_964033795.1). Lineage (NCBI taxonomy): Eukaryota > Metazoa > Mollusca > Gastropoda > Lymnaeidae > Lymnaea > Lymnaea stagnalis. The sequence goes on along the minus strand of CAXITT010000388.1, from coordinate 504,073 downwards.
ACGAACCCCAACCCCCCCCCCCCCCCAATCACTCAAACCCAAAATATTTAACAACGATATCCAATCAACTGATAAATAGATGACAAAATACTTTGAACAAAAAAAAAATACACACACACGTACGGATTACCAGTGTTTGAACTCCATATAAGTGAAAATAAGCCAGGCCTACCAAATTCCCATCTTATTTAAAGGTGCTTTGATAACAACAACAACAACGACAACCTACTTATAGTCCATATAGCTTTCATCCCTCATCAACGTTCTGATCTCTCCTTGCAGGTCGCCGTTTGACGTCAGCGTGAAACAAGCGTATGACGGAATGACCAAGCAGGTGAAACTCTTCGAGAAAGGCCAGAAGTTAAAAAACATGCTTCGACTGTCCACTAAAATCCTATTCGTTCGCGACCCCTATTCCAGAATCTTCTCCGCCTACGTCGACAAGCTCCTCGCCCCCAACCCCGTGTTCTGGACCACTTGGGGTGTCCCGGCCGTCACGCGTTATCGCCCGGGGGCGGCGCTCACCCCAACCTGCGGCGCGGACGCGCGCTTCTTCGAGTTCGTGAGTCTGATCGTGGATCAGGAATGGGGTCTGGAGCCCCACGTCATGCCGATTTATAAACTTTGCGCGCCGTGTTGGGCCAACTACACGGTGGTCGGAAAGATGGAGACGTTCATGCGGGACACGGGCCACGTCCTGGAGTATCTCGGCCTCAACGTGAGTCAGCTGGGCTTCGAGAAGATGGACGAAGACGTCATCAACGACGCCGTAGAGGACTCGGTCAACGACGCGATGAGCGAGGAGTGGCTGAACAAAACTCTGAAGTGCATCGGAAAACTGGGCGTGGCCAGGCGGATCTGGCGGAAGTTGCAGCTCAGAGGGTTCATCAGCTGGAGGCTGAACTTCAACCTCAAGCCCGACTACGTGGCGGCAATGCAAGGGAAGGATTTTATTGAGATTCTCAAACAAACGTTAAGGGCGTCCACCGACAAGCGCGAGTTGCGTTTCCAGAAGAGGTACGCGCTGCTCGAGGCGTTCAGTGGTCTCAAACAATCTCAGCTGGAGAGCATCGCGATGATTTTCAAGCCAGATTTTATGATGTTCGGATACGACCCTCAGATGATGGCGAGAGATCTGAAGGATTTCGCGCAAACAGGCGCTTTTGATTGGGACAAGAGTTGGGACCTCAGTGAAGTTATACCCATCTTCTAGCTCTAGGGAATTTGTTGAGCTATGCTCGAGCTATAGGACCTTACTGAAGATTTTTACTCGACTACTAGGCAGCAACCTAGTAAAATGGAGTCTAATTTCTATCCAGGTTGTTATTGGAGTAAATCTCCATGTCGAGTTTGGACCGCGGAGTTATGTGAACACGGGCTGAAAATTATTTTTCGACCTATTTAGCTTATCATTTGACCTCAGCCTGGTCCACAATTGGCGTTCTGTCTCATATCTGTCTTAGCCATTAAATGGCTTGTAATCGAAGCAGGCAATATTTTGAAATTAGTACCTTATAAACTTGGACATGTTTTATTGAATCTCATACCGGACTTGACTTGGGGGCGTTGTATTAGATTTGGCGACCAATCCACGTCGTATATCTGTCACTGACCCCAAACGGAACATGTTGACCCGAAGCCGTCCTTGACATTCATGGATTCATATGGTCATCTTTCATTCACTAATTTATGGATCGGTTACACCGAATAGAGACTTTGACATAGACAACGATTCCATGTAACTCATCATTTCTCCCCCCCCCTAGGGCATCAACGCAACAGTTTATGGAGAATGGCTAAAAATTTAATGACAAGGTGCTCTAAAAGGAACGTCACCACCCATGACCCACGGTTGTCACGACCCTAAGATGACCCAATTACGACAGGGTGTCCAGGACCCTAAGATGACCCGGTTGCGACAGGGTTGTCACGACCCTAAGATGACCCAATTACGACAGGGTGTCCAGGACCCTAAGATGACACAGTTACGATAGGGTTGTCAGGACCCTAAGATGACCCAATTACGACAGGGTGTCCAGGACCCTAAGATGACACAGTTACGATAGGGTTGTCAGGACCCTAAGATGACCCGGTTGCGACAGGGCTGTCAGGACCCTAAGATGACCCAGTTACGACAAGGTTTCCAGGACCCTAAGATGACACAGTTACGATAGGGTTGTCAGGACCCTAAGATGACCCGGTTGCGACAGGGCTGTCAGGACCCTAAGATGACCCAGTTACGACAAGGTTTCCAGGACCCTAAGATGACACAGTTACGATAGGGTTGTCAGGACCCTAAGATGACCCGGTTGCGACAGGGCTGTCAGGACCCTAAGATGACCCAGTTACGACAAGGTTTCCAGGACCCTAAGATGACACAGTTACGATAGGGTTGTCAGGACCCTAAGATGACCCGGTTGCGACAGGGCTGTCAGGACCCTAAGATGACCCAGTTACGACAAGGTTTCCAGGACCCTAAGATGACACAGTTACGATAGGGTTGTCAGGACCCTAAGATGACCCGGTTGCGACAGGGCTGTCAGGACCCTAAGATGACCCAGTTACGACAAGGTTTCCAGGACCCTAAGATGACACAGTTACGATAGGGTTGTCAGGACCCTAAGATGACCCGGTTGCGACAGGGCTGTCAGGACCCTAAGATGACCCAGTTACGACAAGGTTTCCAGGACCCTAAGATGACACAGTTACGATAGGGTTGTCAGGACCCTAAGATGACCCGGTTGCGACAGGGCTGTCAGGACCCTAAGATGACCCAGTTACGACAAGGTTTCCAGGACCCTAAGATGACACAGTTACGATAGGGTTGTCAGGACCCTAAGATGACCCGGTTGCGACAGGGCTGTCAGGACCCTAAGATGACCCAATTACGACAGGGTGTCCAGGACCCTAAGATGACACAGTTACGATAGGGTTGTCAGGACCCTAAGATGACCCGGTTGCGACAGGGCTGTCAGGACCCTAAGATGACCCAGTTACGACAAGGTTTCCAGGACCCTAAGATGACACTGTTGCGACAGGGTTGCTAGGACCCTAAGATGACCCAATTACGACAGGGTTGCCAGGATCCTAAGATGACCCAGTTACGACAGGGTTGTCAGGACCCTAAGATGACCCAGTTATGAAATACAACACGTAGTTAATATTATTCAATGTTATATATTTTTGCCCCCCCCCCCGCCTCAAACCCCGCTACCAAAGTGTGTCAGTGACGAAGTTTCCCCCACCGCCTGGGCATTATTGACCACATTGGTCTGTTACTTCTCTGTTACTTCTCTGTTACTTCTCTGTTACTTCTCTGTTACTTCTCTGTTACTTCTCTGTTACTTCTCTGTTACTTCTCTTTTACTTCTCTGTTACTTCTCTGTTACTTCTCTGTTACTTCTCTGTTACTTCTCTGTTACAATCTCTTGTATTTATCACAGACATTAGTTGTGTGACTTCAGATTATTTGATGGCTTTTTTTGAAAAAGCGTCTTATAGCGAAACCGGGAAACAATACCTTTCTGGAGCAGCTAGCAGCTACTGCTCTCTGGAGATACTGCTCTTATAGGAGTGCAAGCTCATATTCTGCTCAGAATGATTGACAGTGTCAGTGTCAGTAAGGTTCTTTTCTTCTTTCCAACCGCTTCGCTTTGATATATATATATATATATATAATTATTGTAAAAAATATTCATTAAACGAAATGCCACCATTGTCAAAGGCCACCAGTCGTGATTGTACGGAGAAATTGATATTGATCAATTGAATAACAATCCTGAACAAATATACATTATTATCTGGTGTGTCCTGATTCCTTCTCGAAATCACTCCCCCGAACCCCCCCCCCCCCCTTTTCCCCCCACCACAAAAAAAAAAAAAAAAAAAAAA
>CAXITT010000388.1:480528-492086 GCA_964033795.1 Lymnaea stagnalis | reverse complement strand
GGGGGGGGGGGGCAAAACCAAAACTTGGTCGGCTCGTTAAGTTGTCTATTACTCTTACTTGTTATAGATGAGTTAAATAAAATTTTGATGAAAGTGTTTTTGGCTTATTTGAACGCGTTACTTTATGTTAAGTTTTTAAAACTGTCAAAGTTGTTCATGTTTACGCAAGATTGATACTGTGAAGTAAACGAAATAATATCACTTAGAATACTTGGTAAAATTCTAATATCACTTAGAATACTTGGTAAAATTCACCCAATCTGGGGCTGCTTTGAGGTAGCAGAAGAAGAAGTTTTGTGTGCAGTTTTAATAAAGCCGCGGTCTGGAGGGAAGGCGTTTTCGTTTAGGCCAGTGGTCGGCAAATTGAGGCTCGCGAACCGCATGCGGCTCTTTAGCGACCTAGAGTGCGGCTCGGCCAGTCTGCCACAAATCGGTTTTTGACTCCGAAAAACATGGCTCTTGACAGGTTCTTGAAAAGAAATTTGGCCCTCAGAATTTTTTTAAAATCGTCCTGCTGCTGATTTTTTGTCTCTTTTGACAAATGAAGTTTTCCGAGCACTGATCTAGGCAAAGTCAACTTGTGAGATTTTTCATATAATGTTGGTTGTTGTTAGACCTGCGGAGTATGCGTGTTAAGTCCTTGTCTCCTGACATCGTCACCTTGCATTGTGTCCTGGCACTGTGTCCTGACATTGAGTCCTGGCATTGTGTCCTGGCATTGTGTCCTGACATTGTGTCCTGGCATTGTGTCCCGGCATTGTCTCCTTTCATTGTGTCCTGACATTCTGTCCTGACATTGAGTCCTGGCATTGTGTCCTGACATTGTTCCCTTTCATTGTGTCCTGGTATTGTGTCCTGGCATTGTGTCCTGACATTGTGTCCCGGCATTGTCTCCTTTCATTGTGTCCTGGCATTGTGTCCTGACATTGTGTTCTGGCATTGTCTCCTGACATTGTGTCCTAAACAGCGGCCAAGGTAAAGCAGGAAGTTGTTTGGTTTTAAAAGTCATTGTCTGACCTATATTTTCTATCCTCGTCATCAGGTCGGTTGAAGAGTGTCGCCATGAGGTCAGTGAAGATTCACTGGGTCAAGCTGACCGCACTAATCTTTTTGATGATGGCCTTGACTGCTGTCAGTACCGTTTGGATAAGTTCCAGGTCATTGTACCCCAATCTGCTGGAGAGCATAATGTCGAGACAGGTCCGTGATTCTGTCGGTCTAGTGGGTGAGTCGATTATTGTGATGTGAGAATTGATTATTGTGATGTGAGAGTCGATTATTGTGATGTGAGAGTAGATTATTGTGATAGGTGAGTCGATTATTGTGATAGGTGTGTCGATTATTGTGATGTGAGAATTGATTATTGTGATAGGTGAGTCGATTGTTGTGATGGATGAGTCGACTATTATGATGGGCGAGTCGATTATTATGATGGGTGAGTCCATTATTATGATGGTTGAGTCGATTATCGAGATGGGGGAATCGATTATTGTAAGGGGTGAGTTCATTATTGTCGTGGTTGAGCTCATTATTGTTGTTGGGGAATCCATTATTGTGTTGGCAGAGTCCATAAATGTGTTGAGTTAGTCCATTATTGTAGCTGGTGAGTCCATTATTGTGAATGGGTGAATTCATTAAATTTTTAGTTAATGGCATAATAAGATGGCTTTTGGACTTTAGTGGGTGAATTCATTCTTATTGTAAAATAATCTACTACTTGATCGTTGCCTGAAATTTTTACGATAAGCGAATCCATATGCCCATGTCATAGATCCATGGCATAGGCCCATATCATAGGCCAAGATCATTATTAATGTTCGTCCGTCGAAGATCGACGAGGACCATAGAGTCGTCCGGCGACTGATGACTTGCGCTAGTGACTTTTGTATAATGTGAGGAAGAGTTGCGCGGCGTCAACCTCACTCTCGTCCGGGCCCACCATATCCAGTGGCAAGACTCTACGTCAAGACGACCAGGGTACGGGTTGCAGGAATTGTCATTGTATGCGCCTTACGGGACTGCAACTCCGGGTTTGGATTCAGAGTTTCCTTCTCTTAGATGACTTGCCCACCAAGGTAAACGAGTCTCATCCCCGCGGGGTTATGTTTTTGCTTGACTGGCCTTTGGCTGGACTTGAACTCATATCTTAGGCCCATATCACTGGCCCATGTCATAGGCTCATGTCACAGGCCCCGCCCATGTCATAGGCTGATATCATAGGTCCATATCACAGGCTCATGTCATAGCCTCATGTCACAGGCCCCGCCCATATCATAGGCTGATATCATAGGCCCATATCACAGGCCCATGTCATAGGCTGATATCATAGACCCATATCAGAGGCCCACGTCATAGGCTGATATCATAGGCCCCGCCCATGTCCTAGGCTGATATCATAGGCCCATATCACAGGCCCATGTCATAGGCTCATGTCACACGCCCCGCCCATGTCATAGGCTGATATCAAAGGTCCATATCACAGGCCCATGTCATAGGCTCATGTCATAGGCCCCGCCAATGTCATAGGCTGATATCATAGGTCCATATCACAGGCCCATGTCATAGGCTGATATCATAGGTCCATATCACAGGCCCATGTCATAGGCTCATATCATAGGTCCATATCACAGGCCCATGTCATAGGCTCATATCATAGGTCCATATCACAGGCCCATGTCATAGGCTCATATCATAGGTCCATATCACAGGCCCATGTCATAGGCTCATATCATAGGTCCATATCACAGGCCCATGTCATAGGCTCATATCATAGGTCCATATCACAGGCCCATGTCATAGGCTCATATCATAGGTCCATATCACAGGCCCATGTCATAGGCTCATATCATAGGTCCATATCACAGGCCCATGTCATAGGCTCATATCATAGGTCCATATCACAGGCCCATGTCATAGGCTCATATCATAGGTCCATATCACAGGCCCATGTCATAGGCTCATATCATAGGTCCATATCACAGGCCCATGTCATAGGCTCATATCATAGGTCCATATCACAGGCCCATGTCATAGGCTCATATCAAAGGTCCATATCACAGGCCCATGTCATAGGCTCATGTCACAGGCCCCGCCCATGTCATAGGCTGATATCAAAGGTCCATATCACAGGCCCATGTCATAGGCTCATGTCACAGGCCCCGCCAATGTCATAGGCTGATATCATAGGTCCATATCACAGGCAAATGTCATAGGCTCATATCATAGGTCCATATCAGAGGCCCACGTCATAGGCTGATATCATAGGTCCATATCACAGGCCCATGTCATAGGCTGATATCATAGGTCCATATCACAGGCCCATGTCATAGGCTCATATCATAGGTCCATATCACAGGCCCATGTCATAGGCTCATATCATAGGTCCATATCACAGGCCCATGTCATAGGCTCATATCATAGGTCCATATCACAGGCCCATGTCATAGGCTCATATCATAGGTCCATATCACAGGCCCATGTCATAGGCTCATATCATAGGTCCATATCACAGGCCCATGTCATAGGCTGATATCATAGGTCCATATCACAGGCCCATGTCATAGGCTCATATCATAGGTCCATATCACAGGCCAATGTCATAGGCTCATATCATAGGTCCATATCACAGGCCCATGTCATAGGCTCATATCATAGGTCCATATCACAGGCCCCGCCCATGTCATACGCTGATATCATAGGTCCATATCATAGGTCCATATCACAAGCCCATGTCATAGGCTCATGTCACAGGCCCCGCCAATGTCATAGGCTGATATCATAGGTCCATATCAGTGGAATAGTTGTGAATAAAAGGCGTTATCGTCGTTTATTAGGTGAGATTGGTGGCTCATCCTTGTACCTGTTACAAGTTTAAAGAGTGAGTCCATTTCCAGGGTCATTGTAACAGCCCACATCGTGCCTTTGCTGTTGAAGTTTTCGTTTTTAACGAGTTTTTTAGATTGTAACATAGGAGATATGGCCACTAACCACCACTGTAAGCTGCTAATATACGTTTTATCATGACAAGATGTCGAGCAGGGGTCTCTTATTTTGAAAATCTTAATTTCCTCCTGAAGGTGCAAGATTTACACAAGAAGAGCCAATTTTTCCCGAAGAGTTCAGACAAGAAGCTCCGCCCATTCGCCAAACGACCAATGAGAACAATCAAACAATCATGATTCGTCGTCCCAAGGGCGTTGACCTCGATCCTAAGCCAGTAGCGTGGGTTGGCAATATCTCCCTCTCACATCTGGGTCTAAAAGGTGGGTCAAAAAATATCTCACTATAGCAGCTGGGTCTAAAAGATAGGTCAAACAATATCTCCCTCTGGAATCTGGCTCTGAAAGGTGGATCAAACAACATCTGTCTCTCTCTCATCTGAGTCTAAAATGTGGGTCAAACAATATCTCTCTCTCGCAGCTGGGTCTAAAAGGTGGGTCAAACAATATCTTTTCCTCCTAGCTGGGTCTAAAAGGTGGGTCAAACAATACCTCCCTATCGTAGCTGGGTCTAAAATGTGGTTAAGCAATATCACCCTCTCACAGCTGGATTTAAAAGGTGGGTCAAACATTATCTACCTCTGGAATCTGGGTCCAAAAGGAGGGTTAAAAATATGTCTCTCTCAGGTGGGTCTAAAATTTTGGTCAAACAATATCTCTCTCTCACAGTTTGGTCTAACATGGGTGTCAAACATTATCTTCCCCTCCCAGCCGGGTCTAAAAGGTGAGTCAAACAATATTTCCCTCTCACAGCTGGGTCCAAATGGTGGGCCAAACAACATCTCCCTCTCACGGATGGGTCCAAATGGTGGGTCAAACTACATCTCCCTCTCACAGCTGGGTCTAAATGGTGGGTCAAACAATCTTTCTCTCTCTCAGTTGGATCTAAAAGGTGGGTCAAACAATATCTCCCTCTCATAGTTGGGTCTAAAAAATGCGATGCAACGAAATACCAAAAACTAATAAAGATATTTAACTTTGTCAAACATTTTAATTATGAGGAAGCAATTTAAGTTTCGAAGTTAACGAAGTCAAAAAAGGGTGCACAATACTGAACGCGGGTCCTAGCATAAGACTGCAGCTCCTAGCATAGGACTGCCGCTCCCAGCATAAGACTGCAGCTCCTAGCATAGGACTGCAGCTCCCAGCATAAGACTGCAGCTCCTAGCATAGGACTGCAGCTCCTAGCATAAGACTGCAGCTCCTAGCATAAGACTGCAGCTCCCAGCATAGGACTGCAGCTCCCAGCATAAGACTGCAGCTCCCAGCATAGGACTGCAGCTCCCAGCATAAGACTGCAGCTCCTAGCATAGGACTGCAGCTCCTAGCATAAGACTGCAGCTCCTAGCATAGGACTGCAGCTACTAGCATAAGACTGCAGCTCCTAGCATAAGACTGCAGCTCTATTCAGACGGTATTTTCGGAGATTTTGCAATACAACTTTGCTTCCTATAAGCTGTGGCCAATGTCTTGATATTAGTATGGATAGAATACATAAAATTAACCGAGGACCCCCCCCCCCACACACACACTTTTCTCGATGTTCTTTTTTTAAAACAATGTTTCTGTTAATTCTAATGAGGACTTGCTCATAAACTGAGGTAAAGACGTGCACAACTTAAGATGTAAACTAAATGTTTCACTTCGTATCTTTGTTTGTCTCCGAAATTTCTACGTCACAGAATTACCCGCCAGTCGACCACCGGCTTGCATTCTGCTCGGCTTTGGGAAATGCGGCACTTCCGCTTTGCTGGAGTTCCTTGACCTTCACCCCAAAATTGTCTCCCTTGACTGGGAGCCGGACTACTTTTGTGATCGGATGTATCCAAAGTACGACCTACAATGGTGAGTTAGAGCAATCTCCTGCAATGGTGAGCTATAACAATCACCAGCAAAGTTGAGATAGAACAGTCTCCTGCAATGGTGAGTTAGAACAATCTCCTGCAATGGTGAGTTAGAACAGTCTCCTGCAATGGTGAGTTAGAACAGTCTCCTGCAATGGTGAGTTAGAACAGTCTCCTGCAATGGTGAGTTAGAACAGTCTCCTGCAATGGTGAGCTAGAACAGTCTCCTGCAATGGTGAGCTAGAACAGTCTCCTGCAATGGTGAGTTAGAACAGTCTCCTGCAATGGTGAGTTAGAACAGTCTCCTGCAATGGTGAGTTAGAACAGTCTCCTGCAATGGTGAGTTAGAACAGTCTCCTGCAATGGTGAGTTAGAACAGTCTCCTGCATTGGTGAGTTAGAACAGTCTCCTGCAATGGTGAGTTAGAAAAATCTCCTGCAATGGTGAGCTAGAACAGTCTCCTGCAATGGTGAGTTAGAACAGTCTCCTGCAATGGTGAGTTAGAAAAATCTCCTGCAATGGTGAGTTAGAACAGTCTCCTGCAATTGTGAATTAGAACAGTCTCCTGCAATGGTGAGTTGAACAGTCTCCTGCAATGGTGAGTTAGAACAATCTCCTGCAATGGTGAGTTAGAACAATCTCCTGCAATGGTGAGTTAGAACAATCTCCTGCAATGGTGAGTTAGAACAATCTCCTGCAATGGTGAGTTAGAACAATCTCCTGCAATGGTGAGTTAGCTAATTAATTATACTATTTCATAATGTATCATTATTATTATTATTATTATAAAGCTGTAATTAAGAAAACGGGAGTATGGATAACACATTGTTATGAAAATCACAGTTTAAAAATATAATTTACTTAGTGTGTCTTTTAGTTCAATTTGTCCTTCACCAAAGAGTTGATTACGTCACATCAAGCCATTCAATTGTTGACAGCTCCTAAAAAAACAAAAAAACAAACATAATAGCATTTGGTGTTAGCGTGGCATTGTGTCAACATTGACGTGTCACTGTGTCAACATAGACGTGTCACTGTGTCAACACTGACGTGTCACTGTGTAAACAATGACGTGTCACTGTGTCAACAATGACGTGTCACTGTGTCAACATTGGAGACCCGCCAGAAAGAAATAAAACAAATGACTAGGCGGTGAATGTGTGTTTGTGTGGGTGGGGGGGGAGGGGTGGCGTATGATGTCAAGGTTTGGTAAAATAATATACACTTTTCTCTTCTTTACTAAAAATTTCTAGACATAAATCTGATATTTTTAGTTAGCCTATTGATCNCCCCCCCCCCCCCCGAGCGTGCAATGCTAATTTAATAATAGAGTTAATGTTTTTGAAAGTCTTTCTTTCTTTTGTGTACGTCGCTAACGGTGAGCACTGGTCAATTTTAAAAACAAAAACAAACTAAAAAGTGGGCATTAACCCATGTAAACCTGTTTGAATGAATATTATAAGAGTTAAAACTACATTTTAAAGTGGGTTTTTTTTTCATTGTTTTCTTTTTCTGGCTAAATTGTCAGCATGTTTTTAAAAAAAATCTCATTAGGGGTCGTTCACAAATTACGTCACTCTCAGGAAACGAGAGGGGTGGGGGGTTTCAAGGTTTGTGACTATCAATATTTTGTGACGTCGCAAATTCTATCTTTTTTTTTTTTAAATCTAAAATTTTCTAAACTTGATAATATTTTTAAAATTTATTAAAAAAAAAAAAAAACGACTTTATTTTAGGTGGAAACTGCCTCAGGTATTAGAAGTACCGGAAAAATCAGTCACGCACACATTCTGCGCATCTAAAAAAAATGGCGCAAAAGCTGTTGTGGCCATATTACATTCGGCTTAGGGAGTCTACGTTGTTTTGCGTCTTACGTCACACTTTTTAAAAAATAATACTACATCTAATCCATTATGGGAAAATGTTAAAGAATGAAATAAAATCTTAGTTTAGTTATGAAAATTGAATGTATGTTTTGAATTTTTTTAGTTGTGACGTGACACTAAGGGTTCAAGAATTTGTGACACTTTATGACGGGGACGGGAAGGGAAGGATGAAAAGGTTATTTTTTTGCGTGAAGTAATTTTCGAACGTCCCTTATCATATTTATATTTTTTTTCAATATAATGAAGTGTGATTTTAAACTATAGGGTCAATTCAGACAATAATAAAATATCTTCCAATTTTGATATGCTGTTAAATTTGAACATGTACATGTCAGGGGAACAAAAGCACGCAATGTACACATCTTAACAGTTAACAACTTAAGGATATACAAAATAAGAATAAATAAATAACACCATTGTTTTTTTACTCTTGGTAATTCTGAGTGCAAAATGTCCACACTTAAATGCAACTCAACATATCTACCAGGTACGTGAAGAAAATGCCCCCCTCCTTCTCTGACCAGCTGACTATAGAGAAGTCACCATGCTATATCGTGGAACATGATTCTCACATAAGAATGCATGCCATGAACAGCTCCCTGAAGGTAAGCCTTGTATGTTTGTAGACAGCTTGCACGTAAGCTCTGTATGCAGCTTTGTGTCATCGACAGCTCTGTATGTTAGACAGCTTTGTATGTTTGACAGCTTTGTTCGTTTGACAGCTTTTGTATGTTAAACAGCTTTGTATGTTTGACAGCTTTGTACGTTGGGCATCTTTTTATGTTTGAAATCTTTGCATGTTTGAAAGCCTTGCATTACTGTCAGCTGTGTATGATCAACAGCTATGAATATTCGACAGCCGTGAGGGATGAAGTGCTTGCTGTTGACATGTGTGACATTGAGCAGGTTACATCAAGCTTGTACAACAGTTAAGGCCCCCCCCCCCAATTAGTCGCCAACCATGTTATCAGTGTAAAACTCCCTTAAACAATATTAGTGTATAAATTTAAAAGAACTCTAAGAACAAGGTGTGCTACACTTAAACTCATTGACAGGACAAAATATTTTGAAGTTTCGGCCTAGAGCCTTCATCGGGAAACAGACAAAAAGAAGTAGAACAAGTATGAGATCACAGTAAAATAACTTTAGAGATTTCATTTCGTTGCCGGAAGTAGGATTACAGGAAGTGAAAGAATATAAATATTGGTACTGTGGAAAATAAGGTAGAGAATCTTAACGGACCAAAAGTTTCGGTGATACATAAAATCTAAAAAAGAAAAAAAAAAGGGGGGGAAAAAAAAGAAGAAATAAGGGGACATTGAGAATCATTAGTAAGAGAGTATTTGATTCATACCATGTAGAGATTTTTCAACAGAGTATAACATAAAGGGGCATTAGATGTATCTATTACGGCATTTATTTCTTGCACAAACACACCACAGAGCGTGAAAATGGAAAACACATTTACTGAGCTTTTGAGTTTGTTTCGAATGCAGTCCATCAATTATTATATTGTATACACTTGACATTACGACATATATTTTTGGTGTCGAGTCCTAAATACTTTAAATCCAAATTTTGTTAGATCATGGTGATAATTCGAGATCCGATTACTCGTCTGCTGTCCGAGTACGGGCACTACGCCGCCACGGAGAACTACTGGGGTCGCCGTGCCATGACCTTTGAGGAGAGAGTTTACAACCTGAGAACCCAAGAGTTCAAGGTCGCACAGATTCTCAAAGTGGGGGACTATGCGCCACATTTTGAGCACCTCCTGAAAGTATTCCCACGAAATCAAGTGAGTACATTTCGTAATCAAGCGACGAATTGAAATAAGCAAATAATTAACTTAAATAATTGCCAAATAAGTCGAAGATTATCTGTGGATTATCTGAAAGCCTTCTATGTATCTTGTAACTAATTTTTCTTTTCGACGAAGGTTCTCATCCTTGATGGGGACAAGCTGGTCACTGATCCCTTGTCCCAGGTCAGGCGGGTAGAGGAGTTTCTGGGGCTACGGCATGAGATCACGGACAACGATATATACTTCGACCAATCTAAAGGGTTTTACTGCATGAAATGGCCGCTGACCAAGGAGACGAAATGCCTGGGAAAGAGTAAAGGTCGTGTTCACGAGGAGATCGACCCAGATTTCAAGAGAAAGTTGATAGACTTCTTTGTTCCTTACAACGAAAGATTTTTCAAAATCGTCGGCCAGCGATTTGATTGGTTGAAATGACCACAACGGTTTCTATTGATAGAGATGAACGTTTCTCTTGATTAATGTGGCAATAGAGTTTCGATGAGGTGTCTGAATGACTAAATGTGACAACAGTGTTATGATGGAGTGCTAAATGACTTAATGTGACTCGATGAAGTGTCTGAATGACTTAATGTGACAACAGTGTTTTGATGGAGTGTCTGAATGACTTAATGTGACAACAGTACAAGTGCTGTGAAGACGCACACAAATAAATCTGGGTTGTTTTAAAGAAACATAAAACAACTGAATTATCAATATTTTTTTATCAATTAAAATTTTACTGCTGTAGGTTGTGCCGGCTTAAGTCTTTGTTGAACAACTTTTCTGCTTCATCTTTTCAATTTATTTGCAATCCCGATGAGCTCGTTTGGAATGCCTTTAAACAAGAATCATCAACCTCTCATCCGCTTTTGTAAATTGATATAATTGGGATATTAAATTTCTACTCATAGCCCGCTAAACATTGGTGGGCGCAATGCATGAACTTCCCATCACCCAAAGTTACTTGACAAAATATGCATTCAAATATTTATTAGAATCCCAATCATTGCTTATTCCCCTGCCCCGCTATACTTTGAAGAGTCCAATTGCAAACCCTGCTAAGTCACTTTAGATTGATTTTGAGAAAAACACATTTTTCTAAAACACAATGATGCGCTAATCCTAGGATTCTGGTTTTTGTTCCAGTTGTAAGATTAGCTGTAAATGATATATTTTTTAACATAAAATATAGTTAAATGGGCATTTTTGCATTTATAATGCATTATAAAGTTATTACTTAGCAGGTTTTGAAAATGGTTTACATACTTAGCATGTTGTAAGATTAGCTGTAAATGATATATTTTTTAACATAAAATATAGTTAAATGGGCATTTTTGCATTTATAATGCATTATAAAGTTATTACTTAGCAGGTTTTGAAAATGGTTTACATACTTAGCAGCTTTTGAACGAGTTTAAAAATATACATTTGGCTAGTAACTTAGTTATTAGTAGGGTTTGAAAGTGAATGCTAATGCACCTTAGCAGGTTTTGCAAGTCTATCGTATTTTTGGCTGCATCTATAGGTACCCGGCTACCTATAATCGCCAATAACTATTCGCACCTGGAGTGGCTCCGTACATATTAAATAGCTTCGGAGCCGGGTGTGATAATAATAATAGTATGAGAATTATTTTTTGTTAAATTGTTTTTTCTCCTTGTTATTTCATAGATTCATTGTTTTATTCTTTTTATTTTTTTTTATTTTTGCTTTATTAATTTCTCTTAGGACGGGTAGATTTTTTTTCTTTCTTATTTTCTTTTTTAGTTTAAGCCATTTTCGTAGATCATTTTTTTTTTTTAATCTGGTAATGAAGATGATTTAGATACATTGATTGTTTTCATTTGAATTTTAGAAAAGTAATAATATAATTTAATTATTAAAATTAAATCCTTTATTTAAGATTATTTATGTGTATTGTTTAAGTTAAAAGATTTAATCACACAGTACTTTATGAATTAATTAGGTATTCTAAATAATGAAAATTTCATTCATAATGAATTAATTTCAACTATTCCTCTAGAGA
>CAXITT010000388.1:379867-443091 GCA_964033795.1 Lymnaea stagnalis | reverse complement strand
ACTAGCAGCATTTATTAGGAATCCTATCAGTGATCAGCATTATAGATAAGGAACTGATCACAGAAAAGGTACTAGATGGGCACAACAATTTGAAGGGATGCTATATGGCTTTTATGGTGGAGCCAATGAGGATTACAAACTACCACAAGAACTGTACCCTTTGGGCAGCCAACCAACTATGAAACAAAAAGCGTGATCTTTACCATGAAAAATAGTAAAGCCCCAGGAACCAACCTTATCACTGTGGAACTTATAAAACTAAGTGAAAACGAACTGCATAGACAAATATAGAGCTTCATATCAAGAATTTGGCAGGAAGAAGAGAAATGCCAAATAAAAAGGGGTACTGCGCTCAATTCACATGAGAGGATCTAAACTGGAATGCTCAAATTACAAAATCTTCCTAATTAATGTAACCCACCAAATCATCCACAATTTAATAGCAAGAAAACTGAAAAGGTTTACTTAACATATTCTAGGTGACTATCAATTTGAATTCAGACAGAATAGACCCACCACAGATCATATTTTGACAACCAGATGTCTCCAGAAGAAATGCTAAGAATAGAACATCCCCATACACCAACCATATGTGGACTACACACCAGCTTAGACAGGAAATATCTGCAAAGTGCACTATAGAAACTTGTTGACGAACGTACCTGGTTTATACATGACGATGGCTACCTCCAAAAAAGAATCAAAGTACAGGAAGAGTACTTGAGGAACTTTCATATTAATCAGGGACACTCACTGGCATGTATCCTATTTAACATCCCTTTAGAAAGCGTTATGAGAAACATGCATGTGCGCACCAAATGAACTATCACAAACAACTTCCAGAGAAACAAACGTAAGCACAGGATGAACTATCACAAACAACGTATCAGAATCTCAACCATCAGGACACCAACCAACTTTAAAAAGCCCAACCAGTGCAGTACCTGGCATATGCAGACAACATAGCTTTACCGGGGAGAAGCAGCATTGATATAATTTAAGCATTCCATTAATTAGAAGAGTTACCTCTAAAGGTAAATGAAGTGAATACAAAGTGTATGTTAATGTCACAAATCGAAACACAGGTGACAAAATCAAAGTAAATAAGCACACCAGAGAGAGAGTGAGTGAGCGAGAGAGACAGATGAAATAATGACAGAGATGAAAGAAAGGATAAATAGCAGGCCATTCTTCTTATTTCGGCCTACACAAGCTACAACTAGGAACAGAAATCTCTCAAGGAAAACTACGATGGCCCTATACACAACTTCTACTACGATGGCCCTATACACAATTTCTATTATCATAAGACCAATGGTAATACAAAACAGCCAGACAAAAGAAGAGAACCTGTTCAATACCTGGAAAATCCTCAGAAAAATATACAGTCCAGTGTTAGATGATGGATGGGTATATATATCCCCTGGGGCTCTGGTTCACAAGTTTGTAGTGGCTTGCTGGCTAAAGAGGTGCTGCCCCCTAGCGCTAGACTGGGACCAAAACCACGATTATTGCGTGAGCCTGTGCTGGCAGACAAAGAGCGTGCATAGTATCTGCCGAAAATGGAAGCACTTAAAGGACTACCAGCTGTGGAGAATCTGCAGCTGGAAATAAAACTTCTGAAACAGGGGAGGGAGCATGATTACATGTTGCCCTTTAAGGATACGAGGCATGGGGTGGGTAGTGGCAACTCATGCCAATGGTTCTATTTACATAGCAGTTAAAGTAGTTGTACCTAGGCAACCGTTTCGTCCCAGCTGCTTCGTAAATTAGTTTCAAGGTAGAAAGCCACTGTAGAAATCTGTATCCAACGGCGTCAGGCGTTCCCAGGAATGGGCAGGGTAAGATTTTAGGATGTAAATACACCATCCCGACTCCTGATGCTGTGAGAGAAGCGCCATCGGTCTACCGGATGTCCTTGTGCTGGGGTGACCTCCACTGGTACTCAGTGGAGTGAGTGAGGGCTGGGGATGTCCCGGCAAAGGGAAATCTCCAACGTTCCGCTTCCCAGCCCGATAACTCAGCTTGGGGAGTGAGGGTGTGTGTGCTTTGGGGAGGGCATAAAGAGCTAATGTACTAGCTCGACAGCCCGCTGATGCAATTTCCTAATGAACATTTTCAGTACCGGAACCATCCGTAGTTGCTGCAATTTAAAGGTGCAGGCTGCTTTGGGCAAGAAACCTTGAGAGGATATTAGATTGTAGAGCAGCAAAAGTGATCTACAGACAGAAGCCTAGGGGTTAACGGCTCATCCGTCGACCAAGACTGATATGGATTGAGTTGTAAAGGACTAAATCACCTGGAAGGTGTAAAGTCATGGATCAGCTTAAAAGGGAGGATGTTGTAGAGCAGACGAGCAGACCAGGCCCCTATGATGGGCTGTAGCACCTATGATGATTGATGTCTGAATGGAAGGATGTGGTGAAACAGGACAGGGCCCTACTAATGATCAGCATTAACAAGTTGATCTGTTTATCTATCTCTATTTCTCCCATTTAGCTGCAAACTTATTATTATAATTATTTAATTTGAATTTTTGGATGATGTTTAAGAATGATCAACACATAATTAAGTATATAAATAAAAGATCAGCATGTACTGTAGATCCCTATTCAAAGGCCTATTTACACAAAAAATATTTCAATGGTATAAGTGGGCTTTTGAGTCGGTCATAGGAGGTTTTTACCAGGTACATTGATTCTATTATAGAAAACAATAAGATTGTGTCTGTGTGTGAGCATAAGAATGATTCTGTTCAGTGTGGTTACGGTATATATATGTAGAAAAGTGAAGTGAGTCGTTGTTATACAAAATACTGAATGTATAATATTTGTAAGTCTTTTTATTCATTTATTTTTAAGGTTTTGATGAAAACATTTAAAATAATTTCCATGCCAAAACTGAAAGAGTACACTAATAAGCAGATTACACACTTTTCAGGGTTTTCCTGGCCAAAACTAAGATTGTGGTTGGCTTATGATCCATTGGGAATAAATTTCCAAGATCCCACTAATGGCAAGTTACCTCAAGATTATTACCCAGTGTGATAAATCAAGCATCAAGTTAAAATGTAAAAAAATAAAACCAAAAATTTTTATTTTTAAATTAGTGGCATACGTAATGAAAAATAAATAGAATAAAAAGGACTGGATTTACCTGAAGTAAAATGTTGACCAGTCATTGTCCTGGCATGTCATGATTCCTCCTGCACATTCATCATAAGAGCAGCTGTGAATTCTGGCAGTGATGGGGGTCTTCAAGTGATCTCTTTGAAAACAACAACTTTAACCTGGAAGTAAAATAATACATTAATTAGTAGAAGACAGAAACTTTATTATATTAGAGCGCAAGCTTGCATTAATATGAAGACAATATCCTATGAACAATTTTAACCTGANTTAACCTGGAAGTAAAATAATACATTAATTAGTAGAAGACAGAAACTTTATTATATTAGAGCGCAAGCTTGCATTAATATGAAGACAATATCCTATGAACAATTTTAACCTGAAAGTTACCATCATAAAAAGTACCAAAAAAATTAATCACTTGGTGTAATCATTGCTTTTACACCAGCCATGTTTGCATGGGTGTTACGACAAAAAATTCCTGGTTCTCTAAGGGAAAGTTGAATAGCTTTGTTTATTTAATCTATTAAATAGTTAAAGTCCAACCACTATTGGAATTAGGGAGGTGGTGTTAAATGAAGAAAAGAAAACCTTCAAAATGGTCACGTCAAGCTCAGCGCAAGATTTTAACTACAACTGCATTACAGTCGTGAATCTTTAAAAATTTAAATACGATTTTTTGTCACAGATCAATAGTAATATAATTCTAACCTGCAAGATGTAACTCTTGATTATTACTACTATGATTTTAACAAAAAAAATGTATGCTATAGCGACAGCTAAATTTAAGAAGCAATCAATCTAAATAGCTCTTTTGCATTTTTTAAATTATTTCTTTTACAGCAAAAATGCACTCAATATGTCAAAGGAAATTTTGATTTTTTTTGGGATTTGTATCTAATTTTAACTAAATTAGGAATGTGCAAGACTTTACCCTAACCTAATCAGTGAAACTAACCATTCCAATACAGTCTTTTGATATTTTTTACATACACTTGCGAGATTTATCTTTATATAAAGTGCATTCAAGGGATCAAGATACTAATATTTATTATTGGAAGGGGGATTAGGATGATGCTAGGTGTTAAGAGAAAATGTAAAGATATGTGTTTATTATGGCATGTAATTGACTAGGACAGAGGCTCCCAGACTGTGTCCTGCTACAACCTGAAGTGTTAAAAAATTAATGGACTTAACAAAAGCCAATTATAATTAAGTTGGTATTTTTCACTAGTTCTCCAACCTACTTGGTACTCTGTACTTATTAAAGTAGCAGTTGGTTTTGTGCAGCGTCTATGCTGTATCAATTAAACATTGTTTTGATAAAGTCAAGTGAGGTTAATGAGGTATGTCTTCTTGTATAAGTATAAGGTTTCAAAAATGGATTAGATTGTTTAAAAAAAGCTATTTTACATTACAGTGCACAAAGAATGTGGCTTAGAGCAAAATTGAAAAGACGTGGGTGCAGCAACGGTGCTGTGACTCCAAAACGCTTGGGAAACTCTGGACTAGGATATTTGAAATTCATGTACTAGCACCATTGCTGGTAGGAGAGCTGGTCACCCGAAAGCTTTTTCGTTAACCCTCTTGGGACGTAACCCTCTTGATCTCTCGCTGACTAGCAGTGAATCTGACACTGACGAAAACAATCAGGAAAGTAATGAAGACAATCAAAATGATGTTTATGATAATGTTGTGAATCCTTGGATTAGGATTAGTGGTTCTGAATTGGATAGAGATGATCCCTATGAATTTTTAGAAAAAAAAAGAGCCTTTAAATATGTCTCAAGGGATAAGCACCCCATTTGAGAACTTATGCTAATTTTTACACAATATATCATTAAAATGTTTGTGAGAGAGAATAATAATAACTAAGTATGCAGACAACTTTCTCAGTAACACCCAGCTCAAATAAACCATATTTGGATGCACAATGTCAATGGTGAAAAGGACCGCTCTGTCTAAAGCAACCGAAAAGTACCCAGAGGGCAGGAAAAGGAGTAGAACTCTGTGCCAGGGGTGTCTCAAGGGCCTCCATGGGCCTTATTTCCCAAAACACATGTGTTAAGATCCATTCATGCTTCATCCATCAAAAAATTCGCATAATTTAAACCGGTAAGTCATGTTTATTCTCAGTCGAAATCGACGAGCCTGTTTACATGCAGGAAAAATCATGTCTGGCAAGTTTTGCCACAACAATGGGTCTCTGGAGGCATTTGTCAGGAGATTAGTGAGTGTTTCATGTTTTGTGTACAAGATAGATCAGCAGCTACACATCACACTTATGCCGATAATCACAGCACACATCCGGCTGGGCACAACAGTCATATCAGATCAATGGATTGACTCATCAAACGGTCATTCATTCTGTTAAACTTTTGGATCCAAAATCAGGTGCCAATAGCCAATACCCAAAGCATTGAACGTTTGTGGAAATCTGCAAAAGTAGAGAGAAACGAGCGCCACAATGGCACATACAGACATATGCTCGATTTGTATATGTTTATTCATGTGGTATCAACGTGTTAAAGTAAATGGTTTTTATGTCTTCAACTCAATTCTAGACGATATTGTTCAATTTTGGCCACTACAGTAGCGGAGGACCTTTAAAGAAGTAAGTATGTTTTTATTCAAAATAAAGTTTGTTTTATTGGAAGTGTGAAATAATGTATAATAATTTTTGAATTAAAAGTTTTTTAGGCTAATTCAGATTGATTAGGTTTAGGGATACATTTTATGGTTCATGTTAGGTTTAGGGATACATTTAGGGTTCAGGTTAGGTTTAGGGATACATTTAGGACATAGTTCGTGGGTCTCAATAACCAAGATGGCGGCCGCGGGTTGATCTCTCCGAATTGTTTTTAGCCATTTTTTTTTATTCAAAAGAACATTTGTTTTATGGGAAAAGTCAATAATAATAATTTTTGCGGTGTATTAAAATTGAAGTACCCACTTCTGATACCGGGTCCAAATAGCCGCAGCCAAACTTTTCATTACAATTACAGTTACAGATAAGACAGTAGCCGATTTGCCGCCAAAAAAAAAAAGCAACTTATGACTTATGTGATCTTGATTGATGTCATGTTAATGATTATAGAACTATATTTAAAATAGAATTTAAAAATACAATAAAATTATAAACATAAACGTATTCTTACTTGCTTTAAGATGTACGCACATTGTTCTTCGCGTTTCTTCAATGGTATATGAAATTCTTCAAAGATTGATAATAATGATGGCTCTAAGACCTAAGATGGCAAACAGGAAGTATCCTTCATAACTATCACGTGACCAACCGAATAATCTAAAGCCCTCACGTGACCAGCCGGATCCGAATAGCCAGTTGCTGATATAGGTACCCGGGTACCCGGGTAACTATAGCCACTCCGGTTTTAAATAGCGAAATAAGCGAAGTTAGCGGGTTTTGATTTTAAAAACTAGTAAAATATTGTGAAATAGCACTTCATAGAGGAGCCAAGGGGACTAACTCATTTCACCCCCCCCCCCCCAAAATCGACTTAGCAGGGTTTGCAATTTGACTCCTCATAAATTATTATTTTTTTTACAGTACATTTTTTTTTGACGCCCTTGAAGCCTTGAACTATATTAATATTCAAATATATCACCCTCTTCAACACCACAGATTCAAATACCATATTTAAATTCAGACTATTTCAGTAACAAAAAATAAATAAATAAATAAATAATAGAACAGTTATCGGGAATTATATTTTCCCTGATTATGAACTCAACATTGCACCATACATACCTAAATCATCATATTGTTTGATTAGTACTCGGCAATTAATTTTGGTATTTGAAGGTGAATAGTAAAAATTAAGAAGTTTTATAGTCAATAAATCGATTGTGTTCATCCAAAAACATTTACTTGTTTATTCGCGGTTGTTGTGAAGCAAAAGATTTTGAAAAAAAAATTGGAAAAGACACAGACTCCATGATTGAAATGGCTAACTTTTTAGTTTTTAGAAAAGGTTTCATAGACCACGCCTCCACGTAAGTAAGTCGTCTCTTGAAGAAGCATTGTTTTTCCAGTAACACCCCCCTCCCACTGACCGCTTGAAGGAGCAAGTGGGTCAAGGGTATGTGTGTAAATCGTATACATGTCAGATATATGTGTATCAGGGGCATGTGTGTGTCAAGAGTTTAGGTTTCGGGGGGGGGGGGGGGGTAAGTAAGTAAGTATCATGGGTATATGTGTCTGGGTATAAGATTCAGGGGCGTGTGTTATTGGTATGAGTCATAATAGTCATATGCACAAGTGTCAGAGATAAGCGTGTGTCATCGGTATAAGTGAGAAGTATAAGTGTGAGGGGGCATGTGTGTCAGGGGTGAAAGTGTCAGGGGGTATGCTTGTGTCCTGGGTATATTTATCAGGGGTATGAGTGTGTCAGGGGTATTATAGTCATGGGTAAAAGTGTCATGGGTGTGTGTGTGATATGGTTGCAAGTGTCAGGTATACGGTTCAGGGGTATGATTATCATAAGTATTAGTGTCAGGGGTATGCAAGTGCCATGATTGTAAGTTTAAGGGGTTAGTAAGTGTCATATGTGTCAGGAGTATGTGTGTGTCATGGGTATAATTATCAGGTGCATGGGTATAAGTGTCAAGGGCATACGTGTCAAAAGTGTAAGTGTCAGAATAATGTGTGTGTCGTGGGTATAAGTATCAAGGGTATCTGTGTCGAGGGCATGTGTCATGGTTTTTCTAGTCAGTGGTATGCGTGCTATGGGTATAATTTTCAGGGGTATGTGTATGCAAATCATGTGCGTCAGGTGTATGCAAGTGTCGTTGAAATAAGGGTCATCATCATCAATGGTACTACAGCCAATGTAGGGCCCTGGCCTGCTCCACCACATCCTTCCATCGATCCATGGCTTTCCCTCTCCATGCTCGAACCCCCAACTGGTGTAAATCTGTCTCCACATCATCAATCCACCTCATCCTTGGGCGACCGGTGAGTTGTCTGCCCCTAGTTTTGGCTGCTCTGCATTCCGGCATCCTTTCAACATGACCTGCCTTCTTTTTTTTACCATTGTGACTATGGGTGGTTCTTTGTACAAATAGTAAAGTTCTTGGTTTGTAAGTATTCTCCAGATATCATTTTCTATCACTGGTGAAAATGAGGGTAAGGGGCAGTGGCGTAGCTAGGGTTGGTGTGACCCGGTGCGGTAAACTCATGGTGTCACCCCCCCTCCCCCCCAAAAAACTTCTATGATCGATTTTTTCTTGTTAAAATAAGTCCACAGTATAGCATCAACCTTGAACTTTTAATAAAGCACGCCTTTGGATTGGTTACATTTGTGAAAAATATATATGTGATCGGTTTTTCTTTTATGAATCTCGGTTTTTGCGAGCAATGTGTGCCCTGTAAATATGCAATTTTTCAATCGGGTGTCACCCCTAAAATGGTGTCACCCGGTGCGGGCCGCACCCCCCGCACCTGCCTCGCTACGCCACTGGTCAGGGGTACAGAATAGTTTTCAGGGGTATATGTGGCAGGTACAGTCGTGAGCCATGGTTATAAGTGACAGGGGTATAGGTGACAGGGGTATGAATATAAAAGTCACCAGTGTCAGGCATATGCAAGAGGGTCAGAGGTATACGTGTCAGGTGCACGTATGTGTCATGGGTACAAGTGTATGCATGTCAGAGGTATACGTGTCAGGTGCACGTGTGTGTCATGGGTACAAGTGCATGTTTCAGGTGTATGCATGTGTCAGAGGTATGTAAGTGTCAAGTGCATGTGTGTGTCATGAGTATAAGTGTCAGGTGCATGGGCATAAGTGTCATAGGTATGTAAGTGTCATGGGTTTAAATGTAATGGGTATGTCTGTGACATGGGTATTTTTAAGTGCACGTGTGCGTCAGGGTTATATATGTCATGGGTATGTGTGTCATGGGTCTAAGTGTCAGGAGTATATGGCGACCTCTGGATACCTTATCAACATTGTGTCCCTGTCAATGACTCAAGTGATTCAGGTTGAAACCCAACAACTAAATCAACACTGTCACAGTACATGCAAAGTAGGATTATTTTATTCTTGAAATGGATCAAACATAAACATATAAATATAATGGATCAAATATATCCAAATTCATAGATCAAATAACATATAATGGATCAAATATATACAGATTCATGGATCAAATATCAAAATTAGAAAATAATGGATCAAATCTATCCAAATTCATAGATCTAATAACATCAAAATTATCCAAATTCATAGATCAAATAACATATAATGGATCAAATCTATACAGATTCATGGATCAAATATTTACATAGACATGAATGAAATGTTCAGATAGAAATGGATGCCAAAAATCAAGACCTACTGTACATGGCAATTACAGCCAGTTAAGATAACAAGAAACAATTCTTGGGAAAATATTGTGAAGTTGAATGACAATATCATCTACTTTTAATTAACACTTGCCTTTTTATGTGATGCTAGTGATCTATTCACACCTTGTTACATCTCCATTCAAACTATTATTTGAGCAAAAAAAGAGTTAGATAAATAGAGAGAGAGAGAGAGAGAGAGAGAGAGAGAGAGAGAGAGAGAGAGATGGAGAGATGGAGAGAGAGAGAGATGGAGAGAGGGAGAGAGAGAGAGAGGAGATGCAGTAATTAAGAAAAGGAAGGGAGAGAGAGTGTTACACATACAACTGCAAGTGAAATGCAATAAAAAGATAACGCATTAGTCATCTTGACTTTTTCAAGAAAAACAATCACACTATACAAACAATTATATGAGCAAAAAAAGAGATAGAGAAAGAGAGAGAGAGAGAGAGAGAGAGAGAGAGAGAGAGAGAGAGAGAGATGGAGAGATGGAGAGAGAGAGAGATGGAGAGATGGAGAGAGAGAGAGAGGAGATGCAGTAATTAAGAAAAGGAAGGCAGAGAGAGTGTTTCACATACAACTGCAATTGAAATGCATTAAAAAGTTAACGCATTAGTCATCTTGACTTTTTCAAGAAAAACAATCACACAACAGTTTCAACAGACTGATTATGACAAAGTAAGTAACACACAGGGACAAACAAAACAAATACTTGTATGTTTCGACACAGGTTAATGGAATGTATCTGTGAGAGGGGAAAACCTGCAGAACATTTTGCAATGTCTCTAATACAGTGGTTCTTAGTTCTTAACCTGGGTTTCATTGAACCCCAGGGGTTTGGTGAGTCAGTCTCAGGGGTTCGGCGGAGGTCCAAACTAAATCAGAAAAAAAATCATATTTTATTTTTCCTATTAAGAAGGGTTTGGTGAATGCGCATATGAAACTTGTGGGGTTCAGTACCTCCAACAAGGTTAAGAACCACTGCTCTAATAAAACCTACTAATAAAATTTCTTAACATTAGTCATCTTGACTTTTAAAGAAAATAATCACACAACAGTTTCAACAAACTGACTGATTATGACAAAGTAAGTAACATACAGCTACAAACAGATCACATCCTGGTGTGTTTTGACACAGGTTAGTGAAATGTTTCTGCGAGAGGGGCAAACCTGCAGAGCGTTTTGCAATGTCTCTTTAAAAAACATACAGGTCACATTCTGTGTGCTTGTGCCCTGGTTATGTTTATCCTACATACGTTTAATGACTAGACAGATATGAAGAAGTCTTGATTGTGTTGTGCTATGTCTGTAATATATGTTTCTAAATGTACCAAGTTCTAGTGTACGGTTAACAATGCAATGCAAGCAATGCAAGGACAGCTAAAAAAAACGTGCTCGACAAAATGGCTGAGCACAGGCAAATAAAAGTTTGAGTTCATAATCTTCTTTATAGTGTTCATAATCTTCTTCAAATTTTTGCTCCTCCAAAGGCAATAAAGGAAAGCTCTAAATTAATGATATGTCTTTATTTTAAAAATTACATCAGTAGCATTAGCATTTAGTTCTGCATGTGCCAAAACTAGCAGTACAGAAACTCCTACATATTCAATGTGTTTGTCAACGTGTATAGCTCCAGCCACCCCCACCAAAAAAAGTTTAAATGATTATTTGTTGGGCCGTTGTTGCTGGAAATGGGTCTGTCCACAAAGAAAAAAGTACTTATAGCTGAGAAATATTTTTGCTCGCACGTTAATGAGTGTAAGTGGTGACCCTGTTTGAATAAATGCGAAAGAACAATATAAAGAAATTTTTTTTAAAAAATAAAAGACACCACCAAGTAACACTGTTCTGGAAAGGTAACTCTGTTAACTCATGAGTGTGACTTTTGTCACAGACTCACCCGTTCCAATGAAAATCTGTAGCCTCATACACCATAGCCAGAAATACATCATCCTGACTTGCATATCTGACTCTGCCAAGCGTTGCCATGACCAGCATATTTCCATAAAAATTCGCAATAATAGATAGCATAACTGTGTTATTTAGTGCAGTCTTATTAAATGATTCTTTGAATTTGTTCTGCCAACTTTTTTGTCAAACACAATCACTCAATGACTTACATACGACGAGCAAAAAAAAAAAAATAATGGCCAGCTTTGATTGCTAATCCCTCAGTCGATGGACCGATTTTGCAACAACTGTCCAACATATCTTCTGTTTCATGACCCAGAACACGTGGTTGTCGAAGCTATGAACCATTGACAAACGAACAATGCCTTCAGGAAGCAGGAGTTTCAGTACAGTTGCATCTGGTGCATACTTTATGAACACCTTTAGTGAGGTTGGACAGGTAGCATCTTCCACAATATGAATAAGTGATGTCACTTCACTGATGGCAGACTCCAGTGCATCATTTCCCAAACCCCAGAAGTGAAGCGCCATTGATGTTTGGTGTAAAGACAGTTCAGTAAGGCACAGATATTGCTATTTCATGACCCATGCTTTGAATAACTTGAACTTCACACATATCCATTCTTACCATTAAAAAAAAAATTCTTTAAAAAGCCATTTACGACCAATTAAAATTAAAATAATTTAAAGTTCAATATTTAACATATGTACCGGTATTTGAAATGTTATATCAAAAATCTTGGCTCAGCATAAAAAAAAGCACCAGGTGGCCTACACACAAAGCACTGATAACTCATCAACTATATTTCAACTCATCAATTATATATTTATAAATATATATGTACACACATATGTACAGAATGCTGGATAGGGTAAAAAGAGAAAAAAAAAATTCAGAATAGGATACCGGTAATTCAATCTTTTAGTCTTATCTAGCAGCTCTTCCAAGTTTTTGAAGCACTTCTGCAATCTGTAAAAAAAAAAATATATATATAGATATATATATTTCTAGTTGAATATTGTAAAAATAGTTGTCAGAAAGATGTGCAAATATGCTTTAGGAATGATCAAATTAAGTTATTTAACGAAACAAATAAAAAAAACACTCACATTTTTCCTATCCCAGTCCCTGGCAGATTCTCCTTCGTTGTTTTTAACAGATGGATCGCCTGTAACAAGAAGATGTTCATTTTAATTTATTCATGATTCTTATTAGCATTTCCGTTACACTGCACACCAACGATAAGCAAAGTTAATGCAAAACGTTATTTCATGCCATAAAAATGTTCAAGATTACTCTAATAAACTTAAATTAGTAAGTAATGCTGTTGAAAACTTTTTTGCTAAACAAGCGTTGTATACATTCGTTAACTTGTTAAAAAAAAACATGTGCACTACAGATGCTAATACAGACATTGTGTGAAAAAGCTTCTGTCAAAATTCATACATTTTAAAAATGTACACAGAAAATAGAAAAGTTTGGGAACACCTAGCATAAAATAATGTTCAGATAAAATTTTAGAAACCTCAAGTGCAAATATTCTGATATCAGCTTAGGATCTCATGGTGTGAATATTCTGTTAACAGCTTAGGAACTCATGGTGTGAATATTCTGATAACAGTTTAGGATCTCATGGTGTGAATATTCTGATAACAGTTTAGGATCTCATGGTGTGAATATTCTGAGAACAGCTTAGGAACTCATGGTGTGAATATTCTGATAACAGTTTTAGGATCTCATGGTGTGAATATTCTGAGAACAGCTTAGGAACTCATGGTGTGAATATTCTGATAACAGCTTAGGAACTCATGGTGTGAATATTCTGATAACAGTTTAGGATCTCGTGGTGTGAATATTCTGATAACAGTTTAGGATCTCATGGTGTGAATATTCTGATAACAGCTTAGGAACTCATGGTGTTAATATTCTGATAACAGCTTAGGATCTCATGGTGTGAATATTCTGATAAAATCAAAATCTAACAGTTTCCATGCCAGGAAAAAAAAAATGAAAAAATCCCCCAGGTATTTTCAAATTTTATCTTCACCATAATTGTGAACTTTCACCCAACGTTATGATATAAGTCACTAAAACATTTCTAGAATATCACTAGACTGTACCTCCAGCAAGAATGATACACCTTAACAGCCTCTGCTTCTCGTCTGTTTTAATCGGTTGTTGGAGCCCGGCTGCCAGGTGCAGGCAGGTGTTACCCTTCCTGTCCATGGCTGTGACGAGAGACCTGGCTTTCTCGGCCCCGACCATTTGCAGGATGTCCTCCACCAGAGCCACGTCATGTGATTGGATGGCATACATGAGGGCGGTCTTTCCTTGTATAGTATCCTGTAAATGGAAAAAAAAAATAATATGAATACCTCAATACTGCCAGAACAGGAGGATTATAATTTATTATTAGGCAGGGGGAATATAATTTTTGTTGAAAGGTAGGTTAAATCATTGTTACACACCTGTTGAATAAGTGAGGCATCACTTTTTATCAGCATCATGATGATATCTCTACGCTTGCTCATTTTGTGTATGTGTAAGGCTTGCATCAGTGGTGTCAGGCCTGAAGAGAGTAACCACATTAAGTCAATCAGCTCCGGGCACAGGTGCACTCATCTTTATAATTAATCAACTCGTAATTAAAAAGGAACGCTGGGATTTGTTAAGGCTGAATTTAATTAAAGAGCACCAAATTTAAACATTCCTCAGCTTATTCCTGGGCACTGACCTCCGTTTGAGCCCTTGGCATCCACATGTACGTCCTTGGCCCCCAGGAGGGCTTCAACAACAGCTTGGTTGCCAATCTCAACAGCTTCATGCAGCGCTGTGTGCTGCACCCGCTCACTACGAAAACTCTACATTTTGAAAGAAATCAAGCATTTGTTTAATAAAGAAAGAAAGTGCTATCACTTATCATGTCAGTGCATAAGATTTTGCAACTTGGTGTTTTTGTCTTAGTGTGCACATCAGATGTTTGTGTGCTAGTGTGCACATCCGATTTTTGTGTGCTAGTGTGCACATCAGATGTTTGTGTACTAGTGTGCACATCAGGTATTTGTGTGCTAGTGTGCACATCAGATGTTTGTGTACTAGTGTGCACATCAGATGTTTGTGTGCTAGTGTGCACATCAGGTGTTTTTTTCCAAGTGTGTACATCAGGTGTTTTTGTGCTAGTGTGCACATCAGGTGTTTTTGTCCTAGTGTGTACATCAGGTGTTTTTGTCCTAGTGTGTACATCAGGTGTTTGTGTGCTAGTGTGTACATCAGATGTTTGTGTGCTAGTGTGCACATCAGATGTTTTTGTCCTAGTATTCTATATGGAGAATAAATTACTAACAAGATTTTGTACTTTGACTCCTTACGGGATAAACCAAATACACAATTTTACGTAGCTGCCATGTCTTTTTCCTGTTTGGTTTTTTACATTTTACTTCAAATAACTTCCTTTCCAGTCTTCTTTATTAAATTTCTGTCTGGTTTTTGCGCCACCCCAATTTTTTTCTCTCTTTTTTTTAGGTAGGATTTGTGTAAATATATATTATGTAAATTTAATTTATACTTTTATAAATGTTTTGATGTTATACTGATGAAGGCGCGTGCCGAAACGTTTATTTGTGTATTATGTAAAAATAAAATGATTATTAAAGCTTAACATATAATGTTATATTGAAACAATTGTTCATGTCTCATTAATTTAACATTAATCTCCAGATTTATATTTATTGAGATTTAACTGACTCAGCAGGTAAAGCACCGACTTGGTAGGTCAGCCTTGACTCTGTAGGTCAGCCCTGACTCAGTAGGTAGGTAAAGCACCAGCTCAGCAGGTCAGCCAACTCAAATTTGCTGGAAATAGTTCACAGACACCAGAAATTACAGCCACCTCCCGTCGAATGAGCCCTACGGCCCTACACACACACAATCAATATAAGAAACATCGATTGGTACTGACCTTTTCTTGACTAAAACAACTGATGTTGACATCAGCCCCGTGAAACAGTAAGAATTTGACCACATCAACTTTGTAGTTTTTCACTGCAATAAACAAAGCGGTCTGGAAGAAAAAAGATTCAGACATATAAGACTTGCAATCATTTCTGGATGAGCGTTGTGTTGTTGTTTTTGTGTGTGTTCTGGGCAGCTGATTACTTCAAGATGAGTTTCATTGAATCACATGTCTCTTTGAGGCCCACAGCCTGAGTTATTGGAACATACATTTTTTTTGTTACAATTGCGCAACAACACAGCTTGTAAGCTCGCCTTGCTTAAATCTATGAACAGAGTTGTCACAGGTATAGATATGAATATATGGCAGATAATTAATAAGGGGGTTATTACTTATATATTATACAGAGCATTGGGACTTGAGAAAAACGGACCAATCAGAGAATGTAAGAAACAATGGAATGATTTAAATAAAATGGGAGTCGATTCATATAGTTTGTTTGGGGAATATTGAACAGTCTATAGTGTGTTAATACATTATTAAGTTTTAGAAGAAAATTATGTTATCCAGGAGCTAGTAATTGAAGTATTGAGATTAAAATGATATTAGTTCCAAGTATGTTGGGATTTTCATGAGATGTATTTGGTATTGTGACTGTGTATAATAAAATATTAGTCACTATTTGGACCACTTCGCCTCTGTTATGATTCATCATGAGATTGTGATTGTGACACAAGTCCACTGATCAGGAACATATTCGCAACTTAACTTTAACAAGAGGTCATACACATCAGAACAGAAAAAGATGTGATTTTCCAGTTTATTATACAAACATTTTTCAAATGCATGCATATCTCAAAATTCTAGATGCGCTAGGCAGATTCTGACTACATATTTGGAATCAGCACATTAAAATCCATGCAATCCATGTTTTACATTCAATCGTCGTTGCCCAGAGTTACATAAAGTGAACAGATCAAACACAGGGCTGTTTTGAGCAAAAATGAATAAATAAAAAATCTGATTGCAGGAGACAGGACTTACCTCCCCATTCCTGCTCAACAAATTCAGAGCACCTTTAAACCTGGGCAAGGTGGCCAGTCTTTCCCTGTGCTCAGCTGGCATCTCACAAAGTATATGCAGACAACTGGTGGAAGAAAGAAAAAGTCTACATCAAGATTTGTTCATATTGAACAATTCACCTTATTCATGTTCAGAAGTAAAAAAAAAACAGAAACCAAAAAAAAACAAAATATAAAATCTATTATAGTAAGTCAATACATTTTTTAGACTGCACATCTCTGATTGGTCTGTGAGTTGAAAAAATGTAACTTTTTCTGTTATCACAGAGAGAAAATGCTTATTTTCTATAGCCACCTTTGATTGTGGAATGATATTATTACATGAAAAACATCTAAGGACCTTTGCAAGAATGATTTGAAAAACAAAATTATAAAGCTGTCATTTTTCTTCTCAAATTGAACAGGAGATGGAAAAGAAGGGCTAGGTGACAAGACATATAGGCAAATGTATTGGATCAAGTCACAAAACAAAACAATAAATTGTTGTTTAGAGGTTATTGGGAGCCCTTGAACTTGGACAATTAAGTGTTAAAACATTGCAATCATGACAACTTTGGACTGACCTGTTTACAGTACTTTGTATTAAACTAAACAAATTTTTTTTTTAAAGTGAAAAATGTGAACATTATATAAATAATACTTTGGTAATTAAAATACTTGTTAAAGGAACTTGCATAAAAAAATACTTGTTTATAATATAATAAAACTTATTTCCTTTACACATAACAAGAAAAAAAAAGTGTCCTATGATGTTCATATGTAAACTCCATATTGAAAGCTACTTACGTCTCTCCGTCATTGTCAGGCTCAAAGCTGGGAAGCTCCACGTCACTACTGCCGTATGAAATGGTCATCACCGAAACATCACTGTCCCCGGCTTTCTTGCTGACCTCCATGCTGCTGGCGTTGGACACTGCCACCTTCTCAATGCTGCCCTGGTCGGCAGCTTTCTTACCCTCAGGCTCACCAGGTTTAGGGGAGACTACGGGTGGCGGGCTCACTGTCATGTCGCCTGCTGGGCCACGAGAATTCAGAAACATGTCGTCGTAGTTGCACGGAGGCTCATCAAGAGAGGGGAAGCCTTCGTTCAGTAAGTCTTGGAGCATGTCCTCACTACTGTCCAGCCTGTCTTGATAGCTGTTCTGGGGGATGTTTGTCATGCTGGGATTCATGGTAGTGCTTGGAACAGACAGTGGGAAGCCCTGAACATAACTTATCTCATTGGGTAATATGCTTGGGAGAGTTTGAGAGTACGTCATTGCACTTTCTGATGGTCTCTGAGGCTCCATTGTTTGGTACCCATTTTGAGAATTTGTTCCGAGAATTCCTTGGCAGGATGGTGTCATAATGTTAGAATACAAGTGTGTTCCCATGGTGACACCAATTGTTGAATCGGCTGAGAATTTACCATTCTTCCCTTGATGGCCTTGAGCAGCTGACAGACCTCTGTTAGCAGGTGAAGATTGCACTGGGCCCATCGTGGAGCTGGCAGCATGGGAATTACCGCAACTTAGAGGCTGTGGTGAAGAGATATTGGTGAAGTGGGATTTGGAAGCCGGCTGGGATGGCGGCTGATTTGCCATTTGTGAGACGGGAAATGTACCTTGACCTAAATAGAATCCATTGGAAGATGACTGCAACATTTCTGGCAGATGGGTCTGATGACCTTGTGTGGGTTTCAGTCCATTATTTTGTATCCCCTGCCCACCATGGAAGTCATGAAAGGTAAAATGCAAACCCTGAGAGGGCATTTCATTTTGTAATCTTGATGCCATGTTGCGATCACATGGATTGACAGAAGAAACAATCAAGTCTGCATCTTTTGCAAAGCTTTCAGGCCTTTGTTGAAAGAAGTATGGACTCTGCTGGCTATGGAAGTCATGCATGTCGGACTGCTGCTGAAAGGGATACGGTGGAGTGATGCCTCGTTGTTTAAACATCTGCTGATGGAGAACGTCATTGCCGGCTGGCTGGCCGAATGCATTACCGGGCTGTCTTGTGAGACTACCACTACTAACATCTGAGTGCATTGAGACGTCACTTCCTCCTCCTATGCTGGGGAATGTGGTAGAATGCAGAGGCATTGGTGAAACACTGTGAGGGACTTTGAAGTCATCCCTGTTCAGTGTTTGCTGAGGCGCTTGTGGATAATTTAAAGGTTGCCCAGGTTTGCCATTTGCTGGCATTTTGGGCTGACCAGCCGGCTGTGTCTGCTGTTTGTTCTGAACAGGAAGCTGGTTTGGGTGTGGAAAAAACTGCTGGCCATGTTGCTTGTGTTCAGTGTGATCTTGGTATGAATTAGACTGTTCTTTGAACTGCGGCTGGTGCTTTAAGACCCAATCACGAAGCTGGTGGTCTTTGGGGAGTTTGGGTATGCCAGCGAGCGTGTTGCAGCCAGCCTCAGGGTTCTGGAACGTGTCACCCCGCTGCCTGGACTGAGGCAAATGGGATTGAGCGTGGTCCTTGTTGCTTATGACGCAAGTAGGGTTAAAGAAAGCAGGTTTATCTGTGGACCCTTGCACCTCAAGTGCCCCTGGGAAGGTATAATCATGCACCAGAAATAGCTCCTCCGCCTGCACAGCTTGGTGCATTTCTTGCCTCAAGCGAAGCTCCTCATTTTCTTGAGATCTCCTTTTAGCAGCTTTCATTTGGTTTTTAGCGGCATTGACCGGAGCGCCTATTGCTGGGTCGCTGAGGACCTTCCCTGCTTGGGTTGTGTTCACACCTGGTGGGAGGGTATCAGAATCATCCCGGCGCAACTGGACAAGGGGTCCACCATTAACTTGACCAAACATGTTGGACTGGCCATTATTTTTTTCCTGGCCATTGCCACCGTTGAGGTAGTTGTCCAAGCTCGTTTTTCCACTTTGGGCTTTTTGCTCCTCGAGGCTCTTAATGTCCTGGGGTGTGATGTAGGTGGAGTAATCAAACTCACTGGTTTTGGTGGGCTTTTCTTTGGACACGGGTTGAGGATTTTCACAGGAACCTACCTCCAATGACATGTTTGTATACGGCATCGAGATGTGGATGTCACTTGATGTCACTGACAGCATATCAACATTGGATTTGTTCAAGATCTGCTCCAGACTGGACACAGTTGGGCCACTGTCTGAGGGTAGAACACCTGCTTTCTTGTTTTCTAGACTCTGCTGTCTTTTCTCGTGCAAGAACTTCTCAATCTCAAGATCTGCTCTCTTCTTCTCATCCTCTTCAGGATCGGCTGCACGAATCTTGTCCCTGGGTAGAGGCTTGCTTGAAATTATCTGTATCTGATTGTTCAAAGACGCGTACTGAGATGATTCCATGCCTGCAGAATAGCCACTGCCTGGTTCAGGTTTTGCACACGACTTCTCCCCCTTGGCTGAAGAACAGGAGGAAGTTGATAAGTTCTCACTGACTGATGTCTTGGTGGTGCTCGGTATCTTCGTGCGACTGCTCCTGCTGCTTTTGCTGTTGCTGCTCTTCCTGGGAGTCTTGGGCTTCTCAGTGGTAGGATATTGTAATTCATAAGGCTTGCCGTCCAGCCCATAAATGATGTGTGGTTCAGATTCTGCCCCACCCGCCGGTGGGTGAGTGGATCCACACTTGAGACTGTGATCGCTGGGGTCGTAAGTCCCAGAGTCAAGCTCAGTAAATCTACTGTTTTGTATCCACTTACCCACCATGCAGACTTTCTTCTCTTTGGGGAGGTTGATCGCTGGCTTGGGGTTCATGGTGGATGCTGTGTTAGACCTTGCCGACGACGTGACATTATTTGGGTATCCTGAGAGGTTAGTCTGTTGAGAGTGGTTCGAAATGGCACTGTTGGAGAACTGTTCTTGGTTCGGATGAGATGCCACAGGGTAGGGAGCTCCTGGACTTTGGGTGCTGCCACCGTGGGCATAAAAGTTGTTAATCATCACACCAGGTGGGGCATGCCTCGAGCCCGCCAACAGTTTAACAGACCTGCTTTCAGTGAGATGTGAGCAGCAAGTGGATCCATTTTGATGTAGTCCAACACAAGGGTGCACTTGTTGCAAGTGCCGTGAAGTATCAGCTCTGGCCACACTACAGGACTGATCATTGCTCATGGCCTGATACATATTTGAAGGCTGACCATTATTCACGTGCTGAACTGGTGGATTGACTTGATTGGATGATATTTGATTTATGGTCTGCTCATTAACAAGGAACCTTCCCATTAGATCCGGTTGTCCAATTTGTTGCTGATGGTGGGCCAGAGACCCATTGTCAGGTCCCAATTTTTGTGTGGGTCCATTGAGGTATGCTTGCACGTTTTGTGGAATTAAGGTACTTGGAGGTCGGTAATTAGAAGCTCCATTACGGGGATGATGTTGATGTAACGGCTGCATGTTGATAAGTCCATTGGGTCCTGTGGGCCCCAACCGTTGATCTTGGGTGCCAATATATTGACCTATATGAGACTCCATATTTGAGCCCTGACCTATAATGTGTTGACCTTGACCTGACAGTGTCTCAAAGAATTGTCCTTGAGCACAATCTTGATTCATCTGTTGCTGGCCTTGAAATCTCATATGGTGACCATTTTGTGCCCTCTGGTAGTGACCTTGAGATGACTGGGGCTCCATGTAATGATTGCGTGATTCCAAATTCAAACCGGAATTGAAGCTGAATTCATCACAGGGGTACTGTAAGGAGTAGAGCCTGGATGGTGGACCATCCACAGACACCTGACGCTGAGCCCCAGGGGCAGCATCACCCTCTTGGGACACAGACATGTTCGATTCTGAGATGGATTGCGATGTGTCACTTTTAACGGACGCCCTCCCTTGCTTGATGGTCGAGCACTCAGACCCATCGGTAGGGGGTGGCGATGTCAGGGGGCCATCGTTGGATTGAGATGACGGGCTGCTAAAAGATCCCTGGGAATTGAAAAACTGAATATGGACTGACGCTGCGTTGGCAGGATCTGGTTTGAGGATGACAGGAAACCTGCAGGTCAAAACCCCTCCATTCTGAGCCTGAACTCCACCATTCTGAGGATAAACTGTGGGAAAATAACATAAAAACAGTGAGAGAGAAAAAAACCCCACCAGACTAATACACTAAAAAGATACCTCAATATTTTAAGGCAGGGACCTAATAATACAATTCTGAAGTACCAGTACTAAGGCTGGCACAAAATTATTCTGAATTTAGCATACTAAGTACATTTATGGATAGCTTAAATAATGAAAACTCAATCACAGGAATAATAACTATCCAGGTATGTGTGTATGATGTGTGTAACGCTGTGTTCAGTAGGTGCACAAAATAAAAATTCCCAGAAGTTAGCAAGTGTGTTACTTGAATGCATGTTTGTCTTTTTGACTTTAGTAGATGGGGAAAGTCATGAATTGCTGCTGCCTGCCATTGTTAGGTCGGTTATTTCTAGTACCCGATACTTTATAAAGTTTGAAGGGGATAAAAGAAGCAGAACGCCTGGGGCTACCTGTATTTCCCTGGCCGTTGAAAGCTATGCCCAGCGGAGCACCAAAGCTGCCTGGTGCTGAGAACGCTGGCTGGGTCCGGGGCTGGATTGGGGCCATATTTGAAGGGGATAAAAGAAGCAGAACGCCTGGGGCATACCTGTATTTCCCTGGCCGTTGAAAGCCATGCCCCGCGGAGCACCAAAGCTGCCCGGTGCTGAGAACACTGGCTGGGTCCGGGGCTGGATTGGGGCCAGAGTGCTGGGTTTTTCAATCTTGGACCTTGGAGGCCTTCCTCGCCTGCCATGCTCCACAAGCTCCGAGTTTTCATGGCTCAGCAGCTGAAAGGACAAAGAATACAAGAGCTGGTTACCATACGATTTGATAAAGTCAAGTTTGTCATCAGATTTAACCTTGTAACGCCAGATTAAAACGGTGGATTAAACTGATCCTATGAAGGTACATATCATTAGCCTGTGGTTATTCTGTCAGTTTTACTCTAATAATATCAAGTCTTTTACATAATATCATGAAATCAATGTAATTTGGCTTATCAGATGAACGTGTCTGAGCTCAGAGTTAAGATTTATAGTGGTCTAGAGTCTAAAGCAAGTTTATTTTTAGATTAAGATTTAAGATGTCGATTTTTTCTTTGATTGATAAAGCATATTCATCATGATGGAGTATTTATAAACACAATATGAACATTCATTAGTGAGAGAAATGGAGAAAAACGTATAATTGCTCAACAAGATGTAAAACTTCCGGTTTCTTCCCTGGGAACATTAGTTTTCAAAGGTGAAACAGACAACGAACTTGCCAACTCACCTGGAATTCCTCTAAACTGCAAATCTGGTAATCTGCATAATCCAAAACACACAGCTCTGATCCTTCAGCCTCCCCATCCATGCTGGGTGTGGGGGAGTCACTGGGAATGATGATGGGTGAACATTCTCCCCCTGGCTCACCCGTGGGTGAACTCGAGGCTTCACTGGCGTCCAGACACACACTTGATGTCACTGTCTTTGCTTTGTTATTTTCCCCGCCAGGCGTGTCTGGTGCGCTGATCGTGTTAGAGTTGTGGTCGGTGCCAGCGTTTGCGTCCACGCGTTCGTCTTTCTTCTTTTTCGAGCCGAGCCTGTGGCCCCCCTTGCCGTTACGACCAGTGTCGTTCACTGCGATGTGCCCTGGCAAAGTCTTGCATCTGGTGTTTACAGATTCCGACAGGGCACCAGAACGTGGGCCCTCTGCCCTCGACACCGTTGCTGGGCCTGGCGAGGACGTGACACCTGGGTCAAAGTTACGTTGACGTGAATAGCTCTGGTCTCCGTTGATAACGGACGTTATGTCCTCTAGAATATTTTCCGATTGTTCGATCTGCTCTCGTTCCTGCTCCTCCGTCTGTTCTGAGATTTCCTTATCCTCGCTGCCGAAATGCTGCTCGCCACCGCTTGCCCCATCAGCCCCCAAAAAGTCCACCAGATCCTGGTCGGAGATCTGCAAATTGACAAACTGATTCATTTCGGCGAGACAATTGTCGCCGTCGATCTCCAGGTGCCGAGGACTCGCCAGGCAGTGTAGCAGGTTGCTTCTGATGATCTCGGCCAGCTCCTGGGACTCTTGGTCTCCGGGGTCTACAGACGAACCAACGTGTTGGCGGATCTCGAGAGCCATCTCCAGACTAGTTTCCATCTGAGTATGGTTAAAACAATGTCTTGTTAATGATAGGGATTTGACAACATTGTGTATCGAACGATTGAATATATCCTTCTAGCGGCTGGTGCTAACGTTACGGCCTGCGTAGTTCAGTACACAGAATTATTTTTTCTCCAGTTGTCTTGTTTCAGCAGGTCAGAGTGTTCACCGTGAGTTGTTTCAGCAGGTCAGAGTGTTCACCGTGAGTTGTTTCAGCAGGTCAGAGTGTTCACCGTGAGTTGTTTCAGCAGGTCAGAGTGTTCACCATGAGTTCTTTCAGCAGGTCAGAGTGTTCACTGTGAGTTGTTTCAGCAATCACAATGATATCAGACTGTCTGAAACCATAAACATTAAAAAAAAAATGTTAAGAATGACATCACTCATAATAAAACAAGTGCTCCTATAAAATTCTGTAACTGGGCATGGTAAAAATCTTAATCAGGGCACTGACCTCCCTGAACGTTGGAATTATATAGTAGCAAGCAGTGAATGCCGTGATAGCAAGTTCCCGGCCTGTCGTTTAATTGGCTAGCAAATTCCCGGCATGTCAGTTAATTGGCTAGCAAGATCTCGACTTGTCATTTCATTGGCTAGCAAGCTCCCGGCATGTCATTTAAGTGGCTAGCAAATTCCCGGCATGTCATTTAATTGGCTAGCAAGCTCTCGACATGTCATTTCATTGGCTAGCAAGTTCCCGGCATGTCATTAAAGTGGCTAGCAAGCTCCCGAACTACCGTTTGACTGGCTAGCAAGTTCTCGAACAATCGTTTGATTGGCGAGCAAGTTCTCGAACTACCGTTTGATTTGCTACCAAGTTCCCGGCCGAATGTTCAATTGGCTACACGGCTTAAGTCACAACGAGGACAGTTGTGTGTTTGTGTGTTTTCTTAAAACAAGAAGCCTCAATAAAATTATCTCCCACAAGCGAAGAGACTTCAATTAAAAACTTTAAAAAATAACTAATAGTTAAACATCTCCATGGCCACAATAAATATCCTCAAGCCACCAAGAGAGAGAGAGAGAGAGAGAGAGAGAGAGAGAGAGAGAGAGAGAGAGAGAGGGGGAGGGAGAGGGAGAGAGAGGGAGAGAAAAGCAAATAGATGTTTGGCGATGAAAACAGTTGTCCTTTCTCTTCACCATACATTATAAACAGTACCTTCAGTTGAGTGGACCCACCGTTGTACATATCAAGTCAATCGCTGATAATTTATCGTGAAAGTACATAGACTAATCAGTTACACGAACTGTGCAATTACACGAACTGCCCGTAAAATGTGTAAAGATTGTCATACCACGCTTCTAAATGTTATGGAGCCATTAGCTTCGCAGGTACTCACGGGACGGTCCCGATAAAGTCCAGCAAAGAAATAAACGGCCGGACTCCGAAAACGTTTAGAGGCAATCCATTCATACGACAGTGTTAGAACCCCTTTTAGAAGGACACCCTTGCCAAAAGAAAACATTATCTTACCAAGCGAGTACA
The DNA here is from genome assembly GCA_964033795.1 of Lymnaea stagnalis. Lineage (NCBI taxonomy): Eukaryota > Metazoa > Mollusca > Gastropoda > Lymnaeidae > Lymnaea > Lymnaea stagnalis. The sequence goes on along the minus strand of CAXITT010000388.1, from coordinate 418,046 downwards.
CCATATCACAATGCGAGCTGATGAACGATAGGATCAAGAAAATCATTGCCCACATTAATTTCACCAAGTGTTATGAAACTAAGACAAGACACCAGCGAGAGTTCAAGCGGAAGCCATTTGACCTTTACAATTTACATACCGGTTCGCACACAGATGTCATACGTCAGACACTCTTTAAATAGTCTTATCTCCCAATACAAAGATTCATTTTTTATTTACTTCCCCGGCTTCTTAAAAAAAACAACGTTAAGGACTGGAGGGCGACGTGGTTGATACTATCGGCCCTTAATGACGTGGTTGATACTATCGGCCTCTATGACGCGGTTGATACTATCGGCCTTGATGACGCGGTTCCCACTATCGGCCTTGAAGACGTGGTTGACACTTTCGGCTCTGGATGACGTGGTTGAGGGTGGAAGGTGTTTTAAAGTGTGTATGGGGGTGGGGGGTTCAGAGGAGACTAGATGCTGTAGACCGCTAAGTCTTGCAATGCAGGCTTTACAAAAAAAGGACGACACGTGGCAATGGCGAATCCAGATTCGAACACAGCGTTAAAAAGAAAAAAGAAAGTTAAAGTGACTATAAACGTGGGAAGTTCTTTCTATACATTCTGTTGTATGTAATAGGTATTCCCACCACACCCCACTCCTCCCTTCCCCGAATACACCAAAAAGCAACTAAGCGTTGCATTTCCAAGAATTTGAATAAGACAGACTTAAGTCAGAGGTCATCGGATTTCCAGGAATAGTGCTTGGAAGTCTCAACACTGCTTCGTCATAGAGATATATATACAGCATTGCTAACGGTCCACACTGACTTACTAGACATGCACAGTTTTAGTTTACTTGGGGAATTCTGGTTTTATAAAGATAATAGGAGTCATGGCCCTCAGCATTACAGATACAGCTGGCAGAAGACCCGCCCCTGTACAAAACTTTGTTGTTCACCATTTGGAGACAATGCCTGCGTGACGTCATTCACGAGGAAGGTTTGCGTGACACATTGTATGACGTCAATATAATTTTTGGAGCCCCCCCCCCCATCCCCTGACATCACAATCCCGATCGAGACAAAGTCAATGCAACACACAACAAAGGCCATCAGACACTCGGCTCGACTTGAGAAAACAATGCCTCTCATAAACTAAACCCAGTGGTCGGCAAATCGCGGCTCGCGAGCCGCATGCGGCTCTTTAAAGACCTGAATGCGGCTCGGCCAATCAGCCACAAATCGGTTTTGACTCGGAAAAAACATGGTTCTTGACGGGCTCTTGAAAAGAAAGCTGGCTCTCAAAATTGATTTAATTGTCCTGCTGCTGATTTTTGGCTCTTTTGACTAATGAGTCTGCCGACCGCTGAACTAAACTAAAGGCGTCAGTAAGGAGACATAGATGAGTGTCACACTCAACACTAGGGACTCGGTATATCAAGTCTTGCCATTGGGGTTTTGGGGGGAGGGGGGGAGGGCAGAATTGTTAGAGTCTATCTCTAATCCAGAAGAATACTATATATAAGAATACTATATTCAAGCTAAAAATAAAGTTATAAATAAACATGCTTGTGCATGTGTGTGTTGGTGGTTTGGGGGGGGGTCGCTCGCTTTCCTGTCTTGCCGCGTTACATAATCACAAATAAGGTTATTCTTATGAACTGGTCTAATGACTGAACTAATGATAGGCAATATTCCCTTTAAGCTGCGCGGCTGCGCGGGGCAGCGCAGCTATCTCACAGACGCCGCGCAGCAGTTTTGAGTATACGCGCAGCAAATTTCCATGGAAGTCTGAGTTTGTATGCTGTAAAAATTTCTACAAAAAAGTTGCACACACCACGAACCGACAAACCTTAGAAGGAACATTGGTGATAGGCCTTGTGTGTGATCTAAAACCTACATAATGACTGATCTAATACATTACTTAATGACTGACCAAGTGTCTTACCTAATAACTCGGCTAGTGTATGATCTGATGACTGAGCTAATGTCTGACCTAATGTATGATCTGGTGACTGAGCTAATCATTGACCTGTCTCACCTAAGGACTGACCTAATGGTTAACCTAATGACTGACCTAATGTATGATCTGATGACTGAGCTAATGTCTGACCTACCGTATGATCTGGTGACTGAGCTAATGTCTGACCTAATGACTGACCTAATGGTTAACCTAATGACTGACCTAATGGTTAACCTAATGACTGACCTAATGTATGATCTGATGACTAAGCTAATGTCTGACCTAATGACTGACCTAATGGTTAATCTAATGACTGACCTAATGTATGATCTGATGGCTGAGCTTATGTCTGGCCTAATGACTGACCTAATGTATGATCTGATGACTGAGCTAATGTCTGATCTAATGACTTACTTAATGGTTCGCCTAATGACTGACCTAATGTATGATCTGATGTCTGAGCTTATGTCTGACCTAATGACTGACCAACACACTTATTGTTTTATTTTGGAGGGAGCTTGATCTTTTAGGTTTGACCGTTTAAAAACTAACAATAATGCTCATTCCCTCTCCCCCGGGACTGACGTGACGAGATACACCAGCACTGATCCCATAAAATACCAACACTAGCTCCGTCCACATCTGTTGCAGGATTCGAACTTTCATTAAGAAAGTATGTCATGATCACGTGCTAATATCAATATGATGATCATGTGCTAGTATCAATGTCATAATCACGTGTTATTATCAATATAATGATCATGTGCTAATATCAATATAATAATCATGTGCTAGTATCAAGGTCATGATAACGTGTTACTATCCATGTTATGATCATGTGCTAATATCAATGTCATTATCAAGTGCTAATATAAATGTTATAATCACGGGTTAATATCAATGTCATAATCAAGTGCTAATATCAATGTCACGATCACGTGCTAATAACAATGTCACGATCACGTGCTAAAATCAATGTCACGATCACGAGCTAATCTCAATGTCACGAACCTGCGCTAATAACAATGTCACGATCACGTGCTAAAATCAATGTTACGATCACGAGCTAATATCAATGTCACGATCACGTGCTAATAAAAAATGTCACGATCACGTGCTAATAACAATGTCACGATCACGTGCTAAAATCAATGTCATGATCAGGTCATGTTAATATCAATGCCATGAACATGTCGTGCTAATATCAATGCCATGATCACGTCGTGCTGATGTCAATAGGTTCTAATATATGATAATGAAATGGTCACTGCCTGAAGCCACATTTTCGGGAGTCATAAAAGCCTAGCATTCCCCATTGAAACTAGAAGGTTGTTTTCTTAAAGAACCCAAAACGACTGAGCAAATACTTCTGTCAGTGTCTGTCATGGAGAACACACTGCAGCAGGAGAGAAAGATCACGCAACATTTCACAAACTATGTTAAAACATAGAGGGTTTGACAGTACAGGCATCATTGACACACAATGTTAGCACAAAGAGGGTTTGACAGTACTAACATCATTGATAAACAATGTTAGAACATAGAGGGTTTGACAGTACTGACATAATTGACAAACAATGCTAAAAGATAGAGGGTTTGACAGTACAGACATCATTGACAAACAATGTTAAAACATAGAGGGTTTGACAGTACAGACATAATTGAGAAACAATGTTACCACAAAGAGGGTTTGACAGTACTGACATCATTGACAAACTATGTTTTAAAACATAGAGGGTTTGACAGTACTGATATCATTGACAAACAATGTTAAAACATAGAGGGTTTGACAGTACTGACATCGTTGACAAATTATGTTGAACATATCAGGGTGTTTGACAGTACTGACCTCAATGACAAACTACCTATTGATAGCATATAATTCAAATATTAGTCATTGATATGACAACAGGAGGAACTCGTGAAATCAACACACTATAAACACAAAAATAACCAAAAGAGTTTGAATAAAAATGTCCTTTAGATTCTTAACCAAAGCAAAACTCACCTTACATCTAACAGTTTTGTTTTACCAAGACAGAATGAGTTAGTTCACATTGTTAAACCAAACAAAGCTAACCTACATCCAATTGTTCTACCACGACAGAATGAGTTAGTTCACATTGTTAAACCAAACAAAGCTAACCTACATCCAAATGTTCTACCACGACAGAATAGGTTAGTTCACATTGTTAAACCAAACAAAGCTAACCTACATCCAATTGTTCTACCACGACAGAATGAGTTAGTTCACATTGTTAAACCAAACAAAGCTAACCTACATCCAAATGTTCTACCACGACAGAATGAATTAGTTCACATTGTTAAACCAAGCAAAGATAACCTACATCCAATTGTTCTACCACGACAGAATGGGTTAGTTCAAATTGTTAAACCAAGCAAAGCTAACCTACATTAAATTGTTCTACCACGACAGAATGAGTTAGTTCACATTGTTAAACCAAACAAAGCTAACCTACATCCAATTGTTCTACCACGACAGAATGCGTTAGTTCACATTGATCCAACTGTTGTACCACGACAGAATGCGTTAGTTCACATTGATCCAACTGTTGTACCACGACAGAATGCGTTTGTTCACATTGATCCAACTGTTGTACCACGACAGAATGCGTTAGGCCACTGGCGTTCAACGAAACCCTCACAAACACTACACAGTTATTACGTCACCACTTGACCGTCTGAGGTTTTCGGCATGCTTATTTTGGCAGCTAATCTGGGTGGCTCCGGGCGTGGCGAAAAAAAAAAAGACCAGACAGTGTCTCCCAGCGTGAAAGAAGAACTGACTGTTTAGCCATGGTACAAATACGATAGGAAGTAAATTGGTGACTCCGCTGGAAATACCTTAAACGGGTTGGTAGGAGGGGGAAAAAAAGGGGGGGGGGGGGTAAAAATAAACAAAGGGTAGAGACCGGTTCGGGATATGGGGTGAGGTGGGATGTCTTGAAATGGGGCTGATACAACAAGAGGTGTGACAAAAAGAGGTGTTGAGGTGGGGGTAGTGGGGCACTGAACACGTCAGATCAACGAGTCTCAGACACGAACAAGGAGGTAAACGTGACTATGATCCAACTGGGAAACTTCGTAAATCTCGTACTGAAATTAAACGGAATGATGACATCATAAAACATTGCACCAGCGGCGGTGCCAGAAAATGTATCAACTGTTTGTGAACTATAGTTTGGAGAGGGTGAAATAGGGGTGCAAGGGGAAACAAAACAACAACAAGAACAGAAGGTATAGAAGCTATATAAACATACTTAGATCTATGTGATCTGAAAAGCGTCGATCTATTTTACCAGGAATGAGGTATTTATAAGTAGGAATATCCCCCCCCCCTCCCCCCGGTCTGCCTACAGGGATGAACCCGACGATGACAGTTAGTCACAGCAAAGGCAATCATTTCCAGTCATGCAAGAAGTCATGACGCCACGACATGGACATCAAGAAGTCATGATGCCATGACATGTACATCAAGAAGTCATGACGCCATGACATGGTCATCAAGACGTCATGACGCCATGTCATGGACATCAAGAAGTCATGACGCCACGACATGGACATCAAGAAGTCATGATGCCATGACATGGACATCAAGAAGTCATGACGCCATGTCATGGACATCAAGACGTCATCACGTCATGACATGGACATCAAGACTCATGACGCCATGACATGGACATCAAGACTCATGACGCCATGACATGGACATCAAGACGTCCTGACGCCATGACATGGACATCAAGAAGTCATGACGCCATGACATGGACATCAAGACGTCATCACGTCATGACATAGACATCAAGACTCATGACGCCATGACATGGACATCAAGACGCCATGACATGGACATCAAGAGTCATGACGCCATGACATGGACATCAAGACGTCATGACGACATGACATGGACATCAAGGGGCCGTGACGCCATGACATGGTCATCAAGGGGCCGTGACGTCATTACAAGATACACAAGAGGCCCTGGTGTCATGACATGATATACAAGAGGCCGTGGTGACATGACATGGAATACAAGAAGCCATGACGTCACGACACGAAACATAAGAAGGCCTGACGTCACGACGTGGCACACGATGAGGCCCGTGACGTGTCCTACGTGACGCACAAGAGGCCGTGATGTCGTTACATGATATACAAGAGGCTGTGATGTCATTACGTGTTATACAATAAGCCATGACGCCACGACGTGGTACAAAATGAAACCAGTGACGTCACTGCATGATTATACAAGACATCATGACGTAATTACACGATCTTCCAAGAGGCCGGGATGTCATGACATGGTATACAAGTGGCCATGACTTCATGACATGGTACAAAAGAAGGCATGACGGCACATGGTTCCCAATGAGGGCCCTTACGTGATACACAAGAGGCCGTGACGTCATGACGTGATACACAAGGAGCCGTGGCTTCATGGCCATGTACCACCGCCCCATGCTTCTTCATTGAGCCCCATGTGTCAGGACATCAAAAGTTCGCCCTACTGTTTTATGCAGTAGCAGATGTCACGAGCTAAACTAGAAAAGCCCGGGCTTTCCTAGTGGGAGGCGGGTCCGATGAAACTTGTCCACGGATCTGAAGGCGAGTGGGTTGCCTATGTCAGTACCGGTATCTATACAAGTCATTTAAAGTGACAGATGGAGACGCCGGTTTGATTCTCCTTAATCCGCTGTGACGGGTCACGGGGTGTGGGGAGGGGTGGGGGTGGGTGGGCGGGGCGCCGAACATGTTCAATGAGTCAACCCATACAACTCTACATACTGATGATATTTTCCAAATTTTAAAAAAAACTAAACAAACCTCCTCTGCTCCATATTGTTGATTGTTGATTGAATGTGTCATTTTCATTGATAGTTTAGATTGTTGATTGAATGTGTCATTTTCATTGATAGTTTAGATTGTTGATTGAATGTGTCATTTTCATTGATAGTTTAGATTGTTGATTGAATGTGTCATTTTCATTGATAGTTTAGATTGTTGATTGAATGTGTCATTTTCATTTATAGTTTAGATTGTTGATTGAATGTGTCATTTTCATTGATAGTTTAGACTCTGAACGACCCTCACCCCCATAACGTCATGTTTAAAAACAAGTTTATTGGAACAAACCCCCCCCCCCCACAAAGCTTTGGTGTATAAAAATCCATTATATGCTCTTTTTTTTGTGTGTATTGCATTTAGTGATATTAGCAACTGATTTTTATATGGGAATGATTTTATCTAATTTTTTTGTATGTAAAAAAACATCAAATAGACTAAGCATAAATTTTGACCCAAATTCGTCAAACCCAATTAGCAACAGCTAGCTACACAATAAATCTCCACACCAAAACACAAAACAATTAAACAAATCACTCCCCCCCCCCAACCACACACACACACACTTTTTAAAAACAGGAAAAACTGATTTTTAGGGGTTGAGGGTGAGGGCTGACAATTTGATCGAATGTGCTGTCATCGGCAACGATTATATGCGCTAAGTTTGAGCTCGACAAGATGACGGGAAGTGGGTAAACTAGCCTTCCAAAGATTTCGCCGCCAAAAAGAAAGAAAGGAACAAACGAGCAAAAGCGAAGTTAATGAAAAGGATTTAAAAGTAATAATACAATGCAGGCCGACATGTTTAGGGCATTTCCGGGAGCACAGAGTTTCTCTTGAGACACCAACTGGAAACCTTTCTGTTTATAGTCTAGAAAACTCTAGAATACAACCGAAGTTACGTGTCTCACTTTAACAACGCCCTCAGTCACAGTCGTATATTCAGGCCAACTGGACTGATAAGTGGCTCCTACTTGTCAATAGCATTGAATTGTAAACATGTGCGTGTGAATGACTTAATATGTTTTCATCATTCTAAAAGCAGGCCCGGCCAACGTACGGCCCGCAAGCCCTCGCTTTTTCTCAAGAGCTTTTCCCCCCAGTCCTAGTTTCTTTCGGCCCGCACAAATTTTTCCTAAAGAATGACGGCCCGCCTTACATTTTGAGTTGTGCAGGCCTGGACTAGAGGGAGCACAGTTTTTTTGTTTTTTTGTTCAGTTGAACGTCTGTCACGTTCACGTCAAAAATTGTCAGGCTTTTTTGGGCCACAAATTGTCCAAGATGGTCTTATCTCAAAAACCACTCTCACGATTGACATCCTAGTAAACATCACCTTCTGAAGATGTATTTATATCTGTGCGTTTCTCGTTCTCCCTCTCTCTCTCTCTCTCTCACTCTGTATGTGTCTTCCTGTTATGACCTTGACTCACACGAATGCGTGACATGTCTTCATTACAGGATGTACACACCGGGGCCTTTGAGATTTTTTTAACGCCAATACAGCATGATGCTCATACGGTTAAAGCCGTTCCCGTGGATATGAAGATGAGTTCGTCTTCGTCGACTTGGTGTTACGAGACTGCTTGATCTCTCCGTGTATCATTCGAAGTTAAACAATCTTGATCTCTCCGTGTATCATTCGAAGTTAAACAATCTTGATCTCTCCGTGTATCATTCCAAGTTAAACAATCTTGATCTCTCCGTGTATCATTCCAAGTTAAACAATCTTGATCTCTCCGTGTATCATTCCAAGTTAAACAATCTTGATCTCTCCGTGTATCATTCCAAGTTAAACAATCTTGATCTCTCCGTGTATCATTCCAAGTTAAACAATCTTGATCTCTCCGTGTATCATTCCAAGTTATACAATCTTGATCTCTCCGTGTATCATTCCAAGTTAAACAATCTTGATCTCTCCGTGTATCATTCCAAGTTAAACAATTACAATCACGGCCTTTAAGTAAGTCATCAAATGAGCAGCCGTGACTAATTGCCCCCCCTCCCCACCCAAAATCCCCACCGACCCACACACGCACGTCTTTGGCGGAGGGGGCAGGATGGGAGAAAGTTCAATCCGGGGTAAACACCTTTTGCCAGTCGTTGCTATTCCCTATCTGGACATTAACCATTTTTTCTTGACCTCGAATACCAAACACAACCAAATGGAGGCTCCTTATCTTCTGCGCAACGATGCAATGAATGCTATTTATTTCTACATCAAATCCGGAATAAGACTCGGCGGCACATTCATGACTCGCTGATTCTGGGGGGAAAAAATCGGGGTGGCGGGCAGGGAGTGGGGTGGGAACCAGCGCATTGACTCAAAAGAGAAATCAGAAATGACCAACAATGGACATCAGCCATGATCAACAAGGGACATCAGCCATGATCCACAAGGAACATCAGCCATGATCCACATGGGACACCAGCCAAGACCACAAGGGACACCAGCCAAGACCACAAGGGACATCAGTCATGACCACAAGGAACATCAGTCATGATCCACAAGGGACATCAGCCATGATCCACATGGGACACCAGCCAAGACCACAAGGGACACCAGCCAAGACCACAAGGGACAGCAGTCATGACCACAAGGAACATCAGTCATGATCCACAAGGGACACCAGCCATGATCCACATGGGACACCAGCCAAGACCACACGAGACACCAGCCAAGACCACAAGGGACATCAGCCATGATCCACATGGGGCACCAGCCAAGACCACAAGGGGCATCAGCCATGATCCACAAGTGATATCATCGATGATCCAAAAGGAACATAAGTCAATCATCAACAAGTGACATTAGCCATGATCCAAATGGGCACCAGCCAAACCGCAAGGGACATCAGCCATGATCCACAAGAGACATCAGCCAAGACCAAAAAAAAAGACATCAGCCATGATCCACAAGGGACAACAGCCAAGACCACAAGAGACATCAGCCATGATTCACAAGGGACAACAGCCAAGACAACAAGGGACATCAGCCAAGATTAAAAAAAAAAAACATCGGCCATGACCCGCTTGGGATAACAGCCATGACGCACAAGGGACACCAGCCATGACCTTCAAGGGACATCAGCCAAGGCCCACGTGGGACATCAGCCATGATCCACAAGGGTCATAAGGCAAGATAGTGACATCAGCCATGACCCGCAAGGGACATCAGCCATGACCCACATACCATATCAGACTAGTTATACATCCTGAGCTAAAAAGGTTACTTGTCAAACAGCACTGTGAGGGTACCAGGAAGTTTATTCCCGTGAATCAGACGATAACGATTTCCGCAGTTAATTTTAACACGATAATCACGTGACCACTGCCATTGGTATGCTGACAATAAGCTCCCTTTACCAGAGCTAAAACAAAGTCTAGTTAGTTTTGTGTACCCTTCAGATAATCGATTATTTCCGGTCTGAGAATCTAGCCAAACGGAGAAAAGTATTCCGTCGACTGACTGCTATTTACGTCGGAATCGTGGCGAGCTGCGAGACAGATACGTGCGTCAATGAGTAGGACACAGAGAGATACGTGCGTCAATGAGTAGGACACAGAGAGATGCATGCGTCAATGAGTAGGACACAGAGAGATGCATGCGTCAATGAGTAGGACACAGAGAGATACGTGCGTCAATGAGTAGGACACAGAGAGATACGTGCGTCAATGAGTAGGACACAGAGAGATGCATGCGTCAATGAGTAGGACACAGAGAGATACGTGCGTCAATGAGTAGGACACAGAGAGATGCATGCGTCATAAGTGTGACAATAAGTAGGACAGAGATAAATACATGCATCATAAGTGTGACATTTACATCAATAAGTAGGACAGAGATAGATGCGTGCGCCGTAAGTAGGGCATGGATACAACGGGCAGGATAAACGATCCCTGAGCATTCACCCGGTGAACTCAATCCATGCCAACATCGATGACTTTACCAATGATAGGAATGCCAGTGCAGCCATTCTTACATTGCTTCAACTGAAGACCATTAACGCCATTCTTACATTGCTTTAACTAAATACCGTTAACGCCATTCTTACATTGCTTTAACTAAATACCATTAAAGCCATTCTTACATTGCTTTAACTAAATACCATTAACGCCATTCTTACATTGCTTTAACTAAATACCGTTAACGCCATTCTTACATATCTTCAACTAAATACCGTTAACGCCATTCTTACATTTCTTTAACTAAATACCATTAACGCCATTCTTACATTGCTTTAACTAAATACCGTTAACGCCATTCTTACATATCTTCAACTAAATACCGTGAACGCCATTCTTACATTGCTTTAACTAAATACCATTAACGCCATTCTTACCTTTCTTCAACTAAATACCGTTAAAGCCATTCTTACATATCTTCAACTAAATACCGTGAACGCCATTCTTACATTTCTTTAACTAAATACCATTAACGCCATTCTTACATTTCTTTAACTAAATACCATTAACGCCATTCTTACATTTCTTTAACTAAATACCATTAACGCCATTCTTACCTTTCTTTAACTAAATACCATTAACGCCATTCGTACATTTCTTTAACTAAATACCATTAACGCCATTCTTACATTTCTTTAACTAAATACCATTAACGCAATTCTTACATTTCTTTAACTAAATACCATTAACGCCATTCTTACATTTCTTTTACTAAATACCATTAACGCCATTCTTACATTTCTTTTACTAAATGCCGTTAACCCACAATCTATGGTTTGGACACTTTGACGTGGCTCCACTATGCCCGCAGACACTGCACGCAGCAACCATGCCGAGGATAGTTTGTTAACTTGGATCAATGTGAGATTTTCGGTGCTTAAAATTTTTTTAACAAGATTTATTTTATTTTTTTTAAGGTAAAAGGCTGTCAACATAAGCTTTCAAATACAGCGAGGTAGAAATAAACTAGAACTTTATAGAAACAGACTACAGAAGAGAAGTGTTGCTTTGTTAAACATGTGAACAAATGGTTAATTTTGTTCGATGTTTCCAGTAACCACTCCGCTCAAGCGGTCCGTGGCCTTAGAGTTAATGATTGGCTTCCTCTCCGCCATTTCTGAATTCGAAGGCCAACACAAACTGGTGTTTGTGCTCTGATCTTGACACGCATGGGGGGGTGGGGGGCTACAAGAAAATACAGCGCTAAAGATACAACAACAAGAAAATTATGGGGCTTACCGAGTGGAATCTGCGCATTTAGTCTTACTCTCCACCTTTTACCAGCGCCACAGCCCCCATCTCAATTTCAAAACATACTTCTGGCACCCCATCTCAATTTCAAAACATATTTCTGGCACCCCATCTCAATTTCAAAACATATTTCTGGCACCCCATCTCAATTTCAAAACATATTTCTCGCACCCCCACGATAACAATATTCCTAAATAGAGATGCAAATGAACCATATTTTTTCTGGGGCCTTCCCGTACCCGGCGACAACGCCTCATGCAACCCCAGGGGGTTTAGCCCCCCCCCCCCCCCCTTTAAAAACCCCAGCCATCGCCTCGAAGTCCTAAATAGAGATGCAAATGAACCATATTTTTTCTGGGGCCTTCCCGTACCCGGCGACAACGCCTCATGCAACCCCAGGGGGTTTAGCCCCCCCCCCCCTGTTAAAAACCCAAGCCATAGCTTCGAAGGTGCTGGCGGATATCGTATTTACAAACTTGTGGAAATTTCGACCCTTAACTCAAGACTTGACTTCATAACTTCATCCTTTGACATAATGGTGGTACGCATGTGTGTAGTGATTCAATGACGTCATATCCTGCTCATGAATACAAAGGCTCCATTGTCGTATCAGATGTCAACGTTCAGTACATAATGTTACTCACCAACCTACGCCAAGTGATTAGGGGGGGGGGGGACCCTGCAGAGGCGGAGAAATCCGTTGTGCATGTCCCACTGCATGTTGGTTCAAGTTCAAGGACGCTTGATTATTGCCACTGGAATGACTTTCGTATAGTTTCCCATAGATCATCGCGTACGTCTAGACAGACCGGGAAACAGACAAGAAATATTTAGTCATCAGACGGACGTAAACGGAAATGTATGTCACAGATAGAGCTGGGGGGGGGGGGGGGGGGTTAAAATTTAAAAAAAAACAGAAGCACCACGGGCATTTGAGTTTCGGTATTTACGACTTCAAGGATTCGCAATTCTTTCCTTCGAATCAATCAAGTTTGCATTTGCTGATTTTTTTCCCCCCACAAATCTGCAAAATAAGCGAAATCCTCGAAAAATCGTGCAGAAGTATTAACATTTAATTTTTGAAGCGTACTATGGGTGACAAATGGCCATTAGGCGATACAGTACTCTTATTTTTTACGTCAACCATTTTGTTAAAGGGTAATGAATTAAGCTACCTTTTAAATTAAATGAAAGTGGTTTGGGGGGGGGGCATGATGTGTGTCCTATTTAAGGTTTAACGTTCTAGAAATCAGCATTTGTTCGCAGTTTTAGTGACACGTATCAAACTTTCGCGATTCCCCCCCCCCCCCCTGATTTGGGACGGCTTCTGGAACCAAACCCCGCGAAAGTTCGCGGTATTACTGTATAACAAGACTGCCTTGGGCCAGTTTTGAGCGTAATAACTACACGTAGTCGCCATCGCATGTCTTGTAAGTTGAATGCAAAGATATAGGGATGATCGGAAAGCACAGTTAAAGTTAGGTAATGACAACAGGATTCCATGTAGACATTCGTTTTTTTCTCACGGAAGCTTTTGCAACACAGGTTAGCTCAAAACCTAAAAAAAAACCCAAGAACTCTAGAGTTATTAGCACCATTGTTATGTGTTGTCGATTCCAAGTAGAATTGGGGGGAGGGGGGGTTGCTTGTGATCACGACCATATAAAAATGACACGTACAAAAATAATATATAATAAGGTGTGTGCTGCCTTGAAACATGAAAAGAGACCATTTATGACGTCACGAAATAGGCTTTTATTACCCGAAACAAAGAGAGAGAGTGAGAGAGTGGTAGAGATTTGCAATGCCACAAAACCAACGACAAAAGAGAAATGAATTTAGAAAGAGACAGAGAGGGACAAAGGAAGTTTAAAAAAGACAGAGTGGAAGTAAGGAGGCTAGAAAGAGACAGAGTGGGAGAGATCAAGTTAGAGAGTGACAGAGAAGGATAGTAAAAAAAAAAAAATAGAGAGCGTGAGTGAAAGGGAAAAACAAACAGTGGAGTTGGGTGTAACGTTAACAACTTTTAAGGAACAGTAGAGCCCGAGGCTTTGAAAACAGTATGATGGGAGACGAACTTTTTTTTTTGCCAGGTTGAAAGACTCCGGGATGTAATGGCATACGAGACGGACTATTCGTCTGACATAGCAGGTCCGATCCTAACCTCGAAGTCAAGGGCTCAACTAACACTAGGCGCGGAGCAATATTTAATTTTTCTCCGAGGAACGGGTTTTTTTTAATGTACTTTAAACATGTAGATAACGCAGGTCAACAGGGCTGTTTACAAACACAAGTCAAAGACCTTTTGTGTCACAGCCAAAGCTGATACCGCGCTGTCTGACCAAAGCCGCGGTGACGTGACAGGCTAATCCATTCGTGCCGTCGAACGGGGGGGGGGGGGGGCGGGGGGGGGGGGGCGGGGCCGGGGGGGGGGTCACCAAACCAACCGAAAGGTGACAAGCGACGGCCCTGCATTAAACGCACGATTTCTGGTTTATGTTAACTCATTTATCTGTAGCTTTCAATGTCGAAGCGCCTGCTCTGCTCATTACATCTTTCCTGTGTTACCTTATTTCTAAGGTATGTTTGGAAAATCATTTATATAAACTTCACTTTCGTTCGTGGCNGGGGGGGGGGGGGGGGGGGGGGGGGGGGGGGGGGGGGGGGGGGGGGGGGGGGGGGGGGACGGACGGACGGACGACAATGGGTCAACATGGAATCCCTGACTGCACTTTCATAACACTGGGGACATCCTTTTAAAGCTGTATAACTTTGTGTAGGTAAAAGGCCAACGATTCGTTTTGCCGGAAAGTGCGGAAGTGCAGCGGTGAAGAGCAAAACGTTATCAAGAGATTGCATTCATTGGTTATAAAAAAAATATTAATATATGGAAAAAAAAACTACACAAGTGGATGAACTGGCGCATACAAGTCATAGTCACAACATGGCCAATAACGTATCTGGAAATTTGTTTGAAAGAAATTTCGTCGACGGAAAATTTGATCGAACGGAAACTGTAGATAATATGTCAGCGCAGGTGTCCTCTTGAAATGATTCGAATGTGCCTGAGAAGAAATATTTCATAAGAGCCTTGTACTAAAACTTCAACTGAAAATATTGTGTAAACGTGCACCTAGCTTAGTGGTCTCGAAACGGCCTTTTCATTGTGGAAATGTATTGTCCGGTGATTGTCGTATTTTTCCAATAGTATATGTATGTCTACATACTCAAACGAGACGGTTACAATGTCGTATTTTTCCAATAGTATATGTATGTCTACATACTCAAACGAGACGGTTACAAAGTCGTATTTTTCCAATAGTATATGTATATCTACATACTCAAACGAGACGGTTACAAAGTCGTATTTTTCCAATAGTATATGTATATCTACATACTCAAACGAGACGGTTACAATGTCGTATTTTTCCAATAGTATATGTATATCTACATACTCAAACGAGACGGTTACAATGTCGTATTTTTCCAATAGTATATGTATGTCTACATACTCAAACGAGACGGTTACAATGTCGTATTTTTCCAATAGTATATGTATATCTACATACTCAAACGAGACGGTTACAATGTCGTATTTTTCCAATAGTATATGTATATCTACATACTCAAACGAGACGGCTACAATTATACTCAACAGTGTAACAGTTATTTAACTTATTTATATTTCAACTCAAAATCTTCAGGGGGGGTATGTCCAAAGTGCAGTCTGCAAAGTGTCACTCCTGCAGCAGACCGGAGCACTTGGACAATAATGACGCTGTCACTGCATGCACTCACTGGATCACTTGGGACAGTAATGACGCTGTCACTGCATGCACTCGCAGGAGAATGCAGGTTGGATTGTTCATAATAGGTTAAAGTGTCTCTAACGTCAAACATGAACCATATCGACGTGCTCATTTCCTACAATAGTTTACATCTCTTGTGACAGACGTGTCTCCTGTGACAGACATGTCCCTTGTGACAGACGTGCCCCTTGTGACAGACGTGTCTCTTGAGACAGACGTGTCTCTTGTGACAGACGTGTCTCTTGTGACAGACGAGTCTCTTGTGACAGACGTGTCTCTTGTGACAGACGTGTCTCTTGTGACAGACGTGCCTCTTGTGACAGGCGTGCCTCTTGCGACAGACGTATCCCTTGTGACAGACGTGTCCCTTGTGACGGACGTGTAACTTGTGACGGACGTGTCTCTTGTTAAAGACGCGCCGGTAAAAAAAAAACAGCACTGTTCATTGAATAAGTCAAAGGACCTATAAATAGACATTTAGATTCCCACTGTTTCTTATAAACAATGATTCGAGCTAATAGCATATTTCTATAACGGCTAATGGATTTCAAACTACACTCAACACGTTTACATCAGAAGTACCAAAGGTTTAATAGAAAACAATCTTAAGAAGTCCTGTTCTTGCCAGGTAAATGTTCTAGTTGAACATATCCCCAAAAAGCTTTTCACTATAATGTTTCTATAATTGTAAGACCACGGAGTAGAAGTTCTAAACAAGGTTTCATCAATTGAATACAAAAATACACAATGAAAAATTCTCTGAATGGCCTATCAGAGCTCGATTACATTCAGGCATACATCCTTAAAACAACGGCACTTTTCGCATGAAGTCCTGAATAAATTATCAGAATGAACTGCAGATTTTTTTTTCCGTCAGGCGTCAGTGATCTCTACACTGCTTCCGGTGGAACGAATCAGACTTATCTCTTGGCTACCGGGTCAAATTCTTGAAATGGGAAATAATTAGTGTTTGCCAGGGGGTCTCAAACTACAAGTACCTAATGGGCTACATGAAGATAATGTGATGATCCTCATTTAGCCTCGTCTCTTATTATAATATATGACACAACTAACCGCCCTGTCATCAGAAAAGAGCTCTGAGTGTCGCATACAAGTTTTAGATCCCATTTTGAATACATTAAGAAATATAATGTTAACTCCCAAGTTTTATAACTAAAGATGTTCAGGAGAAAGGGTTTGTTAACTCCCGAGTTTTATAACCAAAGATGTTCAGGAGAAAGGGTTTGTTAACTCCCGAGTTTTATAACCAAAGATGTTCAGGAGAAAGGGTTTGTTAACTCCCGAGTTTTATAACTAAAGATGTTCAGGAGAAAGGGTTTGTTAACTCCCGAGTTTTATAACCAAAGATGTTCAGGAGAAAGGGTTTGTTAACTCCCGAGTTTTATAACTAAAGATGTTCAGGAGAAAGGGTTTGTTAACTCCCGAGTTTTATAACCAAAGATGTTCAGGAGAAAGGGTTTGTTAACTCCCAAGTTTTATAACCAAAGATGTTCAGGAGAAAGGGTTTGTTAACTCCCAAGTTTTATAACCAAAGATGTTCAGGAGAAAGGGTTTTTGTTGCGACAGACACTTTGTCCGTTTATTATTGGCAATGAGGGGTTGGAGTGTTCGGCAATGAGGGGTCGAAAAAGAGGGGTCGGCAATGAGGGGTCGGCAATAAGCCCACACACGTGTGAACATGAAACAATTTGTAAAAATGCCCAATATAACGCATTCAAAAACTGGGCCACCCGCAACCCACCTTTCAACGTGAAGAGAAGAGTCAGCCTTCAACCGTCACATGCAAAGCATAAGATAATTATTTCTTTTGTAACGTACAGCTACATGTAGCGTTCAAACAGGTTTCAGCTCTACCCGACACAGCTGATCACGAATTCTCACGGAATGAAATTTAGAGATACGTATATATATATATTCAACTTTTAATTTTGTAAATATATATTGTGAGGGGTTAAATCCAGGTCGACTGAAGAAAACAATATGTGAAGAAAAAAAAATTAGATGGCGTGGTTCTGATACAATAATAAAAAGGAAAATAAATCTCCTAATCTATATAAAAAGCAAACATATGGGTATGTTGTTAATCCGATAGTAACAATACAACACACACACACACGCAAATACAAAGGAAATGAGCAACAAAAAATATTAATAAATAGCCATATAAGAATGACTGACCAAGGCAAGTTTTACGTACCAGTGGACTTTCGGAAATCATGCAGCGGACCTGCCAAAAAAAAAACATACATAAGCTAGCATGTCCATTTCAAGAGCCAGTGTTAGAAAGGACCAAGATTTATGCAGTAACCACAGTACGGTACCTACTGAAGTGTCCAAAATAATTTGTTAACAGATCTTAGATGTGCACACAAAAAAAAAAAGGCTTGAAGGTTTTCGTCCACAGGTAGCCAGCGATTTATTGAACACCAATTACAATTTCCCTGGAAAAACGCGGCCCTCAAGTATCGGGATTTTCTTGAAAACTTGGCTCACAACGGCGGGCCCCGGCCTTTTATATGTGACCCAGGTTGGGATAAATTTAAACGCGGTCGAAAGGTTATTTTAATTTAGTAGCGTGATCAGACGCGGCCAAAAAAGCTGTTGGTATGAACCGCCTCGTGTATGGGTGTCGACAACCAATCAGCGACCAGAGTTTTATGCAAGGGGGGACGGACTGGGGGGTTTTCTCTAATGAGCGACGAAACTTGGCCCGGGGTATCCTCACTGTGTGGGCCATGAGCAGGGCTTCTCTCTCCCGAGATCATGGGATCCGGATTTTTTTTTTTTTATTAAACAAAAAGACTTTCCGACATTAAAAATATAGTAAAATATAGTTAACTGCTCAGAATTAGCTCAGTAACTCAGGCACACAGGTTCTCAAGCGTTTTCAAGGCATGACCACATTCGTCAAGAGGTAAAGTGACCCATGCCACGATGTATTGGGTAAAAAAAAAAAAAAAGCACTAATAGGGTTAAATTCTTGGAAAGGAAAAATGCAATAGGTGTCTTATTCAATCCAGTGATTTCTTACAAAAACTATAAGACACTAAGTTAAAAAAAAAAATAAACAAATTTAAAANGAGGTAAAGTGACCCATGCCACGATGTATTGGGTAAAAAAGAAAAAAAGGCTCTAATTGGGTTAAATTCTTGGAAAGGAAAAATGCAATAGGTGTCTTATTCAATGCAGTGATTTCTTCCAAAAACTTTAAGACACTAAGTTAAAAAAAAAAAGAAACTAATTTAAAAAAGACTACGTCTCTTAGTCTACTGATTAACGTAGTAAGACGTATACAAATTCCGTTTCCTTGATCCTTTCCGGTAAGAAGTGACCTACCTCTCAAATAACCTAAGCATCGTTGTTGTTGTTTTTTTTAAATTAATGCATAGAAAATAATAATTAAACAACTAACAAAATCAACTCTTTTTAAGCCTAATTCCGTTGATAATTTATTTATTTTTAATTAAGTCAATTTGATCCCGGGGAAGTGAGAAACCCTAGCCATGAGACAGACGACACTATATGGGGAATCCCCATGTCTATTTAGCGGACACTGGGTAAATCCCCTACAGCAGCGTTTCCCAGACGTGTAAGTTTGGGGGACCAGTGGACATTCTCCGAAATAGCACCAGGCACCGGTTCCAGAATTTCCCTTTACTTTCATTTGACCATAAATATTCATATTGTGCGGACCCGCAACGTAAGGCTCGTTGCCCTACTGCACTAACTAAATGTGGAGACGATGGTGTTCAGTGGTATCCGGGTGTCCGGCCAACATTCCAGTGTAATGTTAGTCATGTGTTTTTTTTAAGTATAACGGGGGGCATTCTTAGCAAATTAATTTATCGTTGCGAAAAGCGATTTTTCTCTCTTTTTTTCTAAGTTTCAAAAGGAATATCTTGCAGACTTGTTCAACAGCAGAACCTTACTACATTGCTTGTCTATACCAGACTTGTTCAACAGCAGAACCTTACTACATTGCTTGTCTATACCAGACTTGTTCAACAGCAGAACCTTACTACATTGATTGTCTATACCAGACTTGTTCAACAGCAGAACCTTACTACATTGATTGTCTATACCAGACTTGTTCAACAGCAGAACCTTACTACATTGCTTGTCTATACCAGACTTGTTCAACAGCAGAACCTTACTACATTGCTTGTCTATACCAGACTTGTTCAACAGCAGAACCTTACTACATTGATTGTCTATACCAGACTTGTTCAACAGCAGAACCTTACTACATTGCTTGTCTATACCAAAATGAAGGCATCTGACGTTTTATGGGGGTACAGACATTTCAAACTCCTGTAGAAATATAGCTGCGCCCCCCCCCCCCCTTTCCACGCCAATATCCGCTCGTTGTTATCTTGTACTCCAAGAAAACATGCACAGCAAACGGTGCTTCACCTGCGCAACATCGGAAACCAGCCCAGTCAGCAGACAAGTGCATGGGTCAATTCTTGTACTAGCCACATTCGTTATTTTTTTAAACACTTATTATTCTTGCTCCTCCATTATGCTTCCAAGGACAGCAGCTGGGCGGTGCACAGTCGAAAAAAGCCATTCGTCATCACCTGAGATTTTTCAGAGGCGCCTTCATGATTCAGTATCAGGAAAACGCGCTAGAAGAATTGTGTTTTTTTTTTATTACCGCACGTGCCAAACCCGAGACGTGCGTCAACCACGATTAGCAAAGAGAAATCTTCGTTGGCTCGACGACGTCAAGAGAATCTGCCAACCGGACTGTCGAAGAACCTGCTGTATGGACGGAACTAAGATAAGGCGGACTACTGAATTGGCAAACATGTCAGCATTGAAAGGACGAGTGCAGGTAAAAAGACACGGGGCCGGCCACCACCGACCTGCTGTGAAACAGACAAGTTAACCAGACCGGAGATGTGCGCAACGCCAACCCTTACTGAACAAAGAGCAAACATGGATATTAAAAGTAAAAGACAACAGCCTGCGGGGTTCATTTGCGATACATTCAGCACACTCCATCCTTTTAGGATTGGGCTCTCGTGCCACTCACAGGGAAGCAATATGGGAAGCTGAAAAAGACTGGCCCACGGAGACGGGCGGAAATCGACGACACATACATGATTTCAAATAGCTTGTGTCATGCACTTGGAAATGTTGCTCCGTTCCATGAGACGAAAAATTAAATTCTTCTGGTCCTGTAATCATTGCAAATTTTATTTTATTTCATCAAAAAATGTTTATAAAAACGGACACGGCGCCTTACACCGTAGACCTGGGATTTTTAAACTGTCTTATAACCAATGTTACATTTTCTTATCAATTTCATAATGGTTGTGGCCACCCATCATCATCAGTGGCGCCCACAGCCCATGTAGAGCCCTGGCCTGCTCCGCCACGTTCTTCCATTTGCATCGATTCATGGATTTCCGCCTCCATGCGCGAACCCCCAACTGGCGCAAATCCTTCCCTACATCGTCGATCCATCTCAGCCTTGGACGACCGTCGAGCCGTCTGCCCCTAGGTTTCTGCCCTGTAGATCAGTTTTGCTGCTCTACAATCCGGCATCCCTTCAACGTGTCCTCTCCAGCGCAGTCGGCACCCATCGTGAATCTCTAACTGTATATTTTCATAATAACCTAATAGATTCAAGCAGCAAAGGGTCAAAAGGCCCATGCCACGATCGACTGCCGGTACACATCCGTCTTGTGGATATTACATTTCATCTGTGATACAATCAGGACAGGAACAAACTTTATTTGAATTCGGTAGACTAACGTTGGTTTTTTTTTATTATCCATTAATATTTATTTAGAGCAGGGCCTCTCAGCCTTTCTTTAAAAGTTTAAGCAAGTCTCATACCCCCTACAATAGTAAAAATTCCCTTTGAAATTCGAGGGAAAAATAAAAAAAATAAAAAAATTACAACAAGGAGATCTGTAGAACTTCGAAAATAAACGTGTGACTTAATACATTAATGTAATATATTAAAAAAAAAAATAATAACATTTACAGCATAAATTAAAATTCAATGGCTCCTCAGTGCTGACAATTACTTTGGCTCTCAACCACTGAAATGCCATCTCGCACCACCTTATCTCGCACCACCTTGGGGTGCGAGGTCCAGGTCGGGACGCCCTCGTTAAGGGCATATTTTGTTTGTTTGTTGAGACCATTGATGTATCGTATATCGAGCGTCGTCTTACTACAAACGTGTATCAATGCCACCGAACACATCTACGGTTTCAGGAAGTGTCAAATCGATCGATAGCTTTGTCCGACAATCGACGCTTGGAAAAAGAACATAAAAATGCCACGTGAATTAGTTGACACAGACACAAAACCCAAGAAATGTACGTTGTCGTCCAGGCAGTTCGTGTTTTCTTCGGCCCGGGCGGAAATCTTTTTTTTTTTATAACCTTCCTCCTCTCTGACCGAAAGTTCGAGCATGACGAGTGATGGCCGGTGATTGTGTGTGGCCTGTGAAGTCAGACTGGTTGGTATCACCATTAAAAAAAAAACATAATCATGTTGATAATCTGACAGCTTAAAATCTGATCATGCAAAGAAAAGTATGGCAGTTGGATTGTTTTGTCCCGGATATAAGTCATAAACACGCCCACAAGAAAAAAAAAGGATGAAAAAAAAATGACATCATCAAAAAAGTTTACCAACAGCAGAAATCTATCATAATATACTAACCAGTTATCGAGCTGTTTTCAGAATAATTCATCATTAGAAGAAAATATTAATAATTAAAAAAAAAAACACACACACAAATATTCCAAGGAGGAATTTGAGCTATTTTTGTTTCTTCTTTTGAGACCGGGGACTTGAGTACTATAATGAGAACACTTGGGTTTAGAATAACGATGTTAAATGATAACCAGTATGCCCGTTACCGTCTTTTTAAAAAGTAACCAGTTTTCTTTTATTTTTTTTTTTTTTCAATTCAATTTTTAAAGATTTATATTTTTTTTTAAAAATCCGTAATATAAAAATAATCATATGTAATAAAAAGAATTAAATAGGAATAAACGTCAAGTATCATGTATAGAGCAAAGTGCTCGCTTCACGTGTCTAACCATCAAGGACGTGTCCAAGAATAGATGACGGCCGCTTGGAATGCAATAATTGGCCGCCATTTTGTTTCCAGGCGGGTACTCTGCTGGAGACATGGATATCAATCAAGAACTTGGCGTAGGTGCGTGTCGGATCATAACGGTTTAATGTATCGATCTTCATGCCACAGCCATATCCCATAACTTGATATCACGTTACCGCACCCCTGGTTCCGGTACGCTTGAGACAGTCCGGTGTAGAGACCCCCCCCCCTTTCCCCGTGGTCTCTAGAGTGTGACGCGGGGAGCAGTCATCATTTTTCAGAGCGATCATTGTATATTACAAAATAAATGATGTTTTAAGTTTAAGAAGAATAAATTATATCTATATAAAAAACGGAGCCGATCTGCAGACAGTCCTCAAAGTGTCGTGGTACGACAGGCGGGTTGGGGTGGATACGGTTTGATGTCTACACACAATGGCGCAGTTTTGCTAATACGCCCACAACCCACCTCAGCAAACAAATGTGCCATTTTAAAGTTGACGATTTTCTTAAGTCATTTCCAGAGAAACACCAGGAACACTGTGTCTTTGAAGTGAAGACATGTTGAATGAAGACTTTAGACTCCGTCTTTGAAGTGAAGACTTGTTGAATGAAGACCTTAGACTCCGTCTTTATAGTGAAGACATGTTGAATGAAGACCTCAAACTCGGAGGTCTTTGAAGTGAAGACATGTTGAATGGAGATCTCAGACTCGGAGGTCTTTGAAGTGAAGACAAGTTGAATGAAGACCTTAAACTCCGTCTTTGAAGTGAACACATGTTGAATGAAGACTTTAGAATCCGGTCTTTGAAGTGAAGACATGTTAAATGAAGACCTTAGACTTGGAGGTCTTTGAAGTGAAGACATGTCGAATGAAGGTATTAAACCCCGTCGTTGAAATAGAGAAAGTTCATCTTAGAAAGAAACTTTTGTTGATATGATTACATTTGTCTATGGGATGAAATCATTTACGACTTTGAATAGAGTAAAAAATAATTCGTTCTTGGAAAAAGTTCACCCTTGGGGACTATGTAATTTTTCAAATAGATATGTGCAACACATTTTATTTGAAACGTCCACGAAAGTATTGTTTTATTGAACGGGGAAGCAAAACAATTCGTTTCTCTGGTATACTTTTTTCATTGAAAAGATAACAAAAAATAACAACGTATTTAAAAAAAACAAAAAAAACTTAATTAGGTGGCTGAAAGGTGACGTTTTTCTGGCTCTAGAGCAAGCCGTAGCTCGTTGAAACTCGACGGAGATCTCCTTCAGCTGTGGGTTATGGCTACATTAGCAAAGTTGGGCACAGTCATACCTGTTACGGATACATTAGCAAAGTTAGGCACAGCCATACCTGTTACGGATACATTAGCAAAGGTAGGCACAGCCATACCTGTTACGGATACATTAGCAAAGTTAAGCACAGCCATACCTGATACGGATACATTAGCAAAGGTAGGCACAGCCATACCTGTTATGGATACATTAGCAAAGTTAGGCACAGCCATACCTGTTATGGCTACATTAGCAAAGTTAGGCACAGCCATACCTTTTACGTATACATTAGCAAAGGTAGGCACAGCCATACCTGTTATGGATACATTAGCAAAGTTAGGCACAGCCATACCTGTTATGGCTACATTAGCAAAGTTAGGCACAGCCATACCTAGAAATAGGCCGAGTTTGTTGTTTTTAAAGAAAAAAAACATCCCCCCAAAACCAATGAAGTCGTAAGACAGCCACAATCTTCGCATCAGACTGAAGGTCGACTGTCGACGCAATATTATCAGTTAGGTCAGCGGTTCTCAACCTGTGGGTCGCAAACCCTTTTGGGGGTCGAACGACCCTTTCAAAGGGGTCGCCTAATACCTTTGGAAAACACATATACTCTACAGTACTGAAGTAGCAATGAAAATAAGTTTATGGTTGGGGGTCACCATAACATGAGGAACTGTATTAAAGGGTAAGGGAATTAGGAAGGTTGAGAACCACTGAGTTAGATTAAAGTCCAATAAAATAGAAAAAAAAAAAGAAGACAATAACAAAGACGAACAAGAAATATTTGTGAGAATTGAAAAGTAAAACGACCCATGGATGGGTTTCATCCCCTATCTATTCACATTAGAGCAACTGCTTATTTCACGTTATGATTTTACAAAGCGAAGACTTACGCTCTAATGACTATATGAATATATGCTCAACTCTCTAAACACTCGCCAAAGAGACACCAAATAACGGAAGTGATGGGGACTCGCAGGGAATCGGCAGGGGACCTCGCAACAGTTTTAAATTTAGAATCTTACCACGTCACCCCTTGCTCCCTGATAGTTGTTTTAAAACTATACGCGTGCTTACATCAATCATTGTGTTTACAAAGCCCATAAAAGGCCATGACCCGCCCCCCCCCCCCACAACCACACACACTTCCACCCAGAGCTGTCCGATCCATGGCTTAGAAGCCCTCCGCCGGTTCAGATCTTCGTGTTTTAAAAAGAGTATAGCTCCAACGTTCAACAGCTGAGTCANTTTTCAAAACCCCCCCCCCCCACCCCCCCCCCCCCCCACACACACACATCTACACACGCACGCCCACACGCACGCACAGGTCAACTCATTATGAGAGTACTTCCGATGTTTCAGAGAGCTCTCGCTCCGTCTCTCTTTCTCTCTCTCAGATACCATCTTTTGAAATCTATAGCTGGTTAACTTACTCACACTGTGGCAACGTTCGAGATCCGTTCCGTGGAACAACAACAACAAGGTCAAGGCGATTTAAAATTAAAACTGATTTGGGGAAAAATAACACGAAGTCAACAGGCTGGCGACCCAACTGAACCATGCCGACTAATTTCCTTCCTGTTCGAACACTGGGGTTGTGTGGAGGTCAGGGACTGAGTCTTAATATTTATTAATAGAAGCTGATACTCAGTGGCGAATCCAAGGTGATGTAACTTTTCTTTTGAGGGGGGGGGGGCACATTTGTAGGTTTATCTTTATATTATATGAATGATGTATGTGTGTGTGTTGGGGAGGGAGGCGCACTGCTGAGAATTATAAGAGTAAGGGAAGAGGGACTGTGGACAGGTTAGGTAGAAGGAAATATTTGAAACGAAGTATGGGGAAACCCCGAAAAAGGAACGCATCAAAATAACGAGCGTGTCGGCAAGACGCCTTCTTTCGGCGAACAAAAAAAAGAGTAACGCAATTATAAAAATGAAAACCGAGCTGAAATTTTGTATTCGAGAGTACAGCGAGAGAAATGAAGTAGACCATTAGTATTGTAAGAGTGTAAATACAGGCTAAGAGAGGAAGGAAGAGAAAAAAGGTGTCCACAACGATGGGTTGTAAAAGGAAATGGAGTGTAGGGGAGGATTTAACAAGTGAAGGAGAACATGATATTCATGGTGTTAAGGTCTGTTCTCTGGGTTCACGGCGGCGGGCGTGTTGGTACAGGAAACGATGGTGTTAGTGCTCAAATCGCTGGAGCCCGTGCGGTCGTTCGTGTTAGCCCCTGGGCGGCACTTAGTCAAGGTACGACACTGTTGAGTGTAACCGTCATGTACTTAAGTTAGATTTCAGCTTCTATTTGAGTTATTTTCCAGACGTTGAAGAGAGTAATAGTAGGTAGCACATGTAGACTGGGGATATATCATCATAACTGACTTCACAATGCGTCCTAAGAGTAAACGTTGGGGATTCTTTAACGAAAGACTCCAGTCCAAATTTGCATCATTGGCTTTATCAGCGTGTATGCTATTTCTTTGTCAGTGTTTGTCCTTCTTTCATTTAAGAAACAAAGTAATTATTTGTACCGGCCTCTCAACAGGGTCCAAGACATGTATATATTAAGAACTCGTTAAGCATAATATCTTTTAAGACATGGATCTGCCTTAACATTTAGGGCTCAAACAGCAGATGGGCTGATCCATAATTCAATTTGAAAGGGAGATAATTACAAGATATAAAAAAAATGGCCTTTGTAAAAATCGCTCTGTCTCCTCATTGGCTTGAAATAATAGTCATCAATGAATCTATCTTATATGTGAATATTTCAATGGATTTATCATTTCCATTGTGCTCATTGGATTGAGATAATCTGATAAGAGTTATTAATGAATCTCACTATATTATATCCTGACATTTTCAAAGGATTTATCATTTCCATTGTGCTCATTGGATTGAGATAATCTGATAAGAGTTATTAATGAATCTCACTATATTATATCCTGACATTTTCAAAGGATTTATCATTTCCATTGTGCTCATTGGATTGAGATAATCTGATAAGAGTTATTAATGAATCTCACTATCTTATATTGGAACGTTTGCAATGGACTTCTTTCTCCCTTCCAACAAAACCAGCAAAGATTTATTTATGACGAACTACAACACAAAATACAATAACCTTTCAGAGTCTGTGTGTCTAGCCACAATTGTTGTAAAAAAAACATAGCACTAAATGAAGTGGTTTTTAACAAAGGCAAAACAGACAGAAGTGTGTGTATAGGGGTGTGTGTACGCGTGGGGGGGAGGGGGGGTAGGGGGTAGTGTTCAGCTAAAACAATAATTCTTTATCCTTTTTAAATACATTTAAATAAAATTTATATAACATGTTAAACAGTTATATTTTTTAGAGAAAAACAAATGTGTATTATTTGTAGGTGAGTGTATGATGACACAAATGGGACTTTATAATAAAAAGGTAAATTATCGAAAGACATAACCCCACTGTAAAGGGATGAAAAAGGAGGTGTGGGGAGGGGGGGGGGTGAATGCTTTGAGTGGACACATAGAAATTTTCAAGTGTCTAAAATAAGTGTTAAGAATTTTTAGCTATAAATTATTATAAATAATGAAGTGAACAAAATGAAAGGCAACTCCCCTTTGGAAGTGTTTGTTTTGAGCACAGTCATAAGTATCAAAGGAATTTCTTTTTAGCATCAGTTTTAGGCCTTACCCTCTGAATGTTATGTTAAATAAAATGATCAAGGAAAGTACCTAAAAAAAAAAAACTATTTCTCTATTTTGTCTATTTTGAAAGTGTTTTACACTTAGGAAAGGCCAGCAAAACAAATCCTAAATCGCCCACCAGCATTCACTCTCAAACAGTGGGATGGCTGTGTTTATTGCCTCCCATGGGAAACATGATACTTACCAACCCCTTTGCCATATAAAACACCTCAGCAGTTTGCTGAAAATGTTGCCCCTAAATATGACGTAAAAGTTCAGTCAGAACGCTTATTCATAAGTATACAAATACTATTTCCAGGCATTTAGATTTATAACAACAGGAATATACACAATTTAATTCATAAAAAGCAAAATATTCTTAATTTGTATTATTCCATAGAATAGCTTTCCCACCTATTGTGGCCCACAGCATATTTTACATTATTTAATGCCTGATCACATTTTTGTGGGTCTGTACTAAAGAATTATCCTCCAAAGATGTGGATTAAAATATGAAAAAAATACATGTACTGTAAGGGCATGGGTTAATACAGAAAAGACAACCCAATTTTTTAAAAAAATAGAGATTAAAAAATTAAAAACAAAGAAATATTACAAAATTTATGAAACTGACAAGCTATAGGCCGTACATAAAATTAATTTGTAAAAATGCAATGTGATGATGGCTGAGTGACTTTGCCAATTAAAAATTACAAAATATCTTTTATTCTAACTTATTCTTAGTTGGCTACTTTTTACACTCCATGCTTTTGACTAATTTAGTCACAGTACAAGGCTAACTTTGTTTGGACTCTCTTGAAGTTTACAAAATATTGCCCTCTTTTATTACTATAAAATTATTTCTAAAATTTACAATGCTTATAAGAGATAGGAAAACATGTAGCTACATTTATTTGGACCTTAGTTTCACAGTAATACAGTGCAACTAAGGATTATACTTTATTGGTATTCAATTGTAATACAAATGAATGTTTATGATATGGTTTTAATATTTTATATAATATACTAGATAAATAAATGGATTATTAGGTTACAAAAATAGGGATCCTTCAACTCAAAACAATAAAAAAAACTTAAAGTTTTATTTTTTAATCTATAATTTCAGTTAGATGAGGTCTCTAAGTGACCTGAATTTGTTAAATTTTAAAATAAAGACTGTAGCTAAGACTTAGAATACCCTTGCCCATACAAAGTATTTGAATACAGATACAATGTCTAGGTCTAAGTAATACTTAAAAATGTCTTTAATAAGTTAATAAGTAATAATAGCATTAGAAATAACTCATAAAAGTGTTAAACAAAATGCTTCATTTATTTATTGTCTTTAACTTTAATTTGTTAAATTATTTATGAATTACTACTAATTTAAATTACCATTGCATTGACAGTCATTAGTAATTAGGCTTAGGCCTACTGATATCTTTCATCAAACTAAACAAAAATTAAGTATTAAGTCAATTATGTATAGTTTATACTTTATCATTACTGACTAACAGTGATTATCAATTGTCAATAGGAAAGAAAATAGACTACATTGAAGAAGTAATTTTTATTCTCATTCAAGTCATACATGAAGTCTCAAGTTTTCCCAGCCTCAATCATGTCATTCCATCATCAATCTTTTTAACCAACAGACTACACTCTAAATATCTCACCATCCATTCTTCTTACTTCTTATTAGACTTATAATAATTTCAGAAACCTAGGCCAGGGGTCGGCAACCTGCGGCTCGCAAGCCGCATGCGGCTCTTTTGATGTCAATGTCAAGATGCGGCTCTCCAGTTCCATGCGCAAATATTAATAATTATATTGAAATAAAAATGTTAGTGGCTCTTTAAAAACTGGGAAATTTTGTAAATTGTAACTTTTGGCTCTTCCGTCTCAAAAGGTTGCCGACCCCTGACCTAGACCTACTAATTAATCTTACTTACTTTTCTTTTCAGAACTGCGACTTTTAGTTGTATAACTTATACACTTGAGCTTCTGACCTGTTGACTGTTGTTGAAATCTTTATTTTTAATTCTCTTAATTGCTTGTTCAAAACGTTTTCTGTGAAATTCCACAATCATCAATCAGAAAATTGAGCTGAGTAATGATTACTGTGGCCAAAGAAAACTTTTTTTGTCTAACACTAACATTAAAACTGACAGTAAACTAAAACTACACTCAGGTTAGCCCTTTCTAGAGTAGGATCAGTAGTCTACTCACATTACACGACGTCAGTACACTCAGTACACACTACTAAGTTAGTACTAAGTCTACTACCACTACCACTGGAGTCCACATCAACACAAACAAGGCCCAACTTTAATACTTGAACTTGTTTGAATACATCTAGATTATATATAACATAACCCGCAATATCTCACTTATATTCAAATGCATCCAAGTTTTATTGGGACTAAAACTAAAACACGAACTCTGATAGATCATGGAAATAATAGTACTGTCAATGTTAGAGTCAGAAAGAGCAGCCATCTTTGAATAACAATAAAATAAATTGGAATTTTACACATCCTGAAGTTTTCTAAAAATAGCATTTTGTGACACTTCTACTTTCGAGTATCAAGTAACCAGCCTAATTAAGTTTTAACCTACAAGGTGGAAAATATTTGTATTAACACTAAATTATTAAAAATATTATGTAAAAAGCAAATCTGACTTATTAATGAGAATAAATTACGGTAAGTACCCAAATTGGTAGCAATTCATCAACGTAACAGAAAAAATATATCGATTCTTCATTTACCCAAAAGTTATGTTTAAATGTAAGGGGAAGCCCCTTTTCTGTGACGGTCACTTTGAAAACAATCCTTATTTTTAATCCGATTTAAAACTACGGACCGTAATACAAAAAGTATCAATATGATACGTTCAATTTCAATTAAAACTAACGATTTAGATGCTTACGCCCTTATGTATTCAATTTATAAGAATTAAACATGTCAACATGTGGTAAAAAAAAAAACCCACAAAAAAGACAACTGTAAGTTACTTTAACTTTAAGTGTAAGTGTAAGTACAACAGTCGGCAACAGCCTGAAAACTGTGCAGAGAAGTAAAAAAACAAAACAACTAGGAGTCTTAACAAAGACAAATGTATAACTTATAACTTTTCATCCATGTTTTAAATGCATAAATAAAGATGAAAAAGAAAATTGATACAAATGCGCAAACATTAAGTCTTTTTTTTTTTACAGCATTCATAAATGGATATATCGCATTTTAGAAATAAAAAATAGCTTGTTATAAATAAGCAAGAATAAATAACCCGATGTTTGAGGATAATAATGGTAGGTCTTTTGTGATAATTTCTACCTTCATTTGCAAAAACTCATCACAGTTTCAATTGCTAACTTTTTTTACTTTAAAAAGAAGTATCTGTGTAATGATATTTACTTTCTAACATCATTAAGTTTTGAGAAGTATTTATCTGATATATATTAAACGCCTACCCTACCCCCTTTCACGCCCCTAAACAACTTTTTTTCCCCCTCTTAACATGACCTTAAATTACCAAATGTAAATTATTACTAATTATATCATTAATGCCACTAAAGAAGTTAATTTAGGGACGATTTCTATGCTAGAGAAATACTTAAGATGTCTTATGTTTATAAATTGTTAAATGTTGGGCCTACCCATATCCCTTTTCGCGCCCTTGAACTACAATTGTTTTTCTCAAAAAATTTTGACAACGTAATTTTAAATTTACAACAAAAACTCTGTATATGAATTACATATATTTTATATTAACGTACTTTTATATATTGATATCTTCATCAAAAATTTTAAACAGCGTTTGCCTTGTTTCCCTTTTTTAAATTATACATTATCGGAAAATCGTAAATCAAAGATTCCTTTTATCTAAAGAAGACTCTCGCAAACCGTTTCTCACGTCTGTAACAGACTTGAACGCCTTTTTAAAAATAAAAGTTGTTAATCTCATAACAAAACACGCCCACTTTAATTTTCGAAATGTAAAAACAAAAATATATTTTCATTTAAAAAAAAAAAAAAGAAAAAAAGTAACCCATCTCCAGTTTTCAAAATGAAATTTCCCCATGTGTAAAATGATTTGGCTTTGATATTCATAGGTATACTTAAAGGTAAATGTGCCCATGTTTCGTAAACGCCATTGATTTTCTTAATTGGTAAACATATGTTTATTTGTAAAAAGAGAATGTAACATCTCTCTTTTTTTTAAAACAAATGTAATACCATAGCATTTAAATATATTGTCATCTACATAAAAATTTACACATCCTATTTCCTACCCCTCCCCCCCCCCCATATGCATGTACAAATGAAGTTTAATTATTTATCAAATTCATTCCTTTATTTTGAGACGTATCTTGTGCTTATCTCTATTTTTTTTAAAAAAAATGTAATACCATAACATTTAAATATATTGTCATCTACATAAAAATTTACACATCCTATATCCTACCCCTCCCCCCCCCCCATATGCATGTACAAATGAAGTTTAATTATTTATCAAATTCATTCCTTTATTTTGAGACGTATCTTGTGCTACATGAGGCAAAATGAAAGTATCGACCAAACCCCCCATCCCCGCCCCCTTTTTTTTTTCTTCCAGATTTAATCAAATTAATAAAAACTTCCACCGGATTGTAGCCCCTTCCATACGCAACCCCACATTTTTGAACTTCATATGATTTGTTATTATTTTGATCAGTTATAAGTGAATAATTGAAGCAAGAAGCCAGTATAGGATCTGCTCATTCCTGCCCAAGTGAATCAGGGACTGGAACAATCTTTCAAAAGGAACGGTTGAGGCGACAACACTAGACTCATTTGTGTCTATTGCCTCAAGCCTTCCAACCCCTAGTGCATGATTCCCTCACGAAGTGGCACTGGAAATAAGTGAAATTTCCTCATCAACACCAGGAACAGAAACATTGCAAATCACATCTACATGCATAGGAGCCAAAATGATCAATAAATTGATCGTGGGCCCTTAAGATATAGAAGAAGATGAATGCAATTTGAGTATTTAGCTAAGGAGTGTTGCTGAGCTGATTGACCTAAAGGGCATTTTGTTATTAAAAGTTAAGTTTTTTTATACGTTATAAATTTGATAAAAGTCAATTTTTAGAATTTAAAAATGTAAAAACTTATTAAAATAAAAAAAAAACAACACTAAAAGCTAACACTTTTTGGTGTTTTATTAACAATTTAAAAAACAATCAATTATATATAAATTTACTTTTAAGAAAGGGAAAATACATTATCAGTTTTGTCACGCGCGTGTTTTCATCAAAGAACTTGTAGCGTTTGCTAAAACAGGCGATTCGGGCAATGACGTCATTTGCGTGTTTATTTAGAACACATTCATTTTAATTTTATTTCACAATATTTACAGCCCACTAAAAACACACTAAAATAACTAACACATTTTTTTTTTTTTTTTTTGCACATTTAAATTCATTCGTTTTTCGTATAATAAAAAAAATAATAATAACTATCATTTTTTCTAAGTTCGTGTTTATTTAGAACACATTCATTTTAATTTTATTTCACAATATTTACAGCCCACTAAAAACACACTAAAATAACTAACACATTTTTTTCTTTTTTTTGCACATTTAAATTCATTCGTTTTTCGTAGAATAAAAAAAATAATAATAACTATCATTGTTTCTAAGTCTAAGAATACGAACGTATTTAAATCTTTTCTTCTCTTTGGCACAACAGACAGCTTAGCTCATTCTTTTATGTGTGTATATTATATATATATATATGTCCGATTAAAAAAAAAAAATCAAATTTTGAGCTTTTTTACACTGTTCCATAGCAAAAATGGACATAAGACAAATTTGATATCGATTTAGATGTAATTAGATATTTATCCTAGGTGTAGCATACAGATTTCTGAATTTAAATGAAACAAGTACTCTCAAATTAGTTCATCTTGACAAAGTTGTTGACTGTACATTGAAATTATAACCTAGTTTTACTGCACCGGTGGAATTAAGCCATGCTGTTGTAATAAATAGGAATAATGACTAATGAAATAGTTTTCATTGGCTGATTATAATATTAAATATATTTAATAACTTCAAAAAAAAAATAATAAAGGGACGTCCATTCATTACATCAACAAATTTTACGAAATTTTTGCCCCCTAACACTCCTCTGTGTCGACAACTGTCAAACTTTCAATGACCACCCCCTCTATTTAATTATGTCAACATTTTAAACTCACCCAAACAACCACAACCACCCCCCCCCCCCGAAAAAAATGAATTATAATATTAATACATTTATAAATACATTTTACTTTCTGCTGATATAGTTTAATGACACAAAATTGTAGGACAAACATCTTATTACATGTTTAGCTTTTAAATCAACAAGTTAAAAATGTTTTTACACTTAATTTTTTTAATGCAGAATCAAATAAAAGGTTGTTAAAGACTAAATATCATTGTTTGCGTGAAAGTATAAATATGATTATTGTCAGTAAAGCCGACAATTATAGCATATTTTCTAGCTGCTGTCATCTTCCCATGGAGTAGTCAGGTGTTGCTCTATCGTAACACTGGGCATCTGGGACATCATTTGGGTAGGGCAGGGGGGCATTTGCCATCCCCCCCCCCCTGAGTTTGCTGGTTTTATTTAAATTGCTATGTACTGTGGTGCCTCCAGTAATAAACAACTTAACAAGTCGACCACGTTTGATTTTGCCACCCCTCCCCCCGGAAACTCCCTGAAATGACGCCCCTGATGAGCATAGTCTATAGTAGCTGATTTATCATTTTCATCTTGCGGAACTCATATACCAGATAAGTCAACATCATCCTGATCTAACCACTCAGCACTTAAAATAGAAGCATTGTCTCCTGGCAGCTAATCGCACTGGCCGAACCCTTTTTTGTTGAGTAGCAAGTAGTAATTTCTTATGCTCAAGAGGGCATTTTCGGTGGTGTTGAACATGCTTTTTCAACATGACCTGTGATTCAAAATAGCTGGTACAGATTTTGCAAATTTTAATCCGTTCAAGCAGCGATGTTATTATTGTTACTCACTTTACTTTCCCCGAATTCTCAAAATCTCGTATTCCTACTCCACCAATATCATTCATCTTGACTGTACATGAGAGCTGAAACTTGTCCTTGTTCCATACCTGCAACACAATCGCAAACATACCGCCCTTGTCAACTGCGACAAACAGAATCTACAGGTGAAGAGAGGCCAACTTTTGACTTCTCTTGCACTAAAACAGTATGCAAACATTCTGACAAGCCATTTGCAGTGCACATACAGACCCACAATTAAATAAATCTGATATTGTTAAAAGCTTAAAATTATATAACCACTTACACTTACACTCATTCAATTTTTAAAAAAAAATAATGTAATAACCAGTCAATTTTTAATATTTAAAACTTTAACAGAGAAACAGGATTGTTGACGTCAACTAATCTAACCCCCCTCCCACTTGTCAACAACTGTCAAACATTTCCAAACCCCCTCCCCCTATTTTGTTATCATAATTTAAGGACGCCCCCTTAAAAGAACATTTCTTAATTATGGTTTACGACTAAAAATAGTTACTACCACACCAGGCTGTCTTAGTGTTAACAAATAATATAAATGAAAACGTGCTGTTTCTAAATTTAGACGTGCTACCGATCCTCAGCTTGGCCATTCTGAACGGATAAATTATACCATTAATTATACCATTAATTATACCATTAATTATACCATTAATTATACCATTAATTATACCACTAAAACTTATCGCTGTCCAACGCGCAATTTTTCGCGCCACCAAATTTAAACATGTGTCTTATGCAAAAAATATGTATTTTTCTAAATCCGGTACAAAACGGTGTACAAACGTGTTCGGCTGTACACCACGGCAAATGTGTACAACTGTTCAACGTACGGGTAAACCGTACAGGTTGGCATGTATGAAGAATTCCAATTGGGACGGCACCACTTTTCTTCAAGCTAAACAATATCCTAAACTATATTTATATTCTAATATCCCACCATTTCCTCATACCGCAGTATATAACACCATGTGATATTTAAATTGAGACCGTTTCTGTAAAACGAATGTAAATAGTACGCACCAAACACACTTGATATATTTTTAGGAGTCTCATTTAGCGCAGTTATTGGGGAATTTTATTTAAAGAAATCAGCGCGCACTCTGGTAGCGTTAGTGACATGGTTACATTGAGTATTATAGCCATCTGGTGGCGTTAGTGACATGGTTACATTGAGTATTATAGCCATCTGGTGGCGTTAGTGACATGGTTACATTGAGTATTATAGCCATCTGGTAGCGTTAGTGACATGGTTACATTGAG
This sequence comes from Lymnaea stagnalis, assembly GCA_964033795.1. NCBI lineage: Eukaryota > Metazoa > Mollusca > Gastropoda > Lymnaeidae > Lymnaea > Lymnaea stagnalis. The sequence continues at coordinate 381,780 of CAXITT010000388.1, read as the reverse complement.
TATTATAGCCATCTGGTGGCGTTAGTGACATTGTTACATTGAGTATTATAGCCATCTGGTGGCGTTATTGACATTGTTACAAAGAAAATGATATATTTTGATTCCACGTTTAATAAAAAAAATACAAAATTATCCCACTCTTCCACTACAGTGGTTTCGCTTAGGTGGATGTCCCTCAAAGCGGCAAACTCGTGCTTTCACGTCAGCAGACGGTCCTCACGGTGGTTCTCCGAGTCTGCTCTCTCTGGTACCGTCCTATAGCTATAGTAAACAACCAGCTCTACGGGAAGCCTGCTGTACACGCAACGTGATCTGGTTTGATTTCACCCTGCTCGGGTCATGGCACACGATTCTCACTGCAACCAGCATTGTCGGGACCTTATTCCTGACGCTATCCCGTCCTGGTGGCAACCTGCTCTGGCGTCTAGTGTCACCCTGCTCTAGCGTCTAGTGTCACCCTGCTCTGGCGTCTAGTGTCACCCTGCTCTAGCGTCTAGTGTCACCCTGCTCTGGCGTCTAGTGTCACCCTGCTCTGGCATCTAGTGTCACCCTGCTCTGGCGTCTAGTGTCACCCTGATCTGGCGTCTAGTGTCACCCTGCTCTGGCGTCTAGTGTCACCCTGCTCTGGCGTCTAGTGTCACCCTGCTCTGGCGTCTAGTGTCACCCTGCTCTGGCGTCTAGTGTCACCCTGCTCTGGCGTCTAGTGTCACCCTGCTCTGGCGTCTAGTGTCACCCTGCTCTTGCACTGTGATGAAACCGACTCGAACGAACTTGCACAAACTGTATTTGATGCTATTCATGTTGATGTCAGACTCACCACCGGCCCCCGGAAGGGTGTCGCATGATGCGGTCCGCAACACCTTGAAACATGCCATTAATGTTGATGTCAGACTCACCACCGGCCCCCGGAAGGGTGTCGCATGATGCGGTCCGCAACACCTTGAAATATGCCATTAATGTTGATGTCAGACTCACCACCGGCCCCCGGAAGGGTGTCGCATGATGCGGTCCGCAACACCTTGAAATATGCACTCCAAATAAACTCTACTTCCACTATAGCGATCCTTTATTGTCACTAAGGCTATAATATATTATGTAAGCTCTGCAATTATGTAATAGGTGAGGGGGTAGGGCTTTTTTCCACCTTTTGGAATGTGTTCACCAGTCCACATAACCTTTTAATGCATGGGTTGAGGCAATGGTGGCACTTGAACTTTTGGAGATGGCTTATGAATGACAAATTGATTATATCTCCCCACCGTATTTTATCCATGTATTTCCTAAGTACACTAACACAGTTGTGTAATTTGGAAAACATTAATAAACTCAGGTTGCGGGAAATAATCTTGAAATATTTGTTTTATGCTATAAACTCATATGTTCAACCGTAACAATGAGGGCAAGTATATCCGACACAAGTGTTACAGCCCGTGTGTTGACCTTATTTTACTTAAAAGTGGATCTGTAGCGACCATCACTCATCTCCCCCTTATTGGTTTTGATATTCTTCTCATCGATTAAATTTTTAGCACCCTACCATAACGCACCCCTCCCCTCAATGAAAAAAAAGGCTGTTTACGTTCAAACATAAACAATCAAATCATGTGATTATTTAAAAATAAGTTTTACTAGCCCTGTAACGTTTTTTCTTCTCATTTCCTTTAAATTCTTAAAATATATACAGGTTTAGCGTCGGGGTAAAAAAAAAAAAAGTGTAATTTTTTACTAGAAGGTTCGAGTTCAATTCCTCGCATAAAACAGGGCAATTCTTAAGAGCCTTTTTTATCCAAACAAAAATCTCTCCCCCCCCCCCTTTTTCCATTATTAAATATAATTTTTTAAAAATCAAGTAATTGTATTGTTTTGTCTCTCATAATAATTTGGTTACCTGGACTAAATTCCCCCCCCCCCCC
>CAXITT010000388.1:350915-369575 GCA_964033795.1 Lymnaea stagnalis | reverse complement strand
CCTCTCCCTTCCATGGCTTACCTCCCCCGTCCATGGCTTACCTCACCCGTCCATGGCTTACCTCACCAGTCCTTGGCTTACCTCACCAGTCCATGGCTTACCTCACCAGTCCATGGCTTACCTCACCAGTCCATGGCTTACGCCTCTATTTCTTGGTTCGCGTCTCTATTCCTTGGCTTACCTCACCAGTCCATGGCTTACCTCACCAGTCCATGGCTTACCTCACCAGTCCATGGCTTACCTCACCAGTCCATGGCTTACCTCACCAGTCCATGGCTTACGCCTCTATTTCTTGGTTCGCGTCTCTATTCCTTAGCTTACCTCACCAGTCCATGGCTTACCTCATCAGTCCATGGCTTACCTCACCAGTCCATGGCTTACCTCACCAGTCCTTGGCTTACCTCACCAGTCCATGGCTTACCTCACCAGTCCTTGGCTTACCTCACCAGTCCATGGCTTACCTCACCAGTCCATGGCTTACCTCACCAGTCCTTGGCTTACCTCACCAGTCCTTGGCTTACCTCTCTATTTCTTGGTTCACGTCTCTATTCCTTGGCTTACCTCTTTATTTCTTGGCTTCTCCCCCCCCTCTATTACTAGGCATACTTCACCATTCCTTGGCTTACCTCTCTACTCCTTGGCTTACCTCTCTATTCTTTGGCTTACCTCTCTATTCAATGGCCTACCTCACCACTCCTTAGCTTACCTCTCTATACCTTGGCTTACCCCACTATTTTTTGGCCTACCTCTCTATAACTTGGCTTACCTCTCCTTGTCTTGGCCTCCCTTTCTATTCCGTTGCTTACCTCGCTATTTGATCGACCTCGTAAGCTGCGTCTATGGTATCCTTCCCAGCACCAAGTGCTGCCGTCAGTAGAAGTTTGTCCTTTTGTCTCCTGCTCGAATCCGCCTTGAAGGCTTGCGCGAGTTCCTTTTTATTTTAGGGGGGGGGGGGGGAGAATTAAAATTTAAAAAAAAAAAAAAATAAAAAAAAAAAATAAACTCAAACAAAGAGTTATACTTACTTTGAGCAAAAGTTGATATCTCATGATTCGTTGGACAGGTTTAATCAATAAATCTGGCAACATTAAGCGGTGACCAAGTTTTTGCCGCACTTCCTGAAATGTGAGAACATTTCTATTTACTGCACCACCACCACTAAGTGATCAATAAATGATAGTATACCTTAAAATACAAAGCATCTAAACTTGTTGAGGAGTGCGTAAAACTAGCAGTTATATTTACACAATGACAACCTTNTTTAGTCTTGAATACCTGGACAGTTAGAGTTGAATGTATCAAGGATAACCCTATGGAAAACTAATAAAACAATATAAAAAATACTTTAAAAAAAAAAGAACTTAAAAAAAAAAAACAAAAAAAAAAAAAAAAAAAAAAAAAAAAAAAAAAAAAAAAAAAAAAAAAAAAAAAAAAAAAAAAAAAAAAAAAAAAAAAAAAAAAAAAAAAACAAACAAACACGCTTATCAAAAGATGTTGTAAAAAATTATACATGCCCCCCCTCCCAGAATTTCAGAGTTGTTACAGACATTAGCTTGAACGCCCACGAACACAATATTCTTTGTTTCAGCGGGACATGAACTAAATTCATTCCAGTTGTGTCGCCGTCGAGGGTAGGCTTGTTTTTTTTTTTCCTAGCTTTTCTCTACCCCTCAAATCTATTACAGTCCCCCCGGTCATTTTGGATAAATTCAAAATACAAGACAAGAATGCATTTTAGCACATACCTGAATGTAGGTTTTGCAACGTTGTACATTTAATTTGGATGGCTAGTTAAAAAATGTAGGTGTCACGTAACCTCAGGGCCCGGCAACCCCTAAGGCTGCTTGTATGTGAAGGGCATATTTATGTTAAGGAGACATTAGATTTTTGACAAAAGACATAGACATACATTTTAGCCAGATATTATTGGAGGTAAGTATTATTAAAGTATACATTTCCCAATATTCAGTTGATTGAAATGTTTATTTCAGAATTTTAAAATACTTAAACTCTCTTCAGATAAATTAGAAATTGTCTCTTCGATGTACTTCATAACATTTTTAGAAAATCCTTACAATTTATTTTTAAATTGGCGACTTTAAAAGAATATTATGCTCTAAAACTTGTACCACAAAAAAATTCGCACGATAATCAAATAATCAAAATTAAGTTCAAAACAATGGATTTAAAAAGAAAAAAAATGAAAGAAAAAAAGTAAATTTTAAAACATTCGTGCACGTAGCAGATTGTATTATTCTGATATTAAAACGGGAAAAATCAGTTGAGAAGTTAATAAATAAAGGTAAAATATTTTTACAACTCTGTTTTTGAGGCAACTGTTACAAAAGAAACATAATTAAAGAAAACACAAACAAGAAAACATAAACAAGAAAACACAGACAATAAAACAGAAACAAGAAAACACAAACAAGAAAACATAAACAAAAAACAAACAAGACAACACAAACAAGAAAACATAAACAAAAAACACAAACACTTTCGGTTTAATAATAATTGTTATCACGTGCACTCTTCGTATGCTATCGTTAAATTACTATTTTTATTTAGAAAATAACTATCAATATTTTTAAGTCTTCCTTTCATCTAGCTCAGGTGTCTCCAAACTACGGCCCGCGGGCCGCATGCGGCCCGCAAAGCCCTCTCATGCGACCCGCGGAGATCTTTTTGTCTACGGAAAAGAATTATGGAAATGTACGTGTATCCTGCCAAGATCAGACGCCGCTTATGTGGACGTTATGTTTTTACCGAATTAAAATAGAGGCGCGTAATAGTGCGTTATGTTTTCTAACCAATCATTACTTTGCAAAACCTTATTCGCTGTTTAGTTTTTCCACTTCCATTTACAGTCAATGAAATGAGAATATATAACGCCATCTAGTGGCGGAGCTTTGCCCACCGTGTTGCAGACATGGGTGAAAACATTGTTAGTCAAATAGTGACAAATGCCAGCAAGTTTCGCCTATTTGTAATTGCAATGGATGAATCGCTGGACAACTGTTCCACCTCTCAACTGCTTGTGTTCGTTAGGGGTGTGTGGATGAAGACATGAACATAACACAAGAGCTGAATTCCCAAATAACATGTCCGGAACTATTACCGTTGAGTTTTAAAAAAAAATGCTGATTATAACTGGACTGGACTAACCTCAGTTGCATGACAGTTGACGGAGGAAATAATATGAGTGGCATAAAGAGAGATTTGGTTGGACAAATGAAACAGATATGTAATGAGAAAAAAATTCTGCAACCAATGTTTCTGCACTGTATTATTCACCAGAAAGCTTTGTGTGCTAAATAGGTGGACATTACCATTGTACTGAATCCTGTGGTGAAGATGGTTAATTTAATCAGGTCACATGGGCTCAACCATAGACAGTTCAGAGACCTGTTGAAAGATACAGACACAGAATCGCAAATTTTACCATATTACCCAGCAGTAAGATGGCTAAGTTGTGAGAACGTTCTGAAAAGAGTATTTAAGTTAAGAAAGGAAATAGCTCGCTTCTTGGGAAGTAAAGGCAAGCCACAGCCATTACTGTCTGATGAAGAGTAGGTATGGAGATCGGCAGACATAACTAGTCATTTAAATTTTCTGACCCTAAAACTACAAGGAGAGGAAAATCTAGTTTCTGATCTATACACCAACCTAAAGGCCTTCAGATCTAAATTCGTCGTGTTTTTTGGAACTAGTAAAGGCCAACAACTTGACACACTTTCAGCCGTGGGCGGTCTTCATGGCTGAAACAACAGCGGACTTCCCCACGTCATTTGCATGGGAGATCATCAAAGACCCCCAGCTGCAGTTTCAGCAGCAGTTTTCTGACTTGGATTTAAAGGCAGAAGAAGTGAGACTTTTTCAAAACCCATTTAAAGCAGATGTGGCCAGTCGCCCAGATGAACTGCAGCTGGAGGTCATTGAGTTGCAAGCAAATGACCTCCTTAGGGACAAGTTCAAAGAAGGGCCAGTGGGTTTTTACAAGTTTTCGCCCAAAGGAAGACTTTCTTAATTTCAAAACTTTTTCATCAAGGTACCTTTCAATCTTTGGAACAACATACCTGTGTGAACAAACATTTTCAAGAACGAAATACGTGGATAACAATTTGAGAACAAATTTGTCCGATGATAGTCTCAGGTCAATGTTGATGTTAAGGACATCAAATCTAAATCCAGAAATGTCTGCTGAGCACTGCTATTTTGGTACCCAGAAAACAGTTTCACCATCCCAACTAATACAGGTGTTCATGTGTCGTGTACCAATGTGTTATTAAATAATAACTGAATGAAATAATATTACATAAGTAATTAAAAACAACATCCATGTTTTGATTCTTTTATTTGGACATCGAATGTGTAGTCGGCCCCCGAACTGCCGTTTGATAGTTCGAGCTGAAAAGTTTGGAGACCCCTGAATTCTAGCTCAACATAAATGGAATCGATTACACTTAAAATTATGATAATAACTACAAAAAATTAAAGGACGAGGTCATAATGCTATGTATACTTAACTCCTGTCCCTTCTTCAAAAGTCATAATTTTAAGTTAAAATCTCATTTGAGCACAGATTGCACAAGTTTGTATACTAAGCAGGAGATTTATTAAATTATAGACCTTTATCTTGATGTAAAGGATAGACCTTTATATTGATGTAAAGGATAGACCTTTATCTTGATGTAAAGGATAGACCTTTATATTGATGTAAAGGTACCATGTTATTAAAGTCTTTCAACTTCTGAAGTTGAAAATAACATAAAATTACCGACTAATATATATATATTAAACTCGAGTATGGTAAGCCTCTAACAAGATTAGCCTTCAATAAAAGGTTGATCAAATATATCGAGCATTGCCATATTTTATAAGTTCCACCTAAGTGTAGTCGGTTAAAGGCAACAATTACTATTCTTTTTTTTTTACAAATGAGTTATTTGAACGTTTCGTCGATTGTTATCAAATATATTTTCGTTCCACGCTATTTAAGTCATGATTAAAAAATGTTCTTCGTCAGGTACAAATTCAAATATTCAAGCATATATGACGATAGTTCAAGTTCAAGGTGAATAACCAAATATCAATCAAGGGCAATAAGTGCTGGAGCTCCTCAATGTTGCGTTCTCTCCCCTGTATTGTAGACACGATTATACTCATGACATACAGAGCTCAGGCAATACCGTTATAATCACTAAATTTGCTGATGATCATTATATCACCATTGCTGGCTTAATATCTGAAGGGTAAAGCTTATACCTCTACTCAGTTACAATCTTCATCTGTTGGTGCGTTAAACATTGTCTTCGGTTGACTGCCCCAAGGAACGGAAGCAACTAATTGTTGATTTCATAAGGGGGCAATAACCCCATTGCAGATCTTACAATAACAAATGACAGTAGAGAAAAGGTAGATCTAGATCTATAAGTAGATCATTAGATCTATAAGTAACTATGTGTCTCCATTAATTATAAGCTGACATGGCATAAACACGGAGGAATTCTGTATTTAAAAATTCGACCAAAAATTTGTCTATCTTAAAAAAAATGGTACAATTTTGGCGTCAAACAACAAGTGAACTTATTTCTTGTACATTGCAACAGTGGAAGCCTACACTGAACTTGACATGTCTGACATCAAACACCGACTAGATAAACTCAAGAAGTAAGTTACTATTTTACACAGAGTAAACATCCTTCATTTGAAGAAATATTTGAAGAAAAATGCTTTTGAAAATTTAAAAGAAAAAAAAAATTATATGATACATCCCATCAACTTTATTACTAATATTTAGGATCATATGCTATAAAAAAAATTAAATTTTAATTCTATCCTGTTTTTTCTGTTTTGTTCGCAGATGAAGGCTTCCTGCCGACAAGTGCGTTGCTTTGTTGCGTTATTTTTTTCAGGTTTAACCTTACTTTGTTTTACTAATTTCATATTGTTCTAACCTGATTGCAGTCTCTCCCCTAAATGCTACTTAGGATCAGCTCGATCTGGGCGAATTCTTTCTCTTAATGCTTGGACCAAAAGTTATGAAAATTAGTTTGTTCCGCAGTCTGTACGAAATGACCAGTGTGCTCCCCCAGCGGGTGTGTTCTCCCCAGGGGTTACCAAATCGAAATGATCACTAACAGACTCTTTATTGTCACTACAGGAGTGCATTGATGACTTATTTCTACGCTAGAGTAATTCTTTTTGTGTTTACCCCCACCCCCACCTTTCCACCGAGTTCCTCTCCAGGAACGCAGCGATTTGATGACAATGGAAAACAAAGCCGTACTGCGTGGAGCCCTATTTTTTATATTTATATTGAAAGGGTGCGACTTCTACCACATATTTCTTCATTGACCTATCTTCTTGGTCCATTTCCTCACGAGCCCAGGCCTATCTTCTTGGTCCATTTCCTCACGAGCCCAGGCCTATCTTCTTGGTCTATTTCCTCACGAGCCCAAATAATACTTAACTGTAAGAATAGAGTTTCCTTCCGTGGACACATCCACTTCCAACAACTTGCAAACGAAATGCCTATCTCACACTCGTCCGTCCACTGCTGGAATATGATGCGATCATCTGGGACACACACCTTAAACAAGAAGTGGACACGGTGGAGCGAATTCAACGTAACGCAGTGCGTTTTATCGCTCGAGACTACAAATCCACCACTCCTGGCTTTGTCACTGGCCTCTTAAAAAGATATGACATCCCCCACCCCTTAAAGACAGACGAGAGGGACTCCGCCTGATATTCTTTTATAAAGTGATCATGGTACTGGTGCCGGCCATCCCAGCAGGCACGTACCTCAACCAACAGAAGCCGGGTAGACTGATCAGAGCAAAACGTTCACTGAACACAGACTTCACCACTGACATTCCCATAAACAATTACACCAGAAACATTAGCAAATGCTTCAAAGTGCCTCAGTGCAACACAGTTGAGTATCAAAAATCTTTCTTCCCACGCACAATAATAGCATGGAACCACCTGAAAGATGCCACTGTGAACCCCACATCGGTCGAAAGCTTCAAGGCTGCCCTGGCATCAGCTAGGAGCTGTTAGAATAGCAGCATCATATCCCCAACCGTTGCAAAGATGCCAGTACATGGATGCAGAAACGAAACATTACCAGAACCAGAACTTCCCAAACTATTTTTCTGTCTTTAAAAAAAACAAAAAACAATGGGAACAAGTGGCCGCCGATACTATTCACCGTAGACTTAAGCACGTACGCACTCATTGCTGCTAATTTCTGTGCAGACTGTAATTTTTTGTATGTATCATTACTAGGTATAGTCTACACTCGCGTACACAAAAGCTAAAAAGGGGGGGGGGAAGCGTTGGCGTTGCGTACAGACGATCTTGACAGGAGGAAAACTCCAATTCCTAGTAACAAACATCCACGGAGTCTTGAATGCATGGCTAGGATTTATTTAACTAAAACGTAGTATGGAAAAATTATTCTGATCCTTAGAAATAACTTCTTCTATCGGAAATAATTGTGAAAATTCGAATTCTAATATAAATCACTAAATAAAGAATGGGGGAAAAAAACAATAACAATATGTTTTCCTACACTATATACCCAAGTGGTTTTATAATGATATAACTTACAAGCCTTTTGATCACGATCTACCCAAGTAGTTTTATAATGATGTATCTTACAAGCCTTTTACCACACCATACCGAATTAGTTTCCTAATGATGTAACTTACAAACCTTTTGACCACAATCTACCCAAGTAGTTTTCTAATGATGTATCTTACAAGCCTTTTGGCCACGATTTACCCAAGTAATTTTCTAATGATATAGCTTACAATCCTTTTGACCACGGCATGTCATCGTCGTTCCATTCGTAAGGCAACAGTATGTTTTCTTTTAGCGTCGCAAAGGCGTATATAATGTGGGTGCAAAGACTTGGGTTGACATTTTCTGGAAAGAACTGCATCGGAGCAGGGCGGTACTGCGCCCAGTTTGACATGTAGCAAACAATCCTTTGACAGCCTCCTGAAAGAAATTAATGAGTAGCAAACAATCCTTTGACAGCCTCCTGAAAGAAATTAATTTAATGAGTAGCAAACAATCCTTTGACAGCCTCCTGAAAGAAATTAATGAGTAGCAAACAATCCTTTGACAGCCTCCTGAAAGAAATTAATGAGTAGGAAACGATCCTTTGACAGCCTACTGAAAGAAATGAATAAGTAGCCAACATTCCTTTCAAAGCCTACTGAAAAAAATTAATGAGTATTAAAACTGAAAGAAATTAATGAGTAGCGAAAATCCTGTCATAGCCTACCAAAATAAATCAATTAGTGCAAACTCGGGGTATTGAGTGGAGGGACGTTTTGATAAACTCGAGGCATTGGGCGGAGTTTACCGGTGGTAAAACTTGGGATAATAGGTATAATTGTTTGTCAAAAAAATGAACAACAAAAATCGGTTTCAAATCAGATCACCGGGAATCCGACTATCGTTTTCCTCACTGGTGAAATCCGATGACAAAACATAAAGCTCTCATGTCAACGGCAAACGAAGGACGTCGTAAAGGGTGGGGGTTGCCAACCTGAGATGCTCGCATGGTGATGCGAGGGGCCGTGGTCATAAGGTTAGAGGCAATATTGCCTTACAATTTATGACATCACATGAATGTACACTGCGTCTGGGGAAAAAAAGGGTGAACCTTTTTTAGAATGGTGAAAAGTACAAGGGAATTGTCAGTACTAAACACCCAAACCATGTTAGACTTGACATGTTTCCAAAACATAATGAACGCAACCTCACGAAATGTAACATTATGTTAGAAATAAATGTGTTTTGAACTTACAAAATCAACAAGTATTTTTACCATTTGTTTTCATCATATTGAAAAGGGTCCCACCATTTTTTCCTTTACACGATGTAATAAGTAATATTTTCAAACCTTCACATGTCAGATGCGGTTTACATGTAAAGGTGTGCAATATTTAGTCAAATAATGTGAAGTGTGCAATACTTATTCAAACAATGTGTAGACAGGCAATACTTAGTCAAACAATGTTTAGGCATGTAATACTTAGTCAAACAATGTTTAGGCAATGCAATACTTAGTCAAACAATGTTTAGGCATGCAATACTTAGTCAAACAATATGTAGGCATGCAATACTTAGTCAAACAATGTTTAGGCATGCAATACTTAGCCAAACAATATGTAGGCATGAAATACTTAGTCAAACAATATGTAGGCATGAAATACTTAGTCAAACAATATGTAGGCATGAAATACTTAGTTAAACAATGTTTAGGTATGCAATACTTAGTCAAACAACGTGTAGGGAATGAACGACCAAATCAACCAATTTCGTCGGGAGTGCAGAATATAGCAGAGGTTTGGAAAAGATCATGAACTAAGCCGTTTGGTTAACAAAGTTCAGATTAACACTCGAAATTTGACTTTCGCTTTAGTTGTCCAACAACTAACGCACTTACATCGCCTAAATCATAGCGACAGTCTTGACTTCACCCGCGACATTGGACGGCGATTCTAATAGTCTAGATTTCGTTTGGTTCAATATCTGTATGTGAAGTCCACACCTCACAACGATGTGACAGACACCCGAACTAAATTAACAATACTTACATTCAGTGTTCCGTCTAAGGTTTGTTGGTTCGTGTTGCAAAATTATACAGTTTTGTGCAAAGTTTTACAGCATCCATTCTTGTGTGTGCAAAATTTTACAGCCCACAAAAACAAACACACACTTACATGGAAATTTGCTGCGCGGATACTCAAAACTGCTGCGCGGCGTCAGTGAGGCGGCCGCGCAACCGCGCAGCTTAAAGGGAACATTGCTTACATTATTAATAACATAACAAGTATATAAAATATAGTGGGGGTAATTTCCTGAAAAAAATCAAATATCGCTATGTTTTTTTTAAATTTGGTTCTTCATCATAGTATGAGTGCCAGATTATATGGCATTATATGCACGAGAAAATAGAAAGCGTATACGTCAAAGATGTATTTAATTTTTTTTTCTATTAAATTCATGCACACAAAAAAAAAACTTTTTGAAAAGAATTAGAGCTGACATCGTGAGTATTGATTGGAAATATCAGGAATAAAATAACTGAATCCAAGTTTGGCTCCATGAACACACACTCTCGACTCCAGATCTAGGTGAACCACTATGTTTTTGCTAACAATGTCATTGGGAACTAGGGTCGTGCCCATAGCTAGATGAAATGAAACCTATCGAAGAACAGTTGTCGTGGCTTCAAGCCCACGTCTCAGAACAAGGTTGTTCTGTTCAAGCGGTGAGACGCGTGCTGACAAGCACTGACTCCCGCGTCTTGAGGAGACCAAAAGTGTCCATTTCCTTGGGACAAAGCATTGGACAAACCAATGGCCCGTGCGAATATATATATATATATACACACATTAAATTGATTTATTTTTATTATTATTCAAAAATATATGTGTACATTGCACATCATTTGTGCAGAGAGTGTCATATCAGCCGGAAACAGGTAGCCAGTAGTCAGAAAATACTCAAACGTACAAACATTACACGAGAAACAAAGAACACGATTTATAAAAGTTTAATGAGACCTGTTGTAACAAATGAAAGTGAAACCTGCATCCTAAAAAAATGGCAGAAAACCTAAACACATGGGAGAAAAAATTATCAGGAAAACATATGGACCAACAAAGGATGAAACATGGATAGAGAACACGTGCCAACCAGGAATTTTACAGTCCATATCAGGAGCCTACGATAGTAGCAGAAATAAAAAAGGACAGGCTACGCTGGGCATGACACATTGAGAGAATGACCAATGACAGAGGAGCGAAGAGGGTACATCACCAATACCCCAGAGGAAAAAAAAGCTCAAAGGCAGACCTAGGCTTAGGTGGATAGATGATGTGGAATAAGATCTACAACAGCTGGGTCTCCTAGCATGGAAAAGAAAAAGCATTAGTTATGTCTGAGTGGAAGGAGGTAGTAGTGAGGCAGACCAAAACCCTATTATGGACTGTAGCGCCACAGGGATGGATGTCATTGAGATTGCTGTATGCAACAGTCTCATCTCTCGATCGCCACTTTAATTTAAAAAATATAAAAAAAACAACAAAAAATAACCACCAGAATCAAGAACTCGACGTTATTTTGTGTCTATGCATTTACCTATCTGACCGTCTGCGCTGCCAAAGAAAGCTGTGAAGGAGGCGAAGATGAGAAGCCTGGCGGTGGTCATCGTGTGGTGTACCCACGGAAGACTTAAGCCCAGTTATTATATACAGCTTAAACCCAGGCGGCAAATAACACGCTCTTGACGTCTGTACACTGTCTTGTCACTAAGTGTTTGGAGTTAGAATTAATCTTTTAGAAAAATACAAATAAATACATTTCCAGTTTAAACTACTAACAGGCTTATCACGCCCCCCTACCCACACGTCCCATCCCACACCTCCCGTCCCACACATCCCACACGTTCCATCCTGCACATCCCATCCCACACATCCCACCCCAAACGTCCCATCCCTCAGTCCCATCCCACACGTTCCATCCCAAACCTCCCATCCCNCCAGAGGCGTAGCGTGGTGGGGGCAGGGGGGACAGATGTCCCCGGGCGCCAGCTAGTTAGGGGCGCCAAAATGTGCTTTGATATTATTTTATTGATGAAAATAATGGGTTTGAGAGTTGAAAAAAAGAAAAGAGGGCACTAAAAATGGATCTTGTCCCCGGGCGCCAAACACCCTCGCTACACCACTGATCGCAGTTAGTACGTTCTTGCTCGACACAAGGTACCACCAAACTAATTCACAAACCCTTGTTGCTGTTTGCGTGTCCATGTGCAATAAAGAACTCGCAATAAGAAGCTAACTGATCGTATGTTGCTGTCTAGGGTCACACGAAGGGAAATGTTCGTCCAGAACAGGGATTCTCAACCTTCCTAATATCACGAACCATAAATACAATAGGTCATGTTGTGGTGTCCCACCCCCCTCTCCCACCCCCCACCCCCCAAACCATAAAATTATTTTCTTTGCTACTTCATAAATATGTGTTTTTCGATGGTCTCTAGGCGACCCCTGTGTAAGAATCGTTCGACCCCCAAGAAGGGTTGCGACCCATAGGTTGAGAACCGCTGGTCTAGAAATTCTAGGCTTATTTTTTTCGTGGGGTTTGGGGAGGTCAGGGTGGGGGGGGGGGATACTGTATCCTGTATTGAACGCATTGCTGGGTCAAAGCAACCTTGCTGAAATCAACTCTGGTTCAACTTGGTTGATCCGAAACACGGTGTTAAAGTTAACCGGCTCTCTTATTTCAGGCTGGCTGACAGCTGTCGAAATAACTCAACTTAAGAAATCATCATTTGCATCTGCACCTGAGCCTGCACTTGGCCCTGGGCCTGGACCTGCGCCTGCACCTGGACCTGGGTCTGTAGCTTTTCCGGTTGAAACGCAGGAGTCGGGCATGATGTAATCGACCGCAAACCAAAAATTCAGACGCCGATAAAGCGGGAAATACAATTTGGAACGCCCTTCCTGTCGATCTTAGAAGCAACCAGACACTGGAGTCCTTTAAAACCGATCTAAAGACATATCAAATACCTTCTGGGATGATTGTCTACCTTCTTTTCCATGTGTTGCTGTGTTGCTCCGGGTTGAAATGGCTAGAAAGACTTTGATATTGTATGCTTGTAATTAGTTTTCGTAGTGTTTCGTTTGTTTTAAATGTGGTGAATTATAGATATTTTTGTTGACTTTGTACCGCGCTTCGAGCCTTTGGGGATGAAGCGTGTTTTTGAAATGAACTTTATTATTATTATTATTATCGGCATTTGGTAAAGATACAGACGATTTCTCCTGGTCTCATTTGAACTTCTTCTCATTTTATTTTGAGTTCATTTTTTATCTTGGTCTCATTTTATTTTGCATCATTTTTATCTTAGACTCATTTTTATATCTTGGTCTTTTTTCTTTATCTTGCTCTCATTTTATTTTGGTCTCTTGTAGCCAGTGGCGTAGCTAGGGGAGGGTGAGGGGGGTCCAAATTCGAAAGTCCCCCCCCGGGCCACTACTTGAGGGGAACCCCCAAAGGCGTGTCCAAATTTTTTTTAATTTACACTAAATAATGTCGAATGTCAAACTGCAGTGGCCCCTAAAGAGGCCAAGCCCCCCGGGCCCCCAAAGCCATCCCAAATCCCTAGCTACGCCACTGCTAGTAACTTGGTTTCATTGTGGCCACTGAATGTTTAGTCACATAAGATATGTCTAAACGTGACCTTGACATTTTTTAAAAAATGTATGGAACCACCGCGACTGAAGTCTATAAAGAGAATACAGTAAATCGATGAACGCACTATGCACTGATAAATGTGGTCGTTAAAATTATTGGTTGTTGAAAGGCCTTACGATTGGTTTAATGGCAGTGGTTCTCAACTTTTCTAATACCGCGACCCTTTAACAAAGTTCATTATGTTGTGATGACTCCCACCTCCCCCCCCCCACCCACACACAACCATAAAATTGTTTGTTGCTACTTCATTAAGATGTGTTTTCCAATGGTCTTAGGTGACCCCTGTGTAAGGGTCCTTTGACCCCATATAGGTCGCCACCCACAGGTTGAGAACCGTTGGCTTTAAGGGATTCAGACGAGTCCTTTTAAAGAAATCCTCGTGTTCTATTGTATTCTATCGATGCCGAATTCTGACGCGCCGCTCAAACTGAAGAGGACTCGAGTTTGTTATGTCAACACAAAACAACAACAACAACATATTTATTTCGATAAAAAACCGTGATGAAGAAGTTTTGCGACTCCGACCTCATGTCAAATCATTCTACTCTAAGCTCTGAGGCAGTGGCTCTCAACCTTCTTAATGCCGTGACCCTTTAGTGCAGTTCTTCATTTTGTGTTGACCCCAAACATAAAATTACGTTCGTTGCTACTTCATAATTATGATTTTTCAGATGGTCTTGGGTGACCCCCTGGGGAAGGGTCGTTCGATCCCGAAAAAACTCATCCACACGTAGGCTCACTAGGCTCACTTAGCGACACTCATCCACACGTAGGCCGTAGGCTCACTTAGCGACACTCATCCACACGTAGGCCGTAGGCTCACTTAGGTTCACTTAGACCAGCTCACCGCTATCTTTCATAAGAAACCTACAGCCACGTGTATGAAGTTTGAACCTACTAATTTAACATCGCAAGATTTAGATGACATTTTAACTCCGATGCGTACTTCATCCCCACTGCATCTATCTTAGCCTGGCAGTCATGCTGCAGGTGTGACCTACCTGTACTATTCAATAAACTACAGACTTTCAAAGAGGACAAGAAAAATCTGTTTAAAGCTGCTCAGACAAGCTTTGATTTAAAGCCGTATGAAAATATGGGCTTAAAGGAAATTAGGGGTGGGGCTGGGGCTGGGGGGGGGGCGGTGGTAATCGCATATTGCGTCTCACCTCACAAGACAAAGGACCTAACAAACAACAAAAAAACAACAACAAATTTTGGGATTCATGCCAAGTTAACTACATGTTAACAATGAGGAAAATTCGTCATTGCTAACAGCACCCATTTCAGGTTAAATGTTATTTACGCTATCATATAAAATATAAGTTTTACCGTGAATTTCTTCACTGAGTAATGGGAGAATTCTCGTAATTATTTGTGTGTATTTTTTTTTTCTTCAAACAAATTGCTTTACAGCTTACAAAGCTTAGGGGTCCCTCACCAGATCCCATACAAGCACCGCTTTTAAGCAGGCGTCTTTACACACGTTTGACTGGTGCTCTTCCCCATAAAGCAATATGGAGAGTCGCTTTGTTGACAAATCTACTAAAAAACCTTGCCCTCGTGTCAAAGACTTCTCATTACTGTATAAACTCTTTTGTACCACAGTAAAAAAAAAAAAAAAAAAAAAAAAAATTATAACATTTTTGTTTCTCCACAGTCATGTCATTAATCTTCTACAATATCGTTTAGATTCATACAGAGTCATGTCATTAATCTTCTACAATATCGTTTAGATTCATACAGAGTCATGTCATTAATCTTCTACAATATCGTTTAGATTCATACAGAGTCATGTCATTAATCTTCTACAATTTCGTTTAGCTTCATACAGAGTCATGTCATTAATCTTCTACAATATCGTTTAGATTCATACAGAGTCATGTCATTAATCTTCTACAATATCGTTTAGATTCATACAGAGTCATGTCATTAATCTTCTACAATATCGTTTAGATTCATACAGAGTCATGTCATTAATCCTCTACAATTTCGTTTAGATTCATACAGAGTCATGTCATTAATCTTCTACAATTTCGTTTGGATTCATACAGAGTCATTTCATTAATCTTCTACAATTTCGTTTAGATTCATACAGAGTCATGTCATTAATCTTCTACAATTCGTTTAGATTCATTCAGAGTCATATCATTAATCTTCTACAATTTCGTTTAGATTCATACAGAGTCATGTCATTAATCTTCTACAATTCGTTTAGATTCATTCAGAGTCATATCATTAATCTTCTACAATTCGTTTAGATTGATTCAGAGTCAGGTCATTAATCTTCTACAATTCGTTTAGATTCATTCAGAGTCATGTCATTAATCTTCTACAATTCGTTTAGATTCATACAGAGTCATGTCATTAATCTTCTACAATTTCGTTTAGCTTCATACAGAGTCATGTCATTAATCTTCTACAATTTCGTTTAGCTTCATACAGAGTCATGTCATTAATCTTCTACAATTTCGTTTAGCTTCATACAGAGTCATGTCATTAATCTTCTACAATTCGTTTAGATTCATACAGAGTCATGTCATTAATGTTCTGGAGACTTCTTGACGAAGTATTTTTTCTTTTATAAGGCGATTGGTATTACGCTGGCATTTTTTAATATTTTTTTTTGGTGGAAAATTATGACTGAACTACACCAGTGTAACAAGTCTCGTGGTAAAATCTCATTCACATACGCACGAATTGTTAGCCTTTACAGGTATGACATCAAGTTAAAGAGAAAAAAAATTCCATCCAAATTACTACAACATGATGTGAATGTCAAGTGTGTTCATTGAAAGCGTTCATAAACTACGCATTCGAACTATTTAAGATTATACATTTTTTTTAGTCAATGAAGTCGACAAATAATTTTTGTTAAACCATTAAAAGAAGCGATTCGCTACACATCTCTCGGGCAGAGTTGTTCTTAGGAGTTTGGGGGCCCTAAACATGGAGCGTAGTTTGGGGCCCGAAAGGGGGGGGTCCTGGGGTGGAGCTCCCTCGGGCTGAGGAGAAAACACCATCCACCACTGCGGCACCTCCATTCTGCCTTCATCAATGTTTCCTCTTTCCCATTCCCACGGCCAAGCCCCCGATTTCCTGTCCGCCACCCCAAAAGCTCCCCCTGCTGCTTCCCTTCCCCTGCCTCCGAATTCAATTCAGAATGATAAATTTCAGGATGAGGAAAGTAACGTGAGTGACACAGACGGCTGCAGTCCCAGTTCAACAAAACAAACAACAATTAAAAAAAAAACAACCGGGGGATCGAGGGCGCCTAACGGGGCCCCCCTCACGTTCGGGGCCCTCCTACGCGGATGCGTAGTCAGCGTATGCCTAAGAACGGGCCTGTCTCGGGATATGTTTGAAACAAATATAATTGTTTGTCAAACTTGTATGCCAGTTTATTTGAGTTTTTCGAACTCAAAATTCTAGTAGAAAGCAAAAGACGAGTTTAAACTGATAAACCATCAATTTTTCTTTGAATTATAAAACGATGGTCCAAGAATAACACCGTCTAAGAATGACACCGTCTAAGAATGACACCGTCTAAGAAAGACGCCATCAAAGAATGCCAAAAATCAAAGAATGACATCAACAAAGACAGTTTCCAAAATTTTTGCGTTGGAGCAATTAACTATGGATATTTTTGTTGTTCGTGTGTGTGTGTGTGTGTGTGTGTGTGTGTGCGTGTGCGAGAGAGAGAGAGAGAAAGAGAGAGAGAGAGAAAGGGTGGGGAGGCATTGCATCATGTGCCTCATTGCCAAACACCATTACATTTACGAGAAGTCTCTTTTCACAGCTTGAGTCTCTCTCCCCCCTCCCCTCCACGTCACGACCTATCACAGTGGACTTACTTCTCCTCTTTTCTTTGCCTCATCCTTATTTAATCGCTCACATACTTGCTTTCTGTCACAATTCATTTGCTGCCCTCTTGGCTACAACTTCTAGGCTAAGTGCTATTTTTAAATTGTATTCTGTTGGTTTATTTTTCCTGTTTTGTTCGCTGACGAAGGCTTCCTGCCGACACGTTCGTAGTTTTGTTGTGTTACTTTTTCAGGTTTAACCTTACTTTGTTTTACTAATTTCATATTGTGCTAACCTGATTGAAATCTCTCCCCTTATTACCATCATAATAATATACCCTCACAGTTATACACTCTCTGACTCATACAATCGCATACTTATACTCCCTCTCATGCATACACTCTCACATTCATACACTCTCACATTCATACACTCGCATTTATACACTCTCACAGTTATACGCTCTCACACTTAAACACTCTCACACTTACACACTCGCACACTTATACACTCCCATAATTATACACTCTCAAACACATGCACCCTCACGCTTATGCACTGTCACAGTTCTACACTCTCACAGCTATGCACTCTCGCAGTCATACATTCGCATTTATACACTCTCACACTTACACACTCGCACACTTATACACTCCCATAATTATACACTCTCAAACACATGCACCCTCACGCTTATGCACTGTCACAGTTCTACACTCTCACAGCTATGCACTCTCGCAGTCATACATTCGCATTTATACACTCTCACACTTACACACTCGCACACTTATACACTCCCATAATTATACACTCTCAAACACATGCACCCTCACGCTTATGCACTGTCACAGTTCTACACTCTCACAGCTATGCACTCTCGCAGTCATAAAGAACACTACTGCAACACCTCCAGCCGTTTGCTTTCCTACAGAATTTAATGACGATTTATTTCAATTTAATTTTCAATCAATGAAGTACTCTCTACCCCACTTCCCCCCCCCCCCAATCCCTTCTCCGTCCCCCACGATCTAAGCCTAAAACTTCTTGCATTCTTCGATGATAGCCTTGACCAAAGGGTATGTGCCCTCTTCACATTGTAGTCCATTGAAATCGTCCATGTCCAAAGTCCATATCATGACGCCACCGTAATGATTCTCTTTGATGTACCTCACCTGCGAATCGTATAATTAACCATTAATTAGAGTACAGGTATCTGACACACACAAAATGGAAGTTGCATATGACTTTAATGGAATTTTAAATAGTTGCTTTAAATTTTTAAAAAAATAGACTTCTATATGGTTACGTGCCAAAATGCTTTTAATAAACTTCTACATGGCTAATTGCAAATTGGTCTAAATTGATTCGCAAGGGATAGTTGGAAATGGATTTTACTGACTTCTAGCTAGCTAGTTGCAAATTGTCATATTCCTTTAAGAAAATCTCCAAAACAAAGTCTTAAAATCTTACTATTTAAAAAAAAAGTGTGGGGGTGGGGGGGGGGGGTTAAATGCCTCTAAAAAAATGATTGCGTGGCATATAGGGGGATAGTTTTTTTAAAAATGGTGT
>CAXITT010000388.1:325746-346400 GCA_964033795.1 Lymnaea stagnalis | reverse complement strand
CCCCCCCCCCCCGCTTTTAAGGTTACCTCAAAATAGGCCAAGGCTCCATCATCTCTAGTGAAGTTACCACGTTTGCCAGCTTTCTTGACCCCTGTGCCAATCTTGTGTTCCGTTGTGCTGTTAAGAATAACGTGTCTGCCATAGGTGCCAACACCGATGACCAACTTGCTGGCTGGGACTCCCATGGACTTTAAATAATCTGCAGCGAAAGACTGAAAAAAGGGGGGAGAAAAAAAAGATAAGGGAAAAGTACACAGGTAAATTTTAAAGAAACAAAAAGAACAAACCAACACTGCCCCAGTATTGGAAATATAAGGTGACTATTTAAGGCGATACTTTTCGTTACATAATTTTACCTTCAATTAATTAGACATTAGATTTTATTTTCGAAAACTAACACGAATGGAGTGGCCACACACCACCCTCGACCCCACTGCCGTATAGAGCGAAGTTGCTTCATTTAGCTACAAGTAGTTACTACTCACCAAACAACAATAGTTTCCGTTAACCTAAAATACTTCGTATTTTTATGTGTGTGTCTTGTTGTTGTTGTTTTTTTGTTGGGGGGGGGGGGGGTTTTTTGTTTATTTTTGTTGTTTTGTTTTTTGTTTTTTTTTTTTTTTTTTTTTTTTTTGTTTGTGTGTTTTGCTTTTCTCATCGTCATTGTAACTTATTTTGTGGGACCTTTGGAAGAACCAACGTTTCTCTAGAGAAGAGCTCTGCAACCTTTTTTTCACATGCGGCACATCTAAAGCACTAACCGTGAAGCTGCGGGCACACATCAAGTGAAAAGATGCGCAAATAGAACTAAATAAAATCATGCAGTTATAACTTTCATGGCGTGTGGTGCCGAGTGCTTTAGCCTTGCATTGCATTGCACTGCTCCGTGTCAACTGTCTGTATAGGATACGTGTCATTTATCGCAGAGTTTGACATCTTGTCAGCATGGTCCCCTTTGTAGCGGTGTTTGACATCTTGTCAGCAATGTCCCCTTTGTAGCGGTGTTTGACATCTTGTCATCAATGTTCCATTTGTAACAGTTTGAAATATTTTCAGCAATAACCACTTGGTAGCAATAAGCTCCCTTTGGATGCATTTTGTTTGGCACACCTGGCATTATCTTGCGGCACACCTGACATTATCTTGCGGCACACCTGGAGTCTAGAGGATTTCTGATGTATAATCTAGACCATATATAGACACATTTAGACACTTGAATATATTTTCCCTTAAGGTTGACAGATAAACAATTGTTTTTACCAGGGGCGTAGCCAGAGAGAGGTGGAAGGGGGAACGCCTCTCGCTCTGAGACCATATTTGGAAAAGGGGGAACTTTAAAAAAATATAATTAATGTTCAGTTACAAAAAAAAATTCTGTAGCAACTCAGAAGGACTAATTATTTTTGCTCGTAGTCTAATTGGCATAGCGATTGTCATCGACTTTGGTCTGATAAAAGACTTAAATAATTATATATAGGCCTAGTGTAGGCCCTAGTGTAGGCCCCAGTGTAGGCCCCAGTTTAGGTCCTAGTGTAGGTCCTAGTGTAGGTCCTAGTGTAGGTCCTAGCGTAGGCCCTAGTGTAGGCCCAAGGTAGGCCCTAGTGTAGGCCCCAGTGTAGACCCCAGCTTAGGTCCTAGTGTAAGTCCTAGTGTAGGTCCTAGTGTAGGTCCTAGAGTAGGCCCTAGCGTAGGCCCTAGTGTAGGCCCTAGTGTAGGCCCTAGTGTAGGCCCAAGTGTAGACCCTAGTGTAGGCCCTAGTGTAGGCAGTAGTGTAGGCCCCAGTGTAGGTCCCAGTTTAGGTCCCAGTGTAGGTCTTAGTGTAGGCCCTTGTGTAGGCCTAAGTGTAGGCCCTAGTGTAGGCCCTAGTGTAGGCCCTAGTGTAGGCCTTAGTGTAGGCCCTAGTGTAGGCCCTAGTGTAGGCCCTAGTGTAGGCAGTAGTGTAGGCCCCAGTTTAGGTCTTAGTGTACACCCTAGTGTAGGCCCTAGTTTGGTTCGTAGTGTAGGTCTTAGTGTAGGTCCTAGTGTAGGCCCTAGTATAGGTCATAGTGTACATCATAGTGTAGGTCATAGTGTAGGCCCCAGTGTAGTTTCTAGTGTAGGGCCCAGTGTAGGGCCCCAGTGTAGGCCCCAGTGTAGTTTCTAGTGTTGGCCCCAGTGTAGGCCCCAGTGTAGGCCCTATTGTAAGCCCTAGTGTTGGCCATAGTGTAGGCCCTACTGTTGGCCCCAGTGTAGGTCCAATGTAGGAGTTATCTTATTGTCATGATCAGTGATCAGTTCGACCCAGTCTCTGGACAAATTGTAATATCAAACTGTCATGAGGACTAATAGGTTGGACCATTCCCTGGTCAAAATGTTGTGATTAACCCATCAGAACGTTCCAAGCACAATCTAGGCCAACGCTTCCAAACTCGCGGACCAGGTGATAATTCATTGAGAGCATCAAAAGAAAAGACTGACCTACCAAACTCAAGCCGTCCTCTGCATAGAGCGGGCTGTGGTGCCCGACCTCTGTGTCCCATGCGCCGTGGAAGTTGTAAGTCATGACGTTAATGAAATCCAGTTCTCTGATTGGCGGAGGGGAACGAAAAAAGAATGGGGCAAAAAAAAAAAAAAAATCGTTAAGAACAAAAAAACGCAACCCGAAAAATATTTATTAATATCAACTAATGATGTCGCATCCCTTAGAAAAATTGTTACAAGGTCGATAAACTTTTTAAAAGTTTGGTAACTACTTTAAATTTGAACTCTTACCTCACAATTCCATGGCTTACCTCTCTATTTCAAATGGCTCGTAAGCTGTGTCTATGATTTTCTTGGAAGCTCCTACCGCTGCCGTAAGTAGAAGTTTTTCTGTTTTTGTACTGAGTGTCTCAGCTCTGAAGGCGTCTGCAAGTTCCTTTTTATAAAAAAATGTGGGTTAAATGATGTAAATAAGTCAGTGTAAACAAACATAAGAACACGTTTTAAGGTGAAAAAGAGTTGTTAAAATCGCAAACTTAGTTCCCATTTAGTCACATCAGTGGTGTAGTCTCAGCGGCGTCACTGACTGGCTAAGATTATCACCAAACTTTGGCCGATCTCTTCAAACTAGTCCACAGAGGACCCCCCACGCCTTTTAATTAATTTTTTTTTTTTAGCCTAAATGGTTGAACAAACTTAAAACAAATATTTTATTCCTTGAAAAACACGTGGAAAACCCCAAATTAACACAATTTATATATCTTCAGAAATTTGCTATTTTCAGAACTTCTCAATATTCTGGAAAGTCGGAACATAAATCGGATGAGTCTTGACTTGAAGTTTTAGCCAGCTTGTTCTTCTGGTTAGCATAGAGGTTGTGATCAAGTGTTAGCCAGGTGGGAGATGGGTTTCTGTTGATGATCATCATACAGTCGTTGTCTTTGTTTGGTTTGGGAGGGGGGGGGTATATTGATGATCATCATACGGTTGTTGTCCTTGTTTGGGTTTTAGGGGGGGGGTCTTGTTTATTTTCTTGAGAAACCTTGATCGTGACAATCGGAATAAAAGCTGTTCATGCGAGAAAAAAGCAATTTTGATATCCATTCCCACATTAGAGCACGTCTTTCCATGCGATTTGTTGACTGTTATTCCTTGGGCACGGATGATAAGAGAGTTTTAACGATGTACAATGAAAGGCACGTTAGTTTCTCTAGACGCCAAGTCCATTTGTGGGATCAATGGCAGAGTAGATTTTGTAGGCGCCAAGGATTTTTTGGGATCAATGGCAGAGTAGTGTCTCTAGGTTCCTTGTCAATTAGTGGGATCAAAAGAGTGGAACCACGATTGCACTTTTTTTTGACAAATACCTGCACATAGTCTATTATCTCGCGAAGAAGCTCTTCGAAGCATCGGACACCATACTTTGGCTGGTATGTGATTCATTGATGACGAGCGATGCTTGACGGAGAACTTCAGGCTCCGCAGAATTTGGCCTTAGCGAAGAAATTGAAGTATCAAGCTGCGCAAACCAGAAGCTAGAATCCACTATTAGCTGTTCTTTCTTCTTTCAGAAGAGTTTCATCTATTCCTGTTAAGGCAAAAAGTCAGCACAATATGTCCACTTTCGTGCAAAAATTCCATCAGTGTTGTGTCAATGAAGTTCTTTTTCCGGATCCTCAATGGAACTTATTTTTAATTTTTTTTTAGAATGCACCCAATGGTTTGTCGTTGAGTATCACAAAGCTTTCTTTGCTTTCACGTACATTTTCAACCGGATCCTAGAGCTGAGCTTCTGGTGCAATTTCGGTTGGTGTTGGAGGACCGATTTATGCTCAAGATGTTAAGGTTGCTGCGCCACGACATGAGGAAAAGGCAGTTCGAACTTAAAAATCCCTCTTCGTCCTTGAAGCTCACGGTGTTCATGCTAACATGAATCCCTCCCCCAATCTGAACTCAGTTCTGATCATAGGGCACTAAAGCTTTATTGCAGTCCAACACTTTTAATAATTGTCTATTTTACGGTACGTTTAGGAATGACGTCACGTTATGATTAGAATATCGTCGCCTATACACTGCCAAGAAATGAAACACAATCCTCTACTACCTTAACGAGCAGTGTGAACCGAGGTCTATCTTCGGGGATCCCCCCTCTGAGTGCCGGGTATTCCCAGTGAAGATCGAGTCCATCAAAGGTGCGCTTGCGTAAAAAATCGACTGTGGTATTGACGAAGACGGCCCTGCTCTCAGCAGTTGATACCATTTGGCTGAAAGGCTCAGACATAAATTCCCATCCACCGACAGAAAGAAGAACTTTCAACGCTGGTTTCTTATTCCTTAGTCTGTTGACTCTTTTATACCTGTAGAGCCATAGTTGAGTAAGCGAAGGATTATTATATGGAGACATGTTATAGACTGTGTGGGGGGGGGGGGGAATTTAGAAAAAACCCTAAAATACGAAAAGTAAGTCTTCATCAGATTAAAAGACAACAGAGAAATAAAAAAAACAAATACACAAAAGTAGACCGGAAACGGTTCAAATCTTACATAATAGGATTATTATATGGAGAAATGTTTAAGACTGTGGGGGGGGGGGGGGGAATTTAGAAAAAACCCTAAAATACGAAAAGTAAGTCTTCATCAGATTAAAAGACAACAGAGAAATAAAAACAACAAATACACAGAAGTAGACCGGAAACGGTTCAAATCTTACATAAATAGTCTCTCAGGAAGCTCGAATAAACCTTTTTTTTTCTTCTTTTCTTTTTTTTAACCCTGTTTTTTTTAAAAATATTTCTTATTGCTTCAATCCGAACTCAGTTCTGACCACATTACACTATAGGTTATTGCTTCAATCCGAACTCAGTTCTGACCACATTACACTATAGGTTATTGCTTCAATCCGAACTCAGTTCTGACCACATTACACTATAGGTTATTGCTTCAATCTGAACTCAGTTCTGACCACATTACACTATAGCTTATTGCTTCAATCTGAACTCAGTTCTGACCACATTACACTATAGCGAATGGTTTCAATCTGAACTCAGTCCTGCCCATATTACACTATAGCTTATTGCTTCAATCTGAATTCAGTTCTGACCTCATTACACTATAGCTTATTGCTTCAATCTGAGCTCAGTTCTGACCATATTACACTATAGCTTATTGCTTCAATTTAAACTCATTATTGACCATATTACACTAAAGCTTTTTGCTTCAATCTGAACTCAGTCCTGCCCACATAACGCTATAGCGTATTGCTTCAGTCCTGGGGAAAAGAGTAGGACAGCATACGCCCATAATATGAAACCATTAGACTATAACAGGAGTGAACGAACGATGTTTTTATTTGTTGACGATGCTCGCCCTAATCACCGGCTCATTAAATTTTTAATAAAGGGGACCTGGTGTAAACAAAACTGAAAACTGTGAAATACATAGTCCCCAAAAGTCCATAATATTAATTCACTTATGTACCATTGTTAACGACTGCAATGCTTGTGATACACTGCTATGACGGAAATGACGTCACCCAAGTACATAATCATAATAATTCAAAATTTACCAGTACCCAAATCTCCTCACTTTTGAAATGTAAAGACATTTTTAAAAAGTTCAATACATAATTCACAAGTTCATTTTAAATTAACAAAATTCATGTATTTTTTGAGGCACGGGCACTCTTATGTAACAGTGGCCACGGCGTGTCAGATGCCCTTGAGTTGTCATTTTAATGTGCAAAGATATTTGAATCCCATTTTATTTTGGTAGAAGTTTAAATATTATTATTATTATTAATTACAAAAACATTTAAAGTATCAACTGAGGAACTATTTTAAGCATTTTATCGGAATGTAAAAGTAATGGGAAAAAAATATTAATCAAAATATTATGATTTAAGAATTGCATCTTAATCACATTTATCGGGACTCCTCAAGTATTTGTTATTCTTAGTGCAGTGGTTCTTAACCTAGGTTCGATCAAACCCCAAGGGTTTGGTGAGTCAATCTCAGGGGTTCGGTGGAGATCAAGACACACACCCGACTCATTATGATTCGCGATCGGATTTTGTGCAGTGCGGACGGTAGAACTAGCGGCCGCGCCCGAAAACAGTTCAGATACGACAGTGCGAGCGCGAAAGCTATACATAATAATGAAGTGCGCCAGAGCGAGATTAACACGTATCGGAATCGTGATATTTCTAAATTGTGGAACCCTTCACGTCACGACACACCAACATCACGAATCGTGTCAACGCCACCAATACAGGTGTTGATCGTGTATACACGTGCTTGTGTATACACGTGCTGTGACGAACATGCGCAAAACGAACCCCATTTCGTACACCGACTGAGCATACCTTTATTTCTATATCGTTGCCCAGTAGTCGACTTGTGACTGTCGTGATGGTACGTCGTGTGATTTCCTCTAAATCTTTTAATTCTTTCACACTACCTACTACCTATGTCGAGCAAAAAATAAAGTGGTCGGACGAATATGTACAGTATGGATTCACATGTGTAACGGAACGTGATGGAGGTCAGCGTCCTAACTGCATGATTTACAAATGCCAAGTTGAGCAAAACTAAGAGAACAATTCTTTAAGCCGCATGGAGATGGAAAATACAAGAACACAACGCTCGCTGAAATCAAGGGGAAGAAAGCCAGATTCGATGAAAAGGCTATTCTGCCTGTTCTCGGCTTTGTACCCATCAACAAACCGATCATCAAAGCATCGTACGAAGTTGCTTACCTGATCGCAAAGCAGGGCAAACCACACACCCTTGGTGAAACACTCATAAAACCAGCTGTGTTGAAGATGGCGAATATCATGCTGGGGAAAGCGGCTGAATTAAAGTTATCCCAAATTCCTCTTCCTATGACACCATCAGCGACAGAATAGAGGACACGAGCAAGGACATCTTGGCTCAAAGAGTTGCAGATCTGATTTTAAGCCCGGCAAAATTCAGCCTTCAACTTGACGAGACCACAGACGTTTCCATTCTAAGCCAGCTTGCTGTGTTCATGCGCTATGTGAAAGACGAAGTGATAAAGGAAGATTTTTTATTTTATAAGCCTCTTACAACAACAACTAAGGCAGCTGATGTAAAGAAACTTGTTGATGACTTCTTCAAAGACAACAATCTTTCGTGGGATATGGTTTCTGCAGTTTTTTCGGACGGAGCTCCAGTCATGCTGGGAAGAAAGTCTGGTTTTGGTGCGCTAGTGAAAGCCGATGCACCACACATCATTGTTACGCATTGTATTCTGAACAGGCATGCGATGGCAACAAAATTTTGCCTCCAAAACTGGCAGAAGTATTGAAAATTGTAGTGGAAAGCGTGAACTATATGCGAAATAGTGCTATCAGGCACAGAATCTTCAGTGAGCTGTGTAAAGAAATGCTCTCTGAATTCGAGGTACTTCTGTACCATTCTAACGTTCGTTGGTTATCCCGGGGACAGGTGCTGAATCGTGTTTTTTTGCGTGGCGTATGGAATTAGCCCTGTTTTTGCAAGAGCACCAACATTGTCATGCAGATTGCTTAAAAAATTCAGAGTTCATTCTCATTTTAGCGTACATGGCTGATATCTTTGCAGCTCTCAATCATCTCAATCAACAGATGCGGGCGGTGGAGTCAACAACATCGAAGCGGAAGAAAACCTGATGGCTTTTTCAGAAAAACAAACTACGGTTATGGAAACGACGAACAGAGAACAATAACTTTGCAAACTTTCCCCTGCTAGATGACTATGTTTGTTATATCGAAGATCTACCTGGAATCGGGGACATTTGTGTACCCGTGGAACTGAAGCAAGCAATTGCCACGCACTTAGATGAGCTGGCAAAGTCTCTCGACGGATACTTCCCTACCAGAGAGTCATATCCAGCATGGGGGAGACAGCCGTTCACGTTTAGTGGTGAGACATCAGATTTCAAGGATGAATCCCTCGATGAAATCATTGAAATTCAGCAGAGCCAGGTTCAACAGCAACTCTTCAGAACAGCAACGCTCTCAACGTGTTGGTGTCAACAAATGGTAACGTGCCCTGTTATTGCCAAGAAAGCTCTGGAGATGTTCATACCGTTTGTTACAACATATCTTTGCGAGCAATCCTTTTCAAGGATGTGTGACATAACAATGAAGAAAAGGAACAGATTTTGTTGCGAAAATGACATGAGAGTGGCACTTGCCAAGGTGAAGCTGCGCATTTCTGAACTGGTCTCTGAAAGGCAACAGCAGAAGTCACACTGATTTGCATTAAATATTCATTATTACGTTGTGTTTTTTGTGTGAAAATCATGTTTTAATGGTTTGGTTATTGTGTGAAAATCATGTTTTAATGGTTTGTTTTTTGTGTGAAAATCATGTTTTAATGGTTTGGTTATTGTGTGAAAATCATGTTTTAATGGTTTGTTTTTTGTGTGAAAATCATGTTTTAATGGTTTGTTTTTTGTGTGAAAATCATGTTTTAATGGTTTGTTTTTTGTGTGAAAATCATGTTTTAATGGTTTGTTTTTTGTGTGAAAATCATGTTTTAATGGTTTGTTTTTTGTGTGAAAATCATGTTTTAATGGTTTGTTTTTTGTGTGAAAATCATGTTTTAATGGTTTGTTTTTTGTGTGAAAATCATGTTTTAATGGTTTGTTTTTTGTGTGAAAATCATGTTTTAATGGTTTGTTTTTTGTGTGAAAATCATGTTTTAATGGTTTGTTTTTTGTGTGAAAATCATGTTTTAATGGTTTGTTTTTTGTGTGAAAATCATGTTTTAATGGTTTGTTTTTTGTGTGAAAATCATGTTTTAATGGTTTGTTTTTTGTGTGAAAATCATGTTTTAATGGTTTGTTTTTTGTGTGAAAATCATGTTTTAATGGTTTGTTTTTTGTGTGAAAATCATGTTTTAATGGTTTGTTTTTTGTGTGAAAATCATGTTTTAATGGTTTGTTTTTTGTGTGAAAATCATGTTTTAATGGTTTGTTTTTTGTGTGAAAATCATGTTTTAATGGTTTGTTTTTTGTGTGAAAATCATGTTTTAATGGTTTGTTTTTTGTGTGAAAATCATGTTTTAATGGTTTGGTTATTGTGTGAAAATCATGTTTTAATGGTTTGTTTTTTGTGTGAAAATCATGTTTTAATGGTTTGGTTATTGTGTGAAAATCATGTTTTAATGGTTTGTTTTTTATGTGAAAATCATGTTTTAATGGTTTGTTTTTTGTGTGAAAATCATGTTTTAATGGTTTGGTTATTGTGTGAAAATCATGTTTTAATGGTTTGTTTTTTGTGTGAAAATCATGTTTTAATGGTTTGTTTTTTGTGTGAAAATCATGTTTTAATGGTTTGGTTATTGTGTGAAAATCATGTTTTAATGGTTTGTTTTTTGTGTGAAAATCATGTTTTAATGGTTTGGTTATTGTGTGAAAATCATGTTTTAATGGTTTGTTTTTTGTGTGAAAATCATGTTTTAATGGTTTGTTTTTTGTGTGAAAATCATGTTTTAATGGTTTGTTTTTTATGTGAAAATCATGTTTTAATGGTTTGGTTATTGTGTGAAAATCATGTTTTAATGTTGTTGTTTTGTTTAGTACAGTGATGTTGATGCACGGTTCATTTTGTGCACCAGTAAAATACATACCTATGTTTAGAATTTGAAAAAAAAATATATATATTTTTCCTGTTAGAAGGGTTCGGTGAATGCGCATATGAAACTGGTGGGGTTCAGTACCTTCAACAAGGTTAAGAACCACTGTCCAGTGTGTATTTTAGTGCGTTGTTAATATTGCGAAAAAAATGTTGTCCTACCTTTCTACAGCTAAGTTGTCCTACTCTTCTATAGCCATGTTGTCCTACTCTTCTACAGCTAAATTGTCCTACTCTACTACATCTATGTTGTTCTACGCTTCAACAGCTATGTTGTCCTTCTCTTCTACCAACTATGCTGCGCCTCTTCTACCAGATATGTTTCCCCATCCTACTCTTCTACCAGCAATGTTGCCCCCCCCTCTTCTACCAGTTATGTTGCCCCATCCTACTCTTCTACCAGTTATGTTGCCCCACTTTCCCACTAGCTATATTTCCACAATATTGTACAGCCAGTTTGCCTCACTCTTCTACAACTATGCTGCAGATAAATGCATTTTCCATTTCCTAGTTATTAAGATGGGGTAATGACGACCAAAAAAAAAACAAACCACAACACATTCCTTCTAACAGCAACCCCTCAACAACCCCTCAACAACCCGTCCCTCAAAACTGTGCCCGAAGCCGAGCTCGGCCAAAAACAAATCGTGCTTCAAAACCAAGGTTAAAAAAATTAGTTAAAAATTTGAAAGGCAAGCTTCAAATGCCTGGTTAAAACATTAGTTAACAACAGTGACGTAG
This sequence comes from Lymnaea stagnalis, assembly GCA_964033795.1. Lineage (NCBI taxonomy): Eukaryota > Metazoa > Mollusca > Gastropoda > Lymnaeidae > Lymnaea > Lymnaea stagnalis. The sequence continues at coordinate 335,560 of CAXITT010000388.1, read as the reverse complement.
CTAGGTGAGGGGGTGTCCAAATTCGAAAGTCCCCCGGGCCCCTACTTGAGGGGAGCCCCCAAAGGAATGTCCGAATTTTTTTTTTTTACATTAAATAATGTCGAATGTCAAAATGCAGGGGGCCCCTAAAGAGGCCAAGCCCCCGGGCCCCTAAATCCCTAGCTACGCCACTGGTTAACAATGTACAATTTAAAATGCAAGCTATTATTTTAATTTAAAAAAGAGGGAACAACTTTTTCCAGTTTCTCCATTCTGTGGTTTCCCCATTGTTTACACCAACTGCCTATTAAAAAACTTAAATGGGAAAAAAAATAACTTTTTACAAATGTCAAATCTCATTTTATACCATAGTTTAAATCTCATATTCAGGTTATGTACTTAAAATATCATTTCAATTATTATATTTATTCTGCTCGAATACTGACATAATAAATATTACGCATACATAAATTTGAAGCCTATTTATTTTATCAGATTTAAATTGATTCGGTGATAGTATTTTTTTTTTCAAAATCTTGCTAACACTGTTTGGAAGAATCAGATTCAGAAATAGTAGTTTTTTAACTTACGACCTCAGTGAACTTAATTTAAGCACTCTTCTTTTTATGTTTTTTTTCCTTTCTTATTTTATGGGAACTTTATTGTTCAGGCTATCGGACAGAGAGAGTAACACAATGTTATTGAATTAATATTACGTACGTTCCCCTGAAAAACGCGACCCACGTATAATATTAATTCTTTCAGACATTTTTCTCGGAAAGGGGGGGGGGGCAATTCAGATTTTCTGAAGGGGGTGTCAAGGGTATGATAATCACTGTTGCTATGTGTAGATCACTGTTGTTATGTTTGGTAAGGAAAGGATGTTTTGTTTATAGATTTCATGTGTAGCTTTATTTATTGTGAGAGTGTTGTGACGTATTTGTGTAAGGGGAAATGACGCGTGGGTAGTTGTTGATAGAGCACAGAGATGGCCGTTGTGTGATGTTCAGGGCGTAGCTTGTTCTGTGTGTGTGAGGATTCGGCTAGATAGGTCGTGAAGTTGAACGTTGATAAGTTTACAAGTTGTGAAGTACGTCGATTTGTCAGGTTTAACGAGGCATATTAAAATTATACATTGAACTCGTATCGATATATCCAGTGTTTGTTGTCGGTTACAGTGGTATGTGTGGTACTAGGCTGTCCCATGGTTGAGCGTCTGGATCAGAAGAGTGGATGACCACAGAACATCAAGAGCTACGGTTCGACAGGGGGGGGGGAGAGTGCAAGTTGCCAGTTCCCAGAGGCATAGCTGAGGGGGGCAGAAGGGACATACGTCCCGGGGTGCCAGACTAGCCGGGGAGGGGGGTCTATTGATGGTATTTAATGTTTGAAAGTAAAGTGTTTCAGTGTTGATGGGGAGGGGGGGGTTGGGTTGCGTAAAAATGAATTTTGTCCCCTGACCATAAACAGTCTAGGTTAACAAACCCCTGCTAGTGGCATTGCAATAGGGCGGGTTGGGTTGGCAACCTAGGTATCTTGCGTTTTCTTTCTATAGATGTGTGACACTTTCGGACAGCTGCAGAGTTTGTATCGTGAAAGGGAGGGCGGCGAAATATTTGGCCGCCCATGGCGCCACTAATAGCAGCCTCGCCACTAGGCTGTGTATCTATCAATACCTTAATCGGCGATCATTTTTATTGGGAATTAAGGGTGAAATCAAGGTCACCGATGAACCTTGATCTTCAAAATAAAGAGGAGCATTTTTGATTATACTTGAACGTCTTGAATTCAATGTTTCTATTTTACTTTTTGAACATGAAAGGACATTTCAAAGGTGTTTTTTTTGGGGAGGTATAAGTCGTCCAGTGCCACACGTAAACTGAATTCACTCCGTTTGTGGCCTGCCCCAGGGTCATCATTTGGCACAAGCTTATAATCAACCTCGAAAATGTACCATTCATGAGCGTGAGAGAAGGGGGGGGGGGTGTGCAGAAATTTAAGGTGCTAAAGACAGACGGGCAGTGAGAGAAGGGGGGTGCAGAAACGTAAGGTGCTAAAGACAGACGGGCAAACACAAAGAGCAAGGGTGCATTTGTGGCGCATACTTGAATGTGTTGTTTCTTTCAGACAATTTTAAGGTGGTATTTCAACTTTCGGGTGGTAAGTGGAAAAATTAGCCAGTTGCCCTAACAATGATCAAAGACGTATTAAATTCCAGACCAGCAGGACATAAACGATATCCATTCTAGTTATGTCACCATTGAGGGTACGCTTTTGCCCTAGATAATTCTCGCCCCTGAAAATCTCTATAGTCCCACAAAAGTTTTTGAATTCAAAATACAAGAATTCATTTGATCTTATTTCCGAATTTAGTTTTGCAACATTCTACACTTAATTGGAGAGCAACGAAAGTTTTAAAAACATGTATGTGTCACTTAAAGTTAGAACCATTGTGTGCGCCCAGCAACTCCTACGAGGCAAGGTGCCTCGGATATTTTAGTCTTTTAAAGATACGATGAGGATATCTTCTTACTGAAAATAGTAATATGCTATTTATTTTTTTATTCACATTAATTTTTGGGGGTAGCTACTTAATTAATAAATGAATTTTCACAACACACACACACAAGAAACAAAAAAGAAAAAAGTTCCGTCACCAAAATGCACTGCAGGCGTTATTTGATATGCTGAATGCACTGCAGGCGTTATTTGATATGCTGAATGCACTGCAGGCGTTATTTGATATGCTGAATGCACTGCAGGCATTATTTGATATGCTGAATGCACTGCAGGCGTTATTTGATATGCTGAATGCACTGCAGGCGTTATTTGATATGCTGAATGCACTGCAGGCATTATTTGATATGCTGAATGCACTGCAGGCGTTATTTGATATGCTGAATGCACTGCAGGCGTTATTTGATATGCTGAATGCACTGCAGGCATTATTTGATATGCTGAATGCACTGCAGGCGTTATTTGATATGCTGAATGCACTGCAGGCGTTATTTGATATGCTGAATGCACTGCAGGCATTATTTGATATGCTGAATGCACTGCAGGCGTTATTTGATATGCTGAATGCACTGCAGGCGTTATTTGATATGCTGAATGCACTGCAGGCATTATTTGATATGCTGAATGCACTGCAGGCGTTATTTGATATGCTGAATGCACTGCAGGCGTTATTTGATATGCTGAATGCACTGCAGGCATTATTTGATATGCTGAATGCACTGCAGGCGTTATTTGATATGCTGAATGCACTGCAGGCGTTATTTGATATGCTGAATGCACTGCAGGCATTATTTGATATGCTGAATGCACTGCAGGCGTTATTTGATATGCTGAATGCACTGCAGGCGTTATTTGATATGCTGAATGCACTGCAGGCATTATTTGATATGCTGAATGCACTGCAGGCGTTATTTGATATGCTGAATGCACTGCAGGCGTTATTTGATATGCTGAATGCACTGCAGGCATTATTTGATATGCTGAATGCACTGCAGGCGTTATTTGATATGCTGAATGCACTGCAGGCATTATTTGATATGCTGAATGCACTGCAGGCGTTATTTGATATGCTGAATGCACTGCAGGCGTAATTTGATATGCTGAATGCACTGCAGGTGTTATTTGATATGTTGAAAGTACTGCAGGCATTATTTGATATGCTGAATGCACTGCAGGCGTTATTTGATATGCTGAATGCACTGCAGGCATTATTTGATATGCTGAATGCACTGCAGGTGTTATTTGATATGCTGAATGCATTGCAGGCATTATTTGATATGCTGAATGCACTGCAGGCGTTATTTGATATGCTGAATGCACTGCAGGCATTATTTGATATGCTGAATGCACTGCAGGCATTATTTGATATGCTGAATGCACTGCAGGCGTTATTTGATATGCTGAATGCACTGCAGGCATTATTTGATATGCTGAATGCACTGCAGGCGTTATTTGATATGCTGAATGCACTGCAGGCATTATTTGATATGCTGAATGCACTGCAGGCATTATTTTATATGCTGAATGCACTGCAGGCGTTATTTGATATGCTGAATGCACTGCAGTCGTTATTTGATATGCTGAATGCACTGCAGGCGTTATTTGATATGCTGAATGCACTGCAGGCGTTATTTGATATGCTGAATGCACTGCAGGCGTTATTTGATATGCTGAATGCACTGCAGGCATTATTTGATATGCTGAATGCACTGCAGGCATTATTTGATATGCTGAATGCACTGCAGGCGTTATTTGATATGCTGAATGCACTGCAGGCATTATTTGATATGCTGAATGCACTGCAGGCGTTATTTGATATGCTGAATGCACTGCAGGCGTAATTTGATATGCTGAATGCACTGCAGGTGTTATTTGATATGTTGAAAGTACTGCAGGCATTATTTGATATGCTGAATGCACTGCAGGCGTTATTTGATATGCTGAATGCACTGCAGGCATTATTTGATATGCTGAATGCACTGCAGGTGTTATTTGATATGCTGAATGCATTGCAGGCATTATTTGATATGCTGAATGCACTGCAGGCGTTATTTGATATGCTGAATGCACTGCAGGCATTATTTGATATGCTGAATGCACTGCAGGCATTATTTGATATGCTGAATGCACTGCAGGCGTTATTTGATATGCTGAATGCACTGCAGGCATTATTTGATATGCTGAATGCACTGCAGGCATTATTTGATATGCTGAATGCACTGCAGGCGTTATTTGATATGCTGAATGCACTGCAGGCATTATTTGATATGCTGAATGCACTGCAGGCGTTATTTGATATGCTGAATGCACTGCATGCGTTATTTGATATGCTGAATGCACTGCAGGCGTTATTTGATATGCTGAAGGCACTGCAGGCGTTATTTGATATGCTGAATGCACTGCAGGGGTTATTTGATATGCTGAATGCACTGCAGGCATTATTTGATATGCTGAATGCACTGCAGGCATTATTTGATATGCTGAATGCACTGCAGGCATTATTTGATATGCCGAATGCACTGCAGGCATTATTTGATATGCTGAATGCACTGCAGGCGTTATTTGATATGCTGAATGCACTGCAGGCATTATTTGATATGCTGAATGCTAATGGGCAAAAAATAAACTTAATTATAATAATTACCTTTTCTAAATATCTTCACATTTGACCAGTCAAAAAGAAAAAAAAAATGTAATTTGAAAGATCTCTCTATTTTTTTTCTTTTTGGAAATTTTAAACTGGTCATTTTTATTTGTATTAATTGTATATGAAAGGCATAACGAACCATTTTAAGAAGACGTGAATAGTTCACAAAAGACATTACATATTTATAAATGTGTGATTTTATCATATGGGAAATTTTATGCAAATAGTTTTTAAAAATTCCCGATATTCAATGGATTGAAATTTGTATTTGGAATTTCAAACTGCTATAAGTTATGTTTTTTTTTTTCAGATAAATAACAAATCTTCTCTTCGCTTTACTTTAAATCATCTTCAACCCAATCCATAGAATATATTTTAATTTGACGAATAGTCTAAGAAATTTTTTCTCTACAACTAGTAGCACAAAATGGAATTGGCAAGATAATCGAAATGGTAGTTCACAAAATCTTTTTTTCTTAGATTTCTCCTGGATTCTCATCTAAGAAAAATGTAATATTTTTTTTGTAAAAAATGAGTACAAATAGTTGGGGCAGTTTGTTAACCATTCTTATATTAACAAGGGAAAAAGCAGTTGAGAAGTTAATAATTATAAATATATATTTTTTTTACTACAAACAAATCTGTTATTCAGGTAACTCTGTTACAAAAGTAACACATTTTAAGAAACAGAACACTTTTGATGTTATAATATTGATTAATCGTGCACTATTTGAAGGCGCCCTTTAAATTCTAAATTAGAAAAGAAAAGCATGATGCTATCATACAATTTATCATGAACACCTATCCTTATCCTTATCCTTATTTTAAAGGTCATGCTTTCAAGAGGAACCATATTTTGAAAATAGGTTGCACACATTTGATCCTTGGCAAGAACTATTATCAAAATTGTAGACCTTTATAAGTATGTAAATGGATTTTAATACAGTTTCAATAAAGTCTTTCAACTGGTAAAGTTGAAAAAAAAAATCAATACAAATAGCGATATATGAGAACAATAGGAAGAAAGACTGTTACGGCCGGTACGCTATTTATAACCGACTACTATAACAATTTCAGCCAATTTCAGTATATTAAATATACGGCTCGTCACAAATATCGAGCTTAGCGATATTTGATAGACTCCACTAATTGTAATCGGTTAAAGGCACCAGTTATTATGCTTTTTAAAACTACTTTAAAATGAGAATTTTTGTCCTTTTTAATAAAATATATTGTCTTTATTTTGCTCCGGGGTAGGGGGGGCACTTGACTTTCCCCCCGGGTGGGGGGGACAATGCCATGTGGGAGAGATGGCTGAAAGAAACACTTGACTTTCCCCCACCCCCCCCACCCCCCGTTTTTTTTTGGGGGGGGGGGGCAATGCCCTGCCTGAGAGATGGCTGAAAGAAACCCTGTTAGTTCGATACAAGCCTTAAAATGTGACGCGATCCCATAATTCTTGTATATATATATTAAACGGTAGGCTGCAATTACGGACCCGAAAGCTAAGGAAAATAAACTATGCAGCTGCGTACACTTAATCACCACGGTGCGTACAAGAAATGCCAAGGAATAAACACCGGCTCAGTCTCGAGTACATGGTTCTAATTTATGAAACTAAAGTGGAAAAAAAACAACAATTAAAATAATTCTTGAACTTAGAAAGAGCTTCTTCGATCGGAAAAAAATATGTTTTGAAAGTTATAGATCTAAGTGCTAATTGCAGTCTCTAAAGTTGTTTTTTTTTTTTTTTAAAGTTTTCCGCCCTGGATACGCCACCGGCTTTCCAATGATGCATCTTACAAGCCCTTTCTACTCTTGGTTTCATCCTCGTTCCATTCCACAGCCACCAGCTTATTTTCTTCCAAACTCGCAAAGGCGTAGATAAGGTGGGTGCAGAGATCCGGGTCCACATCCTCTGGAAAGAACTTCATGGGCTTAGGGCGGTACTGCGCCCAGTTCGTCATGTAGCAAACAACCTTTTGACATCCCCCTGAAAGAAACGACCATTCTTAAGTCTTCAAATAATTAGAGAACAAATTCGACCCGTGGTAAAATTCAGCGTGTACAATGTATGTTTAAAACTACAAGTATGAGTGTACAATTTGTATTGAAAACTACAAGTATGAGTGTACAATGTGTATTGAAAACTACAAGTGTGAGTGTGCAATGAGTATTGAAAACTACAAGTATGAGTGTGCAATGTGTGTTTAAAACTACAAGTGTGTGTGCAATGTGTATTGAAAACTGCAAGTGTGAGTGTACAATGTGTATTGAAAACTACAAGTGTGAGTGTGCAATGTGTATTGAAAACTACAAGTATGAGTGTGCAATGTGTGTTTAAAACTATAAGTGTGAGTGTGCAATGTGTGTTGAAAACGACAAGTGTGAGTGTACAATGTGTGTTTAAAACTACAAGTATGAGTGTGCAATGTGTGTTTAAAAATACAAGTGTGAGTGTGCAATGTGTGTTTAAAACTACACGTGTGAGTGTGCAATGTGTGTTTAAAACTACACGTGTGAGTGTGCAATGTGTGTTTAAAACTACAAGTGTGAGTGTGCAATGTGTGTTGAAAACTACAAGTGTGAGTGTACAACGTGTGTTTAAAACTACAAGTATGAGTGTGCAATGTGTGTTTAAAAATACAAGTGTGAGTGTGCAATGTGTGTTTAAAACTACACGTGTGAGTGTGCAATGTGTGTTTAAAACTACAAGTATGAGTGTGCAATGTGTGTTGAAAACTACAAGTGTGAGTGTGCAATGTGTATTTAAAACTACAAGTATGAGTGTACAATGTGTGTTGAAAACTACAAGTGTGAGTGTGCAATGTGTGTTTAAAACTACAAGTATGAGTGTACAATGGGTGTTGAAAACTACAAGTGTGAGTGTGCAATGTGTGTTTAAAACTACAAGTATGAGTGTACAATGTGTGTTGAAAACTACAAGTGTGAGTGTGCAATGTGTGTTTAAAACTACAAGTATGAGTGTGCAATGTGTGTTGGAAACTAGATGTATTGAGTGTCCCTTGGGGGATGTATAAACTCGGGATAATGAGTGTCCCTTGGGGGATGTATAAACTCGGGATAATGAGTGTCACTTGGGGGATGTATAAACTCGGGATAATGAGTGTCACTTGGGGGATGTATAAACTCGGGATAATGAGTGTCACTTGGGGGATGTATAAACTCGGGATAATGAGTGTCCCTTGGGGGGTTGTATAAACTCGGGATAATGAGTGTCCCTTGGGGGGTTGTATAAACTCGGGATAATGAGTGTCCCTTGGGGGTTTTATCAAACTCGGGTTATGTTTATGCACTCGCAGAAATTATTATTATTTTTTTTTTAAATTATCGGGGATAAAATATTATGTGGGTTGGTCGGGATCAACTTCTGTTACAAAGTTTGAGGCATGTCTCTACGCTAGGGCAGACGTCTTCCTATTTAAACTGTTATAATTGTAAAATGTCTTGGTTAAAATTATGTTTTCAAAAAGGAATATGTAAAATGTTATTAAAAATTAAATATGTTGGTTTAGTTATGTTTTGAAAATGCATATGTACAATGTTATTAAAAAACATAACATTTCCACATACTTTGATCAATAAAAGACTCTTATCTTATCATCTTATAATATCTTATCTTGATGAACGTGAAGGACTTACAATCGTATCTTAGAATAAAAAGTCGATTGCTGAGCTGAGAAAGGGACGGATCGAACCATTTCGAGAAACGAATTTTGCCTGTACGTACTTTCACCAAACTCGATCAACTGTCAGAGTTAGATGATGTTGGTGAAGGTCGTTTTGAAACTCGGTTAACAAAAATGTGTTGTAAAATAGTAATAGTCACAGGCCTCTATGTTTGGAGGCGGAAACCTAGAGGCAGACGGCTCACCGTTCGACCAAGACTGAAATGAATCGACGATGTGGAAAAGAAGTTACACCAATAGGGGGATCGCGCATGGAGGCCGAAAGTCGTGGATCGATCCGATTGGAAGGATCTGGTAGAGCAGGCCAGGGCCCTGGATGATCTGTAGCACCACTGATGATGATGTCTGAATGGAAGGATGTGGAAGAGCAGGCCAGGGCCCTACATGGTTTGTAGCGCCACTGATGATGATGTCTGAATGGAAGGATGTGGTAGAGCAGGCCAGGGCCCTACATGGTTTGTAGCGCCACTGATGATGATGTCTGAATGGAAGGGTGTGGTAGAGCAGGCCAGGGCCCTACATGGGCTGTAGCGCCACTGATGATGATGATGAGGGGCCTATGTTACACAGATTGCTTAAACATGCTGTAAGTAGACCTACAGCAAGTTTTGTGAATCTAGACTTCGGGTTTGAGCTTTTGTAAATAATAAATGGACCCAAAAAAAACAACAAAAAAAAAAAACAGGACGCAGCCAAACAACGAACGTATCGTCAAGAAGCCTTCTTCAGCGAACAGTACACACAAAGTGAAACAGAAGTATATAAAAAGATAAAGTAAATAATTAGCTGAAATGTTGAATCCGAAATATCAGCAAGAGGAATGTAAAACACTTAACAATAGCCCAGTAATGTATCTATTATAAGCAGACCAATGAGTATAAGAGTATACTTTAAATAAGGGCTTACGAATATTAAAAGCATACAAATATATATTTATAATTTAAATATATATATATATATA